>JABWTJ010001150.1:0-117494 GCA_016801875.1 Solanum sitiens
CCTTGTTATTGATGATGCCTTGGTATAAAAGAAGGCTTGATGAATTGATAGAATGATGTTAGGGGATCGGAGTGTCACGTTCCGACACATAGTATTAGGGGATCGGGTGTCACGAATCGACACGTAAAAGTAGGGGATCGGAGTGTCACGTTCCGACACATAGTATTAGGGGATCGGGTGTCACGAACCGACACGTAGAAGTAGGGGATCGGAGTGTCACGTTCCGACACATAGTATTAGGGTGTCACGAACACGACACTTATAAATTTAGGGGATCGGGTGTCACGAACCGACACGTAGAATTAGGGGATCGGGTGTCACGAACCGACACGTAGAAGTAGGGGATCGGAGTGTCACGTTCCGACACATAGTATTAGGGGATCGGGTGTCACGAACCGACACGTAGAATTAGGGATCGGAGTGTCACGTACCGACACATAGTAGTAGGGGATCGGAGTGTCACGTACCGACACAAGAGGAAGAAAGATAATGAATCTTGAGAGATGTTAAAATACTCAATGTAATGAACCTAATTCCCAAATGAGTGTGGTATTGAGGCTTGAGTCCTCATGGATGAACTTGGTAGTACTTATTGATGATTATAGTACTTGTTGCTACATGTTGAGTATTGTAGTTGATTTATGATATGAACTGATATATACTGTTTTCTATTTTGAGTTGGCCGATGATACCTACTCAGTACTTGTGTTTTGTACTGACCCCCTACTTGTTGTTTCTTTCTTTGTTATTTGGGGAATGCAGCAAACGTACCGTCGTCTTCAACTCAACAGCAATTCTAGCCAGTCTTCACTACACCGGATTTCAGGGTGAGCTAATGCTTCTAGCTCGGACTGGATCTTCTCTTCAAGTCTTGATGCCTTGAACTTCCGGCATGGACTAGTCTTTTATTTATTCTAGCTTCTTAGATACTTTTAGATTAGTAACTTGAGGATAGATGTTCTTGTGATGATGACTTCCAGATTTTGGGGATAATGAGTTATAAATTTTAGAAGTTATTTAATTGATTTCGTTAATGAGTTTTAAGTCTTCCGCTTTGTATTTTTGTTCAATATGTTGGGGTTTTAGATTGGTTGGTTCGCTCACATAGTAGGGTAAGTGTGGGTGCCACTCGCGGCTCGATTTTGGGTCGTGACAGAGGCGACTGGCAAACTTTGGCAAACGTTTGCTATTGAGCATAATTAAATCAAATCATAGCTACTCCATTTATTTTAAGTTATTATTTGCTATTATATATAATTATCCCTAATTTTATCAGTCCAAAATATAAGAAAAAAAATTGAAGGACGCCAGTAAATAGCAATTGTCTGATCCATGGAGCGGAAGTGGAACAAACGGACTCCGTAACGGCATTTACGAAAACTGAAAATCACAGAGGCTATTTATTCATCACCAAGTTGAAGCCACCGTTTTATAAAAGTGTGACATTCGGGAACGAAATTAAATGCCTTAAACGAGGTATCAATTCATCCTATTTCAATGCAAATCATTTTCGATAACACGACAGCACAGATGAATTCTCCGGCGACTCTCCGATGCACTAGTTCGAGCTTTAGTAAACCTAATTCCTTTGCTAAACAGTTAGTATTCAATGTCAATTTGCCTTCAAGCTGCAAATTTCCGCCCAATCACAAGTCTTTCAAATTGATTACTGCTAACACTTTCTTCAGAACCGAGGTTCCGGTTCGGAGTAATCGAATACGCGCTTCTTCCAATGATTCTCAATCAGTACAGCGACAAGGGAGCTTTGTGGAGTTCATCACTTCCGAGAGAGTGAAAGTTGTGGCAATGTTAGCCTTATCTTTGGCTTTATGTAACGCAGATAGAGTTGTTATGTCAGTGGCTATAGTTCCCCTATCTCTTTCTCATGGTTGGCGTCAATCTTTTGCTGGCGTTGTTCAGGTACTTTCATTCATTTTTTTCTACTCCACACCCTACCAGCTACACCAATTCAATTAATTACATTATAGTAAATAAATTTGGAAATTGCTCACATGGATAGTTGTGGATTTAATTAGGGTAAATACATATTTTTATGAATATAGGTAAAAAGTTTATGTTAGCTCAATTGCAAGAATTAGTGAAGATTCTTGGATTGAGATGAACTGTGGAAGAACAGCTTAAGAACAATTAGAAGAATTAGAGAAGAAGAGAGATTTAGAGAAGAGAACAATGATTTGTATGTTGATTGATCTGAAGTGTACATATGAGATGTGTTTATATACAACTGTAGTAGTGACTTATTCAGCCTAATTCTCAACTAACTCTATGAGCAGTAGTTCAATGGAACAGTAATCAACAGTCATTGTAACTACTAACTGTCAGTTAAAACAGAATCTACTGACATGACCAATACTAAGTCTAATTAGCTGATTAGTGTAATAGTTTATCTCTTAGATCTTACATCAAACTTACTAGAACATCATATCTTAAATTCATGACCGCGCCAAGTGTGAATATGTTAGACTGCTTGTATATAAACTTGCAAGTTCAAAATTCTGGCTTGGAAAATGAAGTTCATTGGCCAAGCTGAAGAAGCATTCTCTTGACTAAAAGAAAGAAAGAAATAAGTCAACTAACGATAATTCTGTCTACATTGGTTAGTGTCAAAGCTGACTTTCTTTGATTTTCATCAGCAATGCAAGTCAATCAACCTTTTCTCCTTTTACTTAACATGGTTTTTCCTTTTTCGTCTCCTTGATTTCTTGAAGAGATCCAAGCTTAAAATGAATTATTATGTGACCTTTTCGATGATATCAAGTCACTCATCTTTTATGTTGCTAACTTTTTCTTAGAAATATTATAGGGTGGATATGCTGTAAGAAAAGTTCACTTTGATTCATAAAGTCAATTTTTACCTCAGATCCTAGGCGTCTACCTAGTTAGGATTCAAGTCAGAGCTCTTGTGAAGGTATTGTCAAGGTGTAAAGAAGAGGGAGGGTTTATATGAAGTAGATCAGTTAGTAGATTTCCTAGGCTCTTTGTATTCATGACTACTTGCCTTGTAATTTTTGTTTGGTTGCGAGCATTCCCTCATTGCAGATGAATACAACTTTACCATTCTCAAAAGTAAAATAAAATATCATCAAGGTGTGGAAATGCTTGTCTTATATGATAAGCTGATTTCATTGATTTTAGTTCCAAAGTTAATTTTCTAAAAGGAAAAAAGGTGATGTCCTCTGTTTTAGTCTAGGTTTATCAGAACCGTCGTATTAGATTGTCATCTAACATTTTATGTTTTCTGTTCACTTCTTTCCTTTCTTTTATTCTGGGTGGGGTGGGGGTGTGAGTGGGAGGAATTAAATGTGACAAAATCTAAGGGTACAAATCTGATATTCACATGGTCTGTTTTAACAATCTATGAAAGCTAATAACTCATAAATCAAATTAAAACGAACACCTTCCCCATGGCCCACCACACCATATATAATGGTCCAATGGCTCACTTGCAGCGGCACCTCACATTGGGCAACCAACATGTGGTAAATGCCAAAAACTTTTCATAGACTTATATTGAACACTTTTAACGTATGCGCTATAAGTGCGAAAAAACTTCTCATAAACTTTTAGGTAGAAAAGGGCAATAAATCCCGACCATTCAAACTCATTTGGGTTGGACAGTTGCTGAAAATTGTTATTTCTTTCGGTGCTCTTATTTTCTGATGTGAAAATTTGAAAACTAAACTATTTTCTCTCCCAAAAACCTGATGTTGGACATCTAAATGCGGTTTGAATTTGATTGTGTGAGTCTTTTATGGTAAAGCATTTTCCTGATAAATATGCATTTCTTGAATTGAGCCAAAGAACTAGATTTTCAAGGTACTGACCGATTTCTGAATTCATGTGTTACTATAGTAGCTGTAGTAACATACGAAAAAAAATCTTTGACTTGAAATGAAAGAAATCGACTAAAAAATCATGTTTCTACTTCTGTTCTGACCTTGCATTTGATATTTAGTGTTCTGATTGATAAATAGTTACTAATGGCAGTCATCATTTCTCTGGGGATACCTGATCTCGCCAATAGCCGGGGGGACTCTGGTGGATTACTACGGAGGTAAGTTAGTGATGGCATGGGGTGTGGCTTTATGGTCCATGGCCACACTTCTAACTCCTTGGGCAGCAGAAGCATCATTATGGGCATTACTTGCCATGAGGATGCTGCTAGGAATTGCCGAAGGGGTTGCTCTTCCTTGCATGAATAATATGATTGCAAGGTATTGAAGTCAAGAAACTTTGAATTTATAATATGGTCTCTATGATATACTAAATATTTGTAATAGTAGTCTGTAGAACTGAAAGATCTGGTTTAACATGTTGCTTTAAAACTGGTGCTTTTCCCTGTAGATGGTCTCCTCCTACTGAGCGCTCAAGGGCTGTCGGACTTGCCATGGCTGGTTTTCAGCTTGGAAGTGCTATTGGACTTACCTTTTCTCCTATACTTATGTCACAAGGTGGCCTATTTGGACCATTTGTGATATTTGGCTTGTCCGGATTCCTATGGGTTTTAGTGTGGGTTTCTGCTACCTCTAGTACTCCTGAACATAGTCGGCAAATATCCATTCATGAATTGAGGTATATACAGAACAAAGGGCAGATACACAATATAGTTGAGGGTAAATCAAAATCAAGTAAAGGGATCCCTCCTTTCAGGCGTTTACTCTCCAAACTACCGACATGGTCTATAATTGTTGCAAATGCCATGCATAGCTGGGTACACATATTTATCTCTAATAGTTTAATTATAACTCTATGAATGCAAAATTGTCTACTTCTGTGCTAGCTTGCTTAATTTTATAGAGGTGCTAGTCTACATTGCCTTATCAAGAAGTCCACATCTTATTGGATCAAGAATTTGTAAAGCACCGTCATATTAGGTGTAAATATTAAAAGTTATTGATATCCTGAAGGAAATTCACTTTGTTTCAAATTATTGAATTTCATAACATGCTGAAGGTACTTATATGTCTCCTCTTAGTGCAATACATATTTACAATAGACCCTTGCAGTCAAGCCTGTCCCCGGACCCCACACATAGCTAGAGCTTTAGTGAACTGAGCTGCTTCTTCTATTTCTAAATATCTGTCGACGTCTTTTGGTTTGCTAAATTTTAAAAATTGTGAGCAAGTCTCACGCCTCTAGCCTAGACACTAGGCGGCACCGATACTCGATGCCTTCGCTGGCCCGAACGAACCCATATCATGGCATAAACATAGAACATACATCTAGACATGAGCAGAATGCATTATTTAAAAGAACTGGAGGGATTCATTTAACATAAGGGAATAAGTCTTGTAAATAAAGTATTTTTCATAAATCATTGTTTAAGTTCGTGAAGCAGCACGTAGGTCAAAACTGGAATACAGGTCATAATAGTATACTAACTGACCATCTATAAGCCTCTAACATGACTGAATAAACTGTTTATCGGGACAAGGCTCCCAGCCTAGCCATACGCTTAACCAACCGAATGGACTTACTATATAGTCTAAGAACTAATGGAGCGCACCAAGAGCTGGAACATAAAACTTAACATTCTGCTCGACCATCTTGAATACCTGATTCTACATCATTCAAAATGCAACGCCCTCGACAATAGGTAAGTACATATGGAATTGTACTGTATGTAAGATGGCTTAATGAAACATGATGTGAACTGCATGATTGAAGATCATGAGTAAAACATAGAGTAAACGGATCATAACTTAAAAAGAAGTCTTTTCTTATCATAATGTACTCTACTTCTTAGGTTAACCCGACATAACCACCATGGAAACACATGGAGTCTGATCTCGGCCTGATTAACTAAGTTGCCTCATACCTTGTTGGATATAAAACATACATAAATGATTTGCTAGCAAAGGATCCATACATGCTCTTCGGAAAACATGAGGATTTATCCAAATCAACGAAACGTTCCTAAACCTACCACGGCAAATGTAGTTTCGGGCTTTCATTATTTGAACTCATCCTTCTCAATGTTAACCATTACTCCAAAAACTTGCCTTGAATAGCTTTAAGCTCATGTATCATAATTTGGTGTAATGCCCATGAAAAATATGTTTAGCTTGGAAACCCCATAAGTCATGACGTGAATCATGTGTATATATTGTAGGGATTATGAGAGATACATGTTTGGCCTAAAATCCCATAAGCCATAGTTAATAAATCATATTGTTGGGCCTAGACTTAAATCATAGTTCATAAATCATATTGTTGGAGCCTTGGCTCAAATCATAGTTCATAAATCATATTGTGAAGACTTGGGTCAAATCGTATAGGTTTTTCTTTTATAAGCAAGTTCTTGAAAGAAATTGTGAGAAATCTGAAGAAAATATTATTGATTGTGAATTTTCATTATTACATAGAGAACCCTATTTATAGACACTATAATACAATTCTTACCATGTAGGAAACTATAAACTATTCCTATTCTGTGTAAGGTTGTGTAAACCTTTCTCATTCTAACATAAATCATTAAAATCCTCTTTGAAGGAAAAAAAATCATATTTTTCAATTTTCATAAACCATACTTTGTATCAAAATTGTGGAGTTCATTGAATCGAATAATTATGAGCATATACGTATAATTCATACATGAGTTCAAATTAAATCTACATGAACGGACATCACTGAATTCATAGGATATCCCTGATTGGTTCATGAATGGAAATTCATGGAAAACATGATATTTTGTACATAACTTTTTTTTTTTGAAACTGTAACATTTGTATTTCACTTAGTACTTAGGTAGCACTGAAAAACCATATTTACAAAAGCAGAAAGGAAGTATAATCTATCCAAAAACTGAACCAAATCTAAATGGATCCTAAAACATCTATGATTGCCTCAGTTTCATTGGAGTAGACATTTGTACACCAAAAGCAGAACAACAAAATACACTTAAGCTTAACTTCCTGCAGGTTGTTGTTCCTATTCTCAAAACATCTCTCGTTTCTCTCCCTCCATATAGTCCACCAAATACTAGCAGGGATCATCCGCCATCTTTCTCTGTTTGTAGCCCCAACTCCAGCCATCTCCAACCGAATAGAGTCTCATCAATCTTGCTAGGCATACACCAAGATATGCCTCTGAGATTAAAGAAAATCTGCCACAGTTGCCCAGTAAAGTTGCAATGTAAGAAGAGATGTCTCACTGTCTCATTAGCCTTCCCACACAAGCAACATCTATTACATAGAGAGATTCCTCTCTTGGCCACATTATCCAATGTCAAGACTGCCTCCTTGGCTAGTAGCCATGTAAAGCATGCCACTTTGTGTGGCACTTTGATCCTCCAGATTTGCTTCCAAGGCCATTTGAAGTCTTGAATGCCACCAGTAATTATCTGTTGTTTGTATCCTTCTTTCACCTTGTAACTACCTTTGTTGTGTCCCTGCCACCATAAATAATCCTCGCCTGTTTGTATACCTTGAAAACTCTCCAGAACCTTAAACAATTCAAGTATTCTGGGAATTTCCCAGTCATTCAAATTTCTTCTGAAAATCAGATCCCAGCCTTGTTGTGTCCACATTTCAGCGACAGTCTTTTGTTGGTGTTAAGCCAGTGTAAAGATGTCAGGGAAACAATCTTTGAGGCTCATACCACCCAACCATTTATCAAATCAGAAACTGGTTTTTCTGCCATTTTGTACCTTGACAGTTGACTGGTTACTGAGAAAGGGCCAAAATATTCTGATGGATTTCCAAAGGCTAATCCCATAGGGGTTATTTACCTCTTTGGTTACCCATTTATTTAGCTCCTCATACTTGTGGTTGATGACCCTATACCATAGTGCTTGGTTCTCTTGATGATACCTCCATAACCATTTCACCTTAAGAGCTTTGCTATGGTTTTTGAGATTCTTGATACCTAATCCACCTTGCATCTTACTTATGATGATGTTCTTCCACTTGACTAAGTGGAAGCCTTTTCTTTCCTTATTTCCTTGCCACAAGAAGTTTCTTCTAATTTTGTCCAACCTCTGAACTACTGACTGGGGAATATGGAAGATAGATAACATATATGTAGGTAGAGCATCCAGAACAGAGTTTATCAGTGTTAATCTACCTCCCAAGGAGAGGTATTGTGATCTCCATCTGGCTAGTTTCTTTTCACATTTTTCCACTATTGGGTTCCAAATGTCTATGGCTCCAGACTTTGCCCCCAAAGGCATGCCCAAGTATACTGATGGCAGAGTACCTATCACTCCTCCCAAGGTTTGTGAGAGGTGTTCCATATCCGGAACCACATTAATTGGATACAAATGGCTTTTGTTCCAGTTTATATGTAGTCCATATATGGCTTCAAAGTAGACTAGTATAAGTCTCAAAATCAACAATTTCTCCTCCTCAGCCCCACAAAATATTAGTGTATCATCAGCATACTGTAGGTGTGTGATCTCCATGCTATTCCCAGCAACCTTACTGACTTCAAATCCTTGTATTCTTCCAGTTGTCTTGGCTATCTTCAACATATTGTTAAGCCCCTCCATAGCTATGATGAACAAGAAGGGTGATAAGGGATCCCCTTGCCGGACTCCTCTGTGTGCATTGAAAAAGCCTTCAGGAGACCCATTAATGAGTACTGAAAACTTAACAGTTGAAATACAAAACTTGATCCAACCGATCCATCTGCTACCAAATCCCATTTGTCTCAGCATACTTAGAATGAAATCCCAATTCACATGGTCATATGCTTTCTCAATATCAAGTTTGCATAGTATACCAGGTTTCTTCTGGGACACTCTAGAATCAATTGCTTCGTTAGCAATGAGCACTGCATCCATGATCTGTCTGCTGATAAAAGCCATTTGTTGTTTGTCTACCAACTTATCCACAGCTCTCTTCAACCTTTCTGTCAAAACCTTGGACATTAGCTTATAGAAGCTTCCAATTAAGCTGATGGGTCTGAAGTCCTTGAGTTCCTTCGCTCCGATCTTCTTAGGAATCAGTGCTATGTAGGTTGCATTATAGCTCTTTTCAAACATCCCTGTTGAGTGAAAATTGTGGAAAGCCCCCATAATGTCATGCTTAATGATCTCCCAACATTTTAGAAAGAACCCCATTGTGTATCCGTCTTTTTTAAACACTCAAGTACTTCTTGTTCCTCAAAATCTGCCTGCAATGCTTCATTTTCCCTCTGTAATGGTAGGATGGTTGCTGATATTTCCAGAGGGTCTCCAATCTTCAGGTTCTATATACAATTTTCTGTAGAAAGAAATAATTTCTTCTTTAATTCTGATTGGCTCTGTTATAGTCTCTCCTTGAACTTCCAGTTGATCAATATTGTTGCATCTCTTGTGGGCATTAGCTGTTTGGTGGAAGAACTTTGTATTCCTATCCCCCTCCTTGAGCCACAAAGCCCTTGATCTCTGTCTCCAGGCCACTTCCTCCTTCTTCAAACACCCCTCATACTCTATGAAAAGTGTGGCTTTTTTTTTCATCTCCTCCTCAGTTAACATTCTGTTGCTTTGATGTGATCCTAACTCAGCCATCTGATTGAGAAGGTTGTTCTTTTGCAATTTCAGATTACCTTGTTCATTCTGCTCCATTCTTTCAATTTCCCTTTGAGGGCTTTGAGTTTGCATGCTAAGATGTAATCTGGCTTCCCATAGAATTCAAAATCATTCCACCAAACCTTGATTCTATCAACAAATCCTTCTTGGGTCAGCCACCAATTTTCGAACTTAAAATAGGATTTAGATTGTTCCCAATGCCCACATAGCAAGGCTATAGGAACATGATCAGAAGTCACTCTTTGGCCTTTGCATAGTAGTTTGCTTTATGTTGGAGAAAAGATTATTCCATTCTGTTGATACCATAATCCTGTCTGTCCTGGAGATGCTGTGATATGGTTATCACCCTTGTACCAGGTATACCTTCCACCACTTAATTGTAGATCAATGAGTTCCATGTCTTCAATGCATTCTGAGAACTCTGTCATTGCTGAGTTTAACCTGTTGCATTCCTTTTTTTCAGAAGGAAATCTACAGACATTAAAGTCACCACATAGTTCATGAATGCAATTACATAGACATGGAAAAAACGGATTGTAGGGAGGAACAATGATGTTCCCACACTTAGAGTTAGCCTTACACACCTTAGATCGCTCCAATTGAAATCCTAATGTTGAAGAAGAGTCCCAAAAGTCTATTCTTGAACCTTGAGATGTGTTCTCTTAGAAACCCTAGAATTTGATGATAGATTCTTGCTTGGGATACATAAGTATGTGGATGCTTAGTGAGCTGTTATGACAGCGAAATAGATGATGTATGGGTTCTCTATGGAAGAAGAAATAGGAGAAAAGAGAAGAAATTCAGTGGTTCACTCGCCTACATCGTAGTAAGAGCCAGTGATTGTGCCACATTTGCATGAGGTGCTTATAATATATATTTTGTATTAAGTTAGGTGTCGTATATATTACAGGCTTTGTAAAAGTGTCTTAACTGAAAATTCTGTGACAACTTTAAGGAGCTGTCTATGTATTTCGCCTATCTTATACTTAGTTTCTAAATTATTCAGTCTTAGCTGGTAATTCTTTGTTCTTGATGCAGGGATTCTTTGTTATATTATCATGGATGCCCATTTACTTCAAAACAGTGAGTAACTATTGCAGATGGGTGTCATTATTATATCCTCTAAGTGACTTCAATATACTTTTTGTGATGATTGTAGTGATATAGCTGTATCTGTCCTTTTAGATATATCATGTTGATCTTAGACAAGCAGCATGGTTTAGTGCTGTTCCGTGGAGTATGATGGCGTTGACTGGCTATTTTGCTGGGGTTCTGTCAGACATGATGATCCAAAGAGGCATAAGTGTGACCCTAACCCGGAAAGTTATGCAGGTAAATTTTCTCCATATCCCTTTGTTTTTGTTGTCATCTGGATCGTTGTTTTGATAACTGACCATGTTCAATCCTTCCCCTCGACTTGAAGAGTAGTAAGGTCATATGAAATATATAAAGCCGACGAGGTTGGGGTCATCCCATGGGAGAGAAGTGTAGGTGAGAATTCCCTTTTCTTAAAGTAATCCTTGCAACAAAGTTGGCTTTGCAATTACTTCTAGGGATTATAGCTCAAGAAAACTAGAACTTGACTAGGGAATTTAAACAAACAATTGGTATGCAATTTACTAGAGAATTTAGTAAGAAGAAGAGAATGGCACTAGGATTGCTCCTCCTTCCTGTATGCTATATTATGGGTATAAGGGTGTCCAATTCTTTTCATGTGACATCAATATCACAAATAATCTTGTCTTTCAACTCCTTGGTTTGAGATCTTGTCAAGGGCCTCATTGAAACTTCTGAAGCTTCACAGTTGTCCTTCAAGGAGTAGAGCTTCTATGGATGCTATCGCATGTGGAGCTTAAGTTTTGCAGGGACTGACATCTTTCTAGGTGGAGCATCACCTTCTGTTTTCCCGTACATGCTTTACCTTGGGTTGTATGCCCTATATACCCGTAAAGGTTCATGCATGCTTTATGGCTTATGATGAGTGTCCCTTACACTAAGAGCTAATTGCTTTTTAGTTTCTTTAATGTATTTGATTAGAATTTTGAATAATATGTTTTTTCACTCTTAACATAGGATTTGTAGCTTAGTATTTAGTAATTAGATCTCACTTGTGTGATTTCACTGGGTATGTTGTATTTAGTAAGTTGTATCCATTTTATACTACATGTACTTATAAATTAACTTTATATACTTTTGGCTTTTGAATTTTATCCAATTTTTAATGTATTCCATATTTTTTTTCATAGTTTATACATTTTCAAATTTTATTCTTTAATAAAGCTGAATTTACATTAAATGAGGCCTATATTTCATCTTGGGGACGTCCATCCCCAATGTTTGGGAAAATGGCCTTTCCCTTGTATCTCTGCCTTTAAACACGGACTATCGCAGTTGTAACAATCCACATCTCTTTACGTGTTAAAAGTTGAATATTTTTAATAGCAGTGGTAGAGATGGGCTGTCATCAGAAGCCACTGGTTCTACGGGATAGTCTGGTCAAAGTACAAGCTTAAAGCAGCCTTATTCAGTAGTGGAACTGTTGATCTACTTTCTTTCAAATTATTTTTGTTCAATGCTCAGTTAAATCTTGTTGAATATCATTGATATAATGGAATATTTAATTATTGTTTCTTCTTTTTCTGGTCTTTTTTTTTTTTTTTGTGCCACACTCGGTAAGACTTGTATCAAACACAACTTATTTGTTCCTTTTGCAGTCAGTTGGTTTTTTCGGCCCCGGTTTTGCTCTCATTGGTTTAACCACAGCACCAAGTCCATCCATAGCATCTGCTTGGCTTACTTTAGCTGTAGGACTGAAAGCATTTAGTCATTGTGGCTTCCTTGTCAACCTTCAGGTTAGCATTTAAAGATATATACTTCATGAAACAGTGAAGCAAAAGTTTTCATTTGTGGGAACTGATCTTCCATTTATATATATTGACAGGAGATTGCCCCGCAGTATTCTGGCGTTCTCCATGGTAATTCTTGTCCATTTTCTCGAACTTTTTCCACTTGTTGGAATAGGCTAGCCCTGACCCTGCTGTTAGTTACTTGTTCCCATGTCTCTATTTATCTGGCAAACATGAAATAGCATTTTGTGGTTATTGTTTAATGTTTAGTTTATTTTGTTGAGAGGCTTATTCCATTTATTCTGTCTGTCTGCATCCACTTCTCATTTGATGCATACTGAAAGAAAGGGAAACATTTTTGAAGTGTTCACTAGAAAATAAGTAAGAAAAACAGGCCCCTATATCTTTCAGAACTTCTTTTTCTTGGTCACCTTGCACAAAGTATTCTCAAAAGAGACTCCCACAACATCCTCATAGTAGTTTCTTTCTGCTCTCAATTTTTTATTTTTTGGATTACTTGTATTTTGCCCATTAAAGGCTATAAAGCTGCACGACCATTCAAGAGTTCATGGCACCACTGCCAATGCTGCTGTGATCTTCTTACTCCTTTTTTCAGGCTTTCTTTTTGGTATATCTTTTTACTGGGTTAACTTTGAACAGCTTATAAGCAAATAAGTCTACATTAGATGAGGAACTCTGATTTGATTTTATCATTTCAATTCATATGAAAGTTTAACTTGCTTCCTTGGCATTATCTGTACAGCAGCTAATGCATTGCTTCTTTAAAACCATCTTATATGGCATTGTTTCCTTTTTGGTTCAAAAAGTCTGAACACCTTTTTATATTTGAGAACTTTTTATATTTGAGAACTCTTCGATCCAAAATTTCCATTTATCCCTAAAGATATGCTCTTTTATAAATTGACATGGCATGTTGAACCACTAGCTATTTAGGACACTTTTGGTAGTTACATATATTTAGTTTATCTCTATATTAAAATATATATAAATCTCTAACTGGGCAAAAAAAATATTCTTTTTCAAATATTAGGTACACACACTACTTTTATCATTTGAAATTTCAATTCTTTCATTATATAATATAATAAGTCTATAACAATGCCATAATTTTTTTTTTTTTTTTGAGAATTGGTAACATTGTATTCTTCAGCATTAAGGATATGTGGGGGACCTTTAGAAAATCAGAAAAGAACAAAAAACATATTACTTACAAGGGTCCTAAGAATTCTAAAAGTTGATCTGAATCCTCTAATCCTATCTCTTTACACCAAAAATATAGAGATACAAGGCAATTCCATTTAACCTAGTGAATGGAATTGGATATATCTTTAAAATTCCTACTAATTCCTACTATTCCTCTCCTTCCACACTATCCACTAAATGCAATGTGGAATCAAATTCCACCAGGTCTTCTGTCTCTTGCTACCTCCTCTCCTGATCCAACAACTAAGTAAATCAGCTGCATGCTCTGGCATAGTTCATTTCACTTCTGAAAAGTTGAGAAACATGGACCATATTTGTGCTGTGAAAGTACAATGTAGAATATGTTATTGTTAGTTTCCCCTGTCTTCCCACATAAAGAGCGCCAAGGAAGTATGGTCTTTATTTTTTTACTCAAGACTTCATGTGTCAAGCATGCCTTTCTAATGATCAACCAAGTAAAACACTTTAACTTTTGTTGGTGCTGCAGTCCTTTACATATATTTCCATGAACTCCGGTATCTGCTACTTTGCGAGTTGCACTCCTTTTTATATGCTCTGCCAACTGTGAAGATACCATCCTTACTGTGAGACCATCTAACAACATCATTGACAATATTGGTGCCTACAAAATCCCCCACTTCTTTCAACAATTTGGCTATTCCAACCTTGTTCTGTCCAGCAATCACTGATCATTGCCTCGGAATTGGTGCACAAAATAAATAGGTCAGGAAACATGTCTTAGGGGGGGTTTGTTTGATCCATACGTCCCACCAGAATCTAGGTCTCCTTCCATCCCCCACCTTGATATGTAAATTTGCTTCTAACTTGGGCCATAAGTTTCTAAGAGCTCCCCAAACCCCCGCTCCATAAGCATCCGTGCTTATGTTACTACACCAGAATCCATCCTCCCCATTTTTTTTTTGAGATTGGTAACTGTTTCTATTTCTTTAAATCAGTGCATGGGTTGTACTGAAACCATATTTACATAATGAACTCTAAAGGCACTGTCCTATCCCTATAATGAGTCTAAAACATCAATGATAGAGACTGTCATTAGAGTAGATCCGATTCCACCAAAAACACAAAGTTAGAATACAATTCAATTTTACTTGCAGCACATTGCTCTCCCTATTCTCAAAAACTCTTAAGATTTCTCTCTTTCCAGACAGTCCACCAAATAGTAGCAGGAATGATTCTCCAGTTGCTTCTGTTCTTTGCTTGTAATCCTGCTTCTTCCCAACTGTATAAGGCCTCTGCAATTCTACCAGGCATGACCTATGAGATGTTTTTGAGCCTTAGGAATAGACTCTACAATTGGCCAGTGACCTTGCACTGGATGAACAAGTGATTGACTGTTTCTGCAGTTTCCCCACAAAAAAAACATCTTGAACACAATGTATCCCCCTTTTCATCAAATTCTCCTGTGTCAACACCACTTCCTTTGCCAGTAACCACACAAAACAGGCCACTTTGTGTGGGTGTCACGACACGAGAGCACCCCCTAGTCGTAACCGGCGTATTCGACCTCTCGGAGGTCTCATACAAGCCACATGGATCATTCATTGCATACGATACTTAAAAATAGATAAGAATTTACAACTTTCTTCACATACAAAGAATACTTTCATTAATAAGCAAGCGGAAGATTTTCTAAACTTTATACAACATGTCTCAAAACCATCTAATAACCTTTGGAGTACAACATTTGGGACTAAGCCCATACAAGACTTAAAATAAAGACTAAAAGACCATAAAAAGGAACATATGGGGTCTTGTCCTCGAATCTATGAGGACTCACCAATTTCATCTTCAAACCTTAGAAACTTATGCATCATCCATAGCATACCTAAGTGTTCCTCAAAGTCACCCTAGATAAGAACCTTTCTATTCAACATACTATCATTAAGAGAACATACATTACTTAGGTCATTTAGGAGTCAATCATACAATCAGAGGACTTCACATAATGGTCTTGGAAGACCTAGGGAACTCACTTTAGCATCTTCAAAGCCTACTCGTGCCATGTGTAGATAGCATCCCATACTACTACCTACACGTTGTAGAACCTATCCAATAACTAGAGTGCACATCCCACATGATGAGAATAAGCCTTAACCCCCTAGACCATACTAGCTAGGTATGGAATCCGGTGTCGTAAGACCCCACACGTGGAAGGTGTTCTACTTGCCAAAGGTAGAACTAGGACACATCCCATGTAGGCACATGGTTTAGGGGATATCAAAAGGCTTCTTTGTACTCTAGTCTCATACTTCAAGTAGAGCTACTACCTTAAGCATATCCACACGGTGATTTGCCTTGGTTCTCATAGAGTTAGTTCATTCACATAAGAGTATTACAGAAGGTACCATCACTAAGCCTACCAACTCATAATACCATTTCCAAGAAGGGGTCCACAAGGGCTGCCGATCAAGGTTCATTAGGATATCTCATTCATGAAAAGGGTACCATGCTAGGTCTATCTGATTCACTTCATTATAAACCTTCTTTTCATATTCAAGGTTTGCACATTCTCTTAGGTTCTAGACTCATCAAGAAGGGGCACCATTCTTAGGTCTACTGGTTCAAGACATACTCTAGAATACCTCATTTATCATTCAACGAAGGGCACCAACTTAGGTCTACCGATCCTAGACTTTCTTTCATTCATTCATTCTCAAGAAAGGATGTTTACCAAGTCAAGAGATCACATTCAACATAACTTTCATGTATCAAGTAGGGGCAACTAGGTCTACCTAATCAAGACACCATATCAACATGTAAAGACTCTTCATAGTCTATCATTATCACATACCAATATTTAGAGGAATATGCTTTCATTCACAATATCACATAGCTTTATACAAGATCTCCTCAAGATCACATGAACACCTTCACATTATACAAGATCACATATATATATATATATATATATATATATATATATATATATATATATATATCACCTAATAACTTCACCTTATACATTCATGTGTGCCATAACACCTTGCACATAGTCACATTACTTCACATAACCAACTTCACATTGTACCTTCATATATACCATAATATGATACTACTACAATTCACATAATTATGCCGACAAGTCCATGATCACAATAAGAACAAGAAGTAAACACCGTCACCATAAGTGGACCATACCACACAAGAGCAATTCTATATCAATTCTACATTAGTAAGGGAATTAGGTCAACTTACCCTTTTCCAATAGCCACAATCACCATTCCTTAATCCTCCATGAATTCACAATACAATAGCATAGATAACCATAGAAATCAACAATACAACATAAACTAAATCCAATTCTATTAACATTAGATCATAAGCAACAAATCCAATTCATAATCCAAATTTAGGATTTCGAGAAGATCAAGAGTTCATGGAGATTTTCATTGTAAAATATCAATTTAACATCAATAATATCATATCTAATCATTTGAAATCGTTTCATGCAAGAACCCTTGCGTTAGAGTGAAAATAAAACTTTTACATAAACTTTGAAATCACTTGAAATTGGCTCTAAGGTGATAGCTAACCTTAGATTAAAAACTCCCATACCTTATTAGATGAAATCCCTAAGAGAATTGAAGAAGAAAGCCATAGAAATCTACAACCCTAGCTCCATCCTTGACCTTGAGCTTCCATGGAGTTCTGAGAGAACTCTTTAGGAGGGAAGAGTTTTGATTTTAGGAAAAGTAAATAATGAATTCTAATTCTAGGTTTGTGTTTTAACCAACTTAAAATACCCTAAATAACATAAAGTAACCGTTCCCCCATTTATTTAGCCAAGGGTGGAATTTACCAAACCACCTTTAGCTTGGCTGAAACTTGACGAAATTGCATGTGGCCATTGATGGCCACCATTGACGACGCGTCAACCCATTGACGGCCCGTCCTGGCTGTCCGTCAATGGTGACTGAGACCCCTCAAGTTGGGGCTAAGCTCCCACGACTAAGTGTGGAGCCCCGCCCCCGCCCTACGGGGCGTCAACCAATTGACTAGGCGTTGTTTAGGGGCGTCGATCAAGGCTGTCTTGATAGCTTTTTGGCAAACATTTGGGTCCTCCTCAAGGACCCTTAGGGTGGTCCTTGGGGAGTCATACCCATATGTTTCGACCCTAAACATGACCATTTAGATACTAGGGTCACCACCAATCATTTTAGACTCCAAACGACACACCAAAACATGAACAACACACTAACATACAAACGACTAGTCTCCGAACGTCTTGGTCGTTCCTTGATGGTTGACCTCAAAACTACTCAAGCCTGCCCTTGGATACTCTTTCTCATTACTTTAACAAGTTATTAACTCAAGAAACTCGTGTGAAACTCTAGTTCATCCTAGTTCATTTTCGGGGTGTTTCAGTGGGATCTTGGCCTTCCAAATGTGTTTCCAAGGCCATTTGGATGCATGCATAATTGGGTGGTTCAACTTCCTATATGCTGCACTTACTTTAAAAGTCCCAGTACTATTCCCTCAACCACTGCAATATGTCTTTCCCTGTCTCCAAGCCACTGAATTGTTCAATGACGCTGAAGAATTCTGTAACTCTTGGAATTTCCCAATCATTGAGGTGCCTTCTAAATATATTATTCCACCCATGAGATGTCCATAGTTCAACTATTGTATTTTGTTGCTGAAGAACCAGAGTATTTATGTCCGGGAAAAGTGTCTGCAGATTTCCTGTTTCATGCCAATCCTCCTTCCAGAATCTTGTTTTATCACCATCTACCACTTTAATCTTGGTGTTTTGTTTGAATTCATCCCATAGTGATCGGATGGATTCCCATAAACTAACACCATAGGTAGTGATAACTTCCTTTGTCATCCAATTGTCACTTTCTTCATATTTTGCTTTCATGACGAGCCCCATAAATTCTGATCATCGTTGGAATACCTCCAAAGCCACTTCATTCTCAAAGCATTGCTTTGATTTTTAAGGTTCTTGATCCCTAAACCCCCAACTCTCTTATCATTGATCATTTTTTTCCATTTGACTAAGTGGTACCCCTTGCTTTCCGTGTTTCCTTGCCACAAAAACTTTGTCCTTATGCTATCCAACCTATTAACGACACCTGGAGGAATAGGAAATAAAGACAATCATATATGTTGGAAGTGCATCAATCAAAAAGTTGATCAAAGTTAGTCTTCCTCCAAGTGAGAGGTACTAAGACTTCCACCTTGCTAGTTTCATCTCACACTTCTCTATCACCCCATTCCAAATTTCCAAAGACGTGGATTTGGCCCCTAAAGGCATACCCAAATAAGTAGTTGGAAGAGCACCCACTTCACCACCAAGAATTAACTTCAAAGTTTCCATATTTGGCACTTCATTAATTGGATACAAGAAGCTTTTTCTCCAGTTAACATGAAGTCCAGACATTCCTTCAAACAAGACTAGAATTAGTCTCAAAATTTTGAGGTGGTCCTCTTCAGCATCACAGAATATCAGGGTATCATCAACATATTGTAGATGAGTTATCTTTAGGCTTTCCCTTCCGGCTCTAGCTGCTTCAAAACCTCTTAGCCATCCTTCTATGTTTGCATTCATAATCATATTGTTGAGTCCCTCCATGACTAATAGGAAAAGGAAAGGTTATAAGGGATCATTTTGTCCAATTTCTTAGCGACTTCTGCCGGTATAGTGAAAAGCGACATAACATATATTGGGAGAGAATCTAGAACAGAGTTGATAAGGATGTGTCTACTACCAAAAAGAAATGTATTGAGCCTTCCATATGGCTAGTCTTTTTTCAGCCTTCTCGACTATGCTATCCCATATCTCCAATCTTTGTGTTTATTACCTGAAGGCATATCCAAATAGGTTGTGGGCAGTTTCTCCACTCTGCAGCCCAAAATGTCAGCTACCTTTTGGATGTTTGTCACATCCATAATGGGATATAAAGTGTTCTTTCCCCAATTAACTTTCAAACCTGTACAAGCTTCAAAAACAACAAAATTAGTTTGATGAGTCTGAATTGCTCCTCATGTGGCTCATAGAGAATCACAGTGTCATCTGCATAAAGTAGATGGCAAATCTCTGTAATATCACCATTGTTTCCATCGATCTGGAAACCTCTGATCCACTTGTTTTGAGTAGCAATCCTTATCAAACTATCAAATCCCTCCATTACCAGGATGAACAAAAAGGGTGAAAGAGGATCACCCTGTCTGATTCCCCTTCCTGGAGAGAAAACCCCCCCGGTTCTCCATTTACAAGCATGGAGAATCTCACCGTGCTTATGCAAAATTTTATCCATCCCACCCATCTTTCTCCAAAACCCATTTGTCTCAAGGTATTTAGTAGGAAACCCCAATTTACATGATCATTTGCTTTTTCAATGTCCAGCTTGCACATTACCCCACAAAATGTTTCCTTTCAACCTGGAGTCAACACACTCACTTGCAATGAGAGTTGCATCCATTATTTGTCTTCCTTTAATAAAGGTCATTTGGTTTTTGTTGACAACCTTATCAATCACTCTTTTCAGCCTTTCTGCCAGTAGTTATGCTATCACCTTGTAAACTCGAGTAATCGGACTTATTGGCCTGAAATCTTTAAGTTCAGCAACACTGGCTTTCTTGGGGATGAGTGCAACAAAAGTAGCATTAAAGCTCTTCTCAGTAATCTGTCTAGCATAGAATTCTTGTATAGCCTTTATAATATCTTCTTTAAGGATCTCCCAGAAAGACAAGTAAAAGGACATGGGAAAACCATCAGGTCCAGGTGCTTTCTCCATAGCACAGTGCTTTGAGCAGCCTAAGATCTCTTCCTCCTCAAAAGGACCCTCTAGTTCTATCTGCTCCTCCACACTAATGGTTGTGATCCCATGTAATTGTAGCCCAGGCTTCCACTCCTCTGATTCTGTGTACAAATTTTGGTAGAAGCTTTTGATGGTCTCTTTAATGATAGAAGGGTCATTCGTATTGCATTCATCCACCATCAGAGACTCAATGGAATTGTACTACTTATGGGAAGTAGATATTTTGTGAAAAACTTAGTATTTATAATTAGGACTCTTCTCTAAAGATCCATACTGGGTGAAATCAAGATTATATTTTTAGATCTTTTGGAAGCTTAAATTTATGCGTTTTCAAGTATTTGCGCTCCTGCATTTTTTTGTCCGAGTTCTGAAATATTTTAATCAAAATTTAAGATGGTCCTATTTTCCTGTTCTTTTTCTATATATGAAGACTGGATTATAAAAAACCTATATGCCAATCACCCAAGTCATTGTCCATCTATTTTATCAGGAAAAGTAAATGGTTGTAACTGATCACTAACTGGCTCAACCCCTTCTATAAATCACTCCTGCTGAAGCACCCTTTTTGCACCTTCATCAAAACTAATTCATTCTAAAACCGCCATATATGATTTCCTAATTCTTTCTTCCTTTGTTTCTTTCCTTGTTTTTTCCTTGCTCGGACTCAGATGTGGGTGTCCAGTACGGGTGTAAATCTAGAGTCGGATTGTTCATGATCTAAATTTTAAGGCCTGGGAGAACGGATATAGGTCTGGATTCAAGTGCGGGGATTCAGTTAAAATAATTCAATTATCTAAAATTAGAGTTATAAGAATGTGCCTAAACTATGGTGGACTATATTGAAAGAAAGGAATGTACCAATTTATGGGAGTATTTTTGAATCTGGAATTATTTCCAAGTATAGTTGCATCTCCTTTTTTTTGGTGTGTAGCATGGCTATTTTTAATGATAGAGTTCTTGAGTTCATTGCACTTTGGTAATGATTTGACTTGTTAATATCTTTAAAGCGACTTCTGGTTACCAAATATTTTATATAAATATCTTTTAACGTGAAAAAAAATTATATGCCTAAATTGTGATTTCGCTTTTACTTTTGTTTGCCCGACAAAGAGGCAATTAGGTGTGTCAAATGGGCGGGTTGGTTGAAATTGGAAATAATAAAATGGGTTGAAATAGAAATAGGGTTGGGTCTTGACCCGCCCAAATTTACTTTGGGCTCAAATGGGCTAAAAAACAGGTTGGGTCTTGACCCGCCCAATTCGACCCGATTAATCTCAATAATGTAACATATTGATATTTAACTTTATAATCACAATTTGAATTTTCGCTCAAGAATTTTTGTTTAAAAGTAACAAATGGATAGATAAATCCTACAAGATGTTAACTAGATAATAATTCATACCTTCATTATAGGAACATATCTTAATAAAAAGTTTTAAAACGGGTTGAAATTGGAGATTGAATCGGGCTTAATTAAGAATTCTCTTCAAATGGGTTAGGCTTGAATGGGTTGAGATTGAACCCAATTCAAATTATCTTGAGCCCAACACTTAAAATTATGGGCGGGTTGAGCGGGTTACCTATGTTTGGGTTCATTTTTGACACCCCAAGAGGCAATCAAGAAAGCTGCATAAGTGGATATATAACCTACAGAAAGTAAGCTAATCCAACCAATCTTGCTTGTACAATGAAAAAGGTCACTGATTTATCTCTCCGGCGAGTTAAATTGGCCAAAGTTGTGCGTTCATGAACCATGCTAAAGTTTCAATCAATTCCTGACAATATCCACACCGAGAAATTAACATAAATCCAGTAGTCCAAAGTCCAAACAAGATGTTCAAATAAGAACATGTCTTTTCTTCACCAGATCGATACTAACTTACCTACTCTTGCTCATACCAGATCTAAGAGGACGAGGCCTGATTCCCCGACCCATAACTCATTCCTTCATAACTCAGAAATCATGTATGTGTTTCGGGTTTCTTTATCGATTTTAGGCAAAGTACCCAAAATCATTGACCATATTTGGTATGGATTCCACACTTACACCCACGTCGTGTCAACATGAATGTGACATTGAAAGTGAAGAGTCCGAGCAACTTAGCCAATATCACAATCACTCAAGTCATTGTCAGTCTATTTTATCATGAAAAGCACAATGGCCCTACCCCTCTAAAACATACTTCTATTGAAGCACCCTGCTTGCACCTTCATAAAAATCTCTTCTAAAACAACCATAACATAATTTCCTATTTCCTTCCTTTGTTTCTTTCCTTGTTTTTTCCCTTCTGTTTTCGTCATGTGCAAATATTTTTTTGGAGCCTTATATTTATAGTTGGGGTTGGTGTGGCGGTGGAACTGCACCTATATGCAAATTAATACACCTTAGTAGTGCAATTTAAGTCATTGCTGAAGTGATCACATCAACTACATACTTTAGGCATTGGAAAATCAGAGCAAAGCATTCAAATTTGATAGGCAATGTACATTTCACAAGGAGATGAAGGAACATATCATTTATAAGTAATACTTTTGCTTTCCTCGGGTCATTTTATCTCTTCGTTCCTTCATTCTTTTTTATGTAGAAATTGATCCTGGGCTTAACCCCAAAAATTAGTTTAGGAAGGAGAATGCCCAAGTCCATATAAGAACATCGTAAGTCATTCCCTTAATCCATATGGAGCATGACACTCCCCTATGCCAGGACTGTAACTGGAGTATGGATAACAGAACATGGGCCCAACATTGGAACACACCAATAAGTTAACGATTCTTGCTCTGATACCAATTGAAAAAATGAATTGGAGCCTAACTAGGGATGGCAATGGGGCGGTGTGGGGCGGGTTTAGTCAAACCGACAAAATTCTCAACCTGCCTTGCCCCGCATACCCTTTTTTTCCTATTTTTAACCTGCTCCGCCCCGCATAAACCCACCCCACTTATGTTATTACTGCATTATGCATAGAGTAAGTAACTGTCGGTAAATTCACTGTTGCATCTTTTCTTCTTATTTATGTTATGTATGTATACAAATAAAATTCATAAGCTTTGTATCTCAAAATAAAGACAATTCTGATTTTGGCTCCAGTACTTTCATTTCATATGACTTTTTGTTTGGTCTTCTGCAAATGATTTGAAAATAGAGTTGTAGCCTAGAAAAAGATCATATTACCACATTTTTATTCACTTTTTTTTAATCTCACATATGATATCAAAAAAACAAGTACTCTTGAACATTAACCATATGTTCTACTCAACAGCTTTTTAAGGCAAACACATGTAAAAGAGAAGAACCAATTCTATTATTGATGATGATTCCTTGTCCTTTTAAGTCAAACACATGTAAAAAGGAAGAAGCGTTTCTATTGTCATTGGAAAAAAACTCAAATAAATTTACTTTGATATTTTGATGATGATTCCTCATTTCCTTGTTCCACTTTATTTTTCCTCCGCCCTCGGTTGCCCATTGTTTTTCACCCGTGTGCACAATTTTAAAAAACTAAGGTTCCGCCCCACACCGTCCTGCATTGCCCCGCACCCACATTGTCCCATTGCTATCCCTAGGCCTAACTCAACTCCTAAAGTTAGCTCATTAGGGGAGGATTGTCAAAGTCTATACAAGGAAATCACAACATTTAGCTCATGAGGGGAGGTTTACTAGGGATGGCAATTGGGGGGGGGGGGGGACGGGTGAAGCTTAACCCCGCCTAACTTTTTTTTTTCAACCCGCCCGCCCCACATACTTTTTTTAATATTTTTTTTTTCTAGTTAAGTTTGACACTAAAACTAAAATTTATAAAAATAAATTTATGTTTTCATTTAAGTTGTATTAATTTAATAGGATTGTGACTTAAATTTTTATTTTTAGAGGTCAATTGGAAAACATGTAAGAAATTGAATTTTTTTTATTAAACCATTTTCATTTACTATCTTTAATATTTTAGTAGCTTTAAAGTAACTTTCTTAATAAGTAATGATATATCACTCTTATAACATGTAAAATTAAGTTAAATTTAGGGTGTGTTTGGTATGAAGGAAAATGTTTTCCTGGAAAACAAGTAAATTTTGGACTTATTTTCTCTTGTTTGGTTGGTGAGTAGAAAATATTTTTCGGAAATGATTTTTAGTGTTTGATTTATGAACGAAAAATATTTTTGAGAGACATCTTTTATTTTTACTAAAGTAAAAAATAATTTATGAAATTGAAAATATTTTTTAAAACCAAAACTATTATTTTTTGGGGGTGGGGCTAGTGGGTTAATTTTTTGGGTAGGGGTTGGGGTTGGGGGGGGGGGCTGGCCGGTGAGGGGGGGGTCAGGGATCGGGTGAAAAAATAAAATTTTAAAATTGAAAATATTTTTTAAAAATTGATGTTTTTCCCAAAGAAAAATGTAATTTGAAATTGGAGGAGAGTTTTGAAAAATGTTTTCCTTAATTTTTTAAGGAAAGTCATTTTCCTTAATTTTGAGGAAAATGAGTTGATTTGAAAAACATTTTCCATAACTTTTGTCCCAACCAAACATGAGAAAATTGGAAAACATTTTCCAGAAAATGTTTTCCTTCATACCAAACACACTCTTAAACCCACATAAAATCACACATACCCCCGCCCCGGTCCGCCCCGCATCACCTCAAACCCGCCCCCCTCGCATAGCCTTAAATCCGCCCTACCTCGCATCCGCCCGCCCCATTGTCATCCCTAAGGATTACCCAAGTCTACATAAGGAAATCACAACATTTTTTATATTAGTTTAATATCTTTTTTAGTAATTCAAGTGCGCCAATAGTTTGGCAACCCTTTCTTCCAAATAACTTGGAAAACCAACGAGAAAAGAAAAACTATCATTGTTTTGAAGGTGTTAACCGTGGAGGTTAGAGGACTCTTTTTGGGCTTGACGTTAGGTCTTTGAGATAGTGTATTACTGAATTAATTAATACTCAACCTGGTGGTATTGGTCAGAGGCATGATATGTTATTTAGGGTATTATTTGAAAGTAAGTTGGCCTAGTTTGTGTGGTATTGCACTTGTGTTAGTATACCATTTTGGGTTTTGATATGTTCTTACATGCATGGTTTCCCATGAAGACAATTTGTATTATAGAAAATTGCATGTTCTGTTAGCAGCTCAATCTGTATTCATATTATTGATGCTGTTTCAGTGAGCTAACTGAATAACATATTCTTTGTGTATAGGTATATCGAACACTGCTGGTACTTTGGCTGCGATAATTGGAACTGTTGGTGCTGGATTCTTTGTTGAACTGGTGGGATCTTTCAAGGGATTTTTGGTGCTTACATCAGTCTTGTACTTTTCTGCTGCTGTCTTCTGGAATGTATTTTCCACCGGGGAGAGAGTAAAGTTTGATGATTCCACTTAGATTAATTTTTGGATGGTTTGTTTTCCTGTTTACTTCATCAGTCCAAAAGGATGGATAGGTGTATTATAGCCTTAAAAGTTTCTTTCTCAAAAGAGGAATGCAAGGACCGTAGTCCTTGTTCTCCATTATAACGATGTAAATATAGTCAAGTTCTATGAGATATCTGATGATAGTGTTGTTTTTAATTTTACAAGTTGGGAATGCACCACTAAACTTGATGTAAAATTAGTACCCCTGTGATGATGATGTGGCAAAAAAAGTTCAATCAATCCTATTATTGCATGTGGAAGTGAAAATAGAGTTGAAGAGTCCAAATGACATTTCCTAATTGGATGTTATAGATCAATCTATTTACATCAAAAATAATTTTAGATTGTTGAAGAATTGAATTTGTTATTGAAAGTGGTGTAACCTATCCTAGCATAGCTTTACAAAATGTTTACAGGATTCTTTTGGAGCAACCTCAATAGGGAACTCAAAAAACATTGGTCCACTCCCTCCTTATTTCACCCACACGAAGAAACAAGAATGGGATTTGAAAGTCTACATGACATATCAAAAGCTTTGTTTGTAAAGCTTTAGTGGAACTTAAGAACCAAGTAATTTTTGTGGGAGAAGCTATTTTTAAGCAACAAATACCTAAAGTAGCATCATGCAGTAGCAGGAAAATATATCCTGAAGAAGATGGTAAAATGCAGGGAGAAAATTGAAAGAGACATGTGGTAGCTAGCCAAAAAGGGTAACTCATACTTGTGGCTAGACAATTGGATAGAAGTAAAAGCTCTGGGTTCTGGTTAATATCATTCCCATATGTTTGATTATGACAAGACAATTGTACTAGTTAAGGAAACAGTTGAAGAAGGGTAGTGGCATAAATTGACTCAGAGAAGAATTCTTCCTCAGTAATTAGCAAAATATATTCTAGGAAAGGTTAACCCACCTAAAAAGGAGGATGAACAGACCATACTAGAGACAGGAACCAAGGGAAAGATTTCATAGTGGGATCTGCATTTCAATTGATGAGACAAAAACAAGAGAGCAATAAGGTGCACAAGCTAATGTGGATCAAAGGTATTCTAATCAAAATATCATTTTTTCACGTGGAGATAATGAAAACCCAAACTACCTCTGGGTGACATTCTAAACAAGTGTGCAATACAATTTCCATCAAGATGCGATTGTTGTGAGGATCCTAAAGTAGAATGTAACTTCTCAGAAATGTGTAAAGTTAGTAGAAGTTGGGATGAGAAGATACAGTTGAAATCTGTAAAAATATTCTAAGGCAAGACAGACGGGTTCACAGTCGGTGGAACGGTCCACGGTCAGTGGAGTCATCCTTGGACCTGGACCCTATGAAAATATTCTAAGACAATGTATGAGTTCACGGATGGTGGAACGTCCACGGTCAGTGAAACCATCCTTGGACCTGATTTATGTGAAAAATATTCTAAGGCAGGGGTTTACGGATGGGTGCACGGACATTGGGAGATACCACAATAATTCAAGTCATCATGGACCTGAGCCTTCGAGAAAAATATTCTAAGGCAAGAGTCTACGGACGGGTTCACGGACGGTGAAACGATTAATGGTCCGTGGAAGGCCTTTCTTATAGGGTATTTCAACAATTTTAAGTTAGGGCTATTTGGGTCTTTTCCCAATATTTTGTGCCTTACACGATGTCATTTTTACCTATTCTAAATAATATAAATGATTTTTGAAGGCCCCAATCCACTTATTCCCTCTCATTCGCTCAAAAATATCCCAAAAGATCTCCAATATTCTTCTCCAAGTTCTCTTTGAAGGCTTCAAGAGATTCATGGGATCTTCAAGCTCCAAGTCTGCTCATTCAATTCTAAAGCTAGATTTGTTTTCAAGGTATATGAGAACTTCACCAATGAATCTCTTTCATCCATTAGGTTCCAAAAGAAAACTCGAATTCTCCTTTGAATTCTACCCAATTTCTAGGGTTTTCATGTGATTCTCCATGGGTCCAATTTTTTTTGATTCAATTATTATTACTTGATCTTATTATACATGATTTAATTAAATTACATGTTTTCCAACTGATTTCATATGAACTCATGCATTATTACTTTTATGATGACGATGAACATAGAATTATGATTTTGGATTTATGCTTGTTTCATGAAATTAATTATTTATGAGTAAAGGATGTTTTTAAGATAACGTGGTAATGATTTCTGTAAGGTTTTCTCACATTTGAAATGGAATCATGGTTTAGACTCTTACGAAGGTAAGTGTGGTTTGAAAGGATCTACTCTAATATGACTTATGATTGGATTGGTAGTCTTTAAGTTGTAACATGTTCAAGTATTTTGATACGAATATAATGATGTCTTTTTCTATTGGGATTTACTTAGCACCAAGAAGACTTTGAAATGAAGGCTTTACCATTAGAGGAGGTTTGGTCTTTAGCCGCAATTCCATTGTCCCAAACTACGTGCTCCAGTAGGATTGTCTTAAACGATCTAACTAGTGGATCCACTTTAGTAATAATCGATGATACAAAATTCTTACCTTGGCAATTAGACTCTCTCTTTCTGGTGTGAGGTTACATTAGATTCCTTGTTATAACTCACACGATCTTATTGTGAGTTGATAGTAAATATCCCACAAATAAATTATGTTTTCTTCAAAAGTCTTTTCAAAGATTTTCTATGACTTTCAATATGCATTGACCTTGTTCATGATTTATGATTTCTTTTTAAAGGTTTTTTACTACGTTTTGTTTGGTCATGCATATTATGTTTAATTTTATCATATTGTAATGCCTGTGTTTTTATGCACTTTCCTATACTCACTACATTCAAAGTACTAATGCATATTATGCCTATATTATTTCATAATATAGGGCCTGACACTCCTCATCCCTGACTTGGCTAGATCAGGATTACTCCACTACAAATTTGATTAGTCAATCCTCATGATTCGAGGGAAAGGCTATGGAAAGTTTTATTGCTTTGATGTCTTTACAATTTTCAAATTTGTTCGTGACTTAGGGGTTTGTCCTAGTCATATGATAGTAGAAGACTTATGTCAGACTTAGTATTATTCTACACATTCTCTTATTTACTCTGTTGGTATCTTTTATTTTATCTTATGAGTTGAGACTTATATTGTTGATATTTCTCATTTGTTGTATTTCAATACATCAAGTTTATGTTAACTGGCTTGTTTAGAATTTCTCGGGGTCCTTCGCTATGTCATCTAGGGTGTACTTTGGGTGTTACAAACTTGGTATTCATAGTATGAGGTTTATAAAGGTTCTAGGATGTCTAACAAGCCTCGTCGAATAGAGTCTTTTTCATGAGTGTGAAATGTGCTACATTTATAAATAGAAGGGTACATGTGTTTAGGAAACTTCACTTCTTTCATTACTCTTAAGTCATGCCACAGAGTTTAACTCTATAAAGGTCTTTCTCCTAACTCTAGTTCGATGCTTTTCAGGACATGCCTCCTCAAAGAACTAACACAATAAGGAATACGGTAACAATGTAGAACTCGAGGTTCCTTAAGTGCTGGTCAATCCTTTGGTCGAACAAGTGTCGCATGGTAAGTTTTGAGTCATTTTTGAAGTGTTGGCTCAATCTATAACCACTCAAGCTTATAGAGAGGTCATTTCTCCCTTGAACCCAAATGTGGGCATGACATCAACAAGGGTATAGGATTTCACGATGAATCCCTAGAGTTTCATGGGTCAAAAGTTGAGGAAAAGCCTCAAGATTTCATTAAGGAAATCTACAAGATCGTGGAGATTATGGTATTTACACCGAAGGAAAATGAGTACTTGGCCGCTTATGAACTTAAGAGTGTTTCTCAAGTATGGTTCAATCAATAGAAAGAAGATAAGGTAATTGATGCAGGTCATATTGATTAGGAAGGGGATTTTCTTGATAGTTTCTTTCCCACCGAGACTTGATTTCGTCAATCTTCAACAACGGAACATGAGTGTGAACGAGTATGCATTGAAGTTCACTCAATTGTCAATGTATGCTCCTACTATATTTGTTGAATCTAGGGCAAGGATGAGTGATTTTGTATTGGGTGTGTCCGAGATGGTGGTGAAAGAATGTCGAACCACCTTGCTTATCAAGGAGATGGATATCTCTCATTTAATGACACATGCCCAACAAATCAAAGATGAAAAGCTAAAGTAGAAGTCTAGAGAGTGAAAGAGGGCAAGGATGGGTGTATGTGACTTTTCTCATTCTAGGTCCGATGGACATGGATGTTCTTAATTCCAACAAAAGTTCTCTAGTCAAAATTCCTCAAACGTTTTGTCTCAAAAGTTTAACAAAGATAGGGTGCTAAACCCTAAGACTCAAGGAGGTTGTGGCAATGGATCTTCTCTTCTTGCTTTCCAAAAGTGCGGCAAGATTCACCCGAGAAAATGCTTAGCCGGTATGGGTATTTCTTTGGTGGAGTTTGTGTACAACAACAATTACACTCTACTATTTAGATGGAGCTCGTTCGAGACCTTATATAGTAGGTGTTCTCGCTCTTCAGTTGGTTGGTGTGAATCATCATAGCCTAGTCTGTGTGGTACTAATTTACTTCATGAGGCTTTAGATCATGTGTATGTGTTCGGGATACGCCCAAGACAGCTCAGAGTAGGCACTAGAGTTATGTCGACCGTAAGCGTCAACCATTGTGGTTTGGAGTTGATGACAGGGTATTCCTTAGTGTGTCATCCATGAAGGTAATGATGAGGTTTGGAAGACAGGCAAGCTTAACCCAGGTATATTGGGCCTTTTGATATCCTTTATACAATTGGTGATGTCTGTGACACCTCTAACACGACTTAGGTAAAACTAGACACTAACATGGTTATCATGAGGGTATAAGGTCCTAAAATGGTTTATAATGTGGTTGTGAGGTAGTTTTTAAAGGTTTAGGTGAATTGAAAGTCAAACGTCAAGGGACGACTAAGACGTTCGACGACTAGTCACTTATGTGCCTCATGTGTCTATATGTGCTTATATGTGTATTTCATGAGCTTATGAGGTCCTTATATGAGTTATAATGGTGTTTATAGTAAGTGTGTCAAGTTTCATGAAGTTTGGAGGTCAAACGTCTAGGAACGTCCATGATGTTCGAAAGGTTTGCCTTGAAATGACTTTGTGTGTCTTGGCATGTTTCGTCGAGTTTTATGTGTTAGTTTTGGATGAAATTGATATGGGAGGTCCTAAACTCATATACGATCATATTCGAGTTGGAAACGTCTGCGCAAAAAGTCCCCAAGGACCAACCAAGGGTCCTTGAGGAAAGACCCATCTTTGAGCCAAAGGCTATCAAGACCAGCCCCAATCGGCTGAGGCAATCAACGGCCTGTAGGCTGGTCGACCCCATCGTTGGAAGGCGTGGGTCAATACATAGCCTAGGGAGCTCAAGCTCCCAATGGCCAGTCTCAGTCCCAAACCACGGACCAGTAGGACGGTCCGTTGGTTGGGAAATGGTTCGTCGATGGCCAGGCGTGGTTTGTGTTTCCAATTCGCCTGCTTCACTGTTAAGTGAAGGGGTGAATTGGTAAATTCACCCCATGTCCAAATAATAGTTTGGGCGGTTACTTAGGAGTATTTTTAAGTGGTTATATAAGTCCTAAACACCTAGATGAATTCATTCATCCAAATCAAAATCCAAATTCTCTAAGAAATTCTCTAGAACTCCATTGGAGCCAAAACTCAAGGAAAAGCTTGGATTGAAGATTTGATTGGTGATTCTTCATAAATTTAGTGGATTAACATCAGTGAGGTATGGCTTCTTCATCCTTGAAACTCTATTCATTAAGGAGTCAACTTCAAAGTGATTTTCTAAAGTTTTCTAAGATGAACTTGTCCAATTTTATGATCTAGCCATGGGTTATTGCATCATGTTTTGATTCATTAATTATTGATTGAATTGATGTTAATTAGGTGATTCTAACCTAAAATATTCATGAACCCATGCAAAACATAATCTCTTCAAATTGGCTATATTTTGGATGTTATGATCTTGTCTCAATGCTTATGAATTCTAGTGTAGTTTTCTATGGGCTATTGAATGATGTAAGAATTGTATTAAATTGATGTATAGGCTGTCTTAGATTGATAAATCTATACTGAATTGACTTATATTCATTGAGTATTTTGATTTATGTATTGAACTGATGATCATCGCCATGGGTAAGGGCCTATTGGTATTGTATTGGATGATCTAGCTATGGATTGAAGTGGTGAGAATGGATTGGTGGTACACTTCCCTAATTCTCTTTATTTTAAGTAATGTATGTCTTGAATTTTGTTGTGATTGTAATATTCAACTTATGATGGCGGTGTTATGTGTTATAATTGTGAAAGATGTGGCCTTGTCGGTGTTACTTTATGTATTATGATGATCATGACCTTGTCGGCATTACTTGATATATTATGATGATTGGTATAGTTGAATTATGTGAAGTATAAGCATATCTATTTACTTGTGATTAAGATGAATGTATGTGTTTTTCTATTGATGTTGTTAAGAGATCATGTTAAACTATGACTATGTTTTTATGTGTGTGTAGTCTTAGAGTTGATGCAGGATTCTTCCTACTTGACTATATGAGTCTATGATGGTTATATTGATGATGCTATAGTAGTGTATAGGGTGACCTAAATATGATGAAGGTTATGCCTATATGCTTCTAGAATGATATGCTATATGTGGTAAAGTGAAGTATGTGTGTGTCTTGTTTGGTAGACTTGTGTCTCTTGCTTGATACCTATGGAATGTATATATGAGATGTCTTGACTTAGGATGATAAAACATCTTAGTCTTTTATGTATGAATGATACGTGTCCTTGAACATAGTGAGAAGGTCAAATTATGTGGAGCCCTCAACCTAGTTGAGAGGTTATGATATCCTTGAAGTCAAAAATTGTAATGGTATCCTTCTTGTGTGAATGATGGACTTAAGGTTGGTTGATTGGAACGGCATGAAATCATCCTTAGGAAAATCATTAAGTTATCCTCATCGCCATTGAAAGGCAGCCCTAGGAGACTACTTTGGTAGGGTGAATGTGATTGGGTTATGAACTAGATATAGAACCCCTTCATGTGATCCTTTATGTGAATTACTCTATGAGAACAAAGGCTAGCACCGAGTGAGTATGGTATGGGAAGTAGTTCTATTTTTAATATGAGAATAGAGGACAAAGAAAACCATCATATTACTTAACCATGTGCCTACATGGGATGTGTCCAAGTTCTACCATTGGCAAGTAGAACACCCTCCATCGGAGTAAGTTACAACTCCGGATCCATGCTTAGCTACCATGGTCTATGCCGGTTATTGCCTATTCTCATCATATGGTATAGCTACTAGTATTTGAGAAGTCTATGAAGTTTAGGTGGTGGTATGATACGCTACCTAGACATTGCACCCTTATGCTTTGAAGTTGTTAGTTAGTGAGTCCCTAGGTCTTCTCCAAGACCATTACTTGAATGTCCTTATGTGATGAATGTATCTTAATGAACTAAGGAAAAATTGACTTATGTTAGAAAGCTTGTGAATGAATGAATACCTAATCTAGAGTAACTCTAAGAATTTTCTAGTTAAAGTGTGAACGGGGCATAAATGATGATCTCTTATCTAGGGAAGTCTTAAGAATGACTCTAGTTAGGAAAGTTGGTTGATAAGTTAGGCATGATCTAAACTTAGGAATTCATAAGGATTATTTAGGTAAACTTGAAGAGGGTGTATGAGCGTTCTCTTCTAGAATTACTTAAGTAAGTCTTTTGATAACCTTAGTGAGGAGAATGTCATATTATGTGTTATGTGTTTTGGTGTGTTTTAAGTGTATGTATCTCATTATAGGTAATCTCAAGGATCATTTAGGTGTGCTTAGAGAGGGTGTATGGGTAGTCTCTCTTTGTCTTACTTAAGTGAGTCTTAGGATAACCTTTAGTGAGAATATTGCATGCAAAGTGAGTTCACTGTAATGTTGGAATTTGTTCAATGTGAAGCTTAAAGTAGTTCACTATAATATTGGCTTAGGTTACTGTAATATCTCTTAAAATGGGATAAAATACTTATGTGATTTCTTATGTATTTTTAATGTGTTAAATGTTGTTCTTATGCTATACTATGATGTTTTAATCAAAAAGAGCATATTTTTATTAAATGTCTGTTATCATGATTTTTATGCATTAAGTCATACTTAGTACATGTGTTTGTACTAATTCCATATCTTTATCTATCTCTAAAGTGATTCATAGGTGAAGGTGCTATTGGAAGCGAAGCTTGGATTATAATATCGTTCAAGCAAGTTTGAAGTATGTCCTCATTTGACTCGAGGACATAGATGTCTTTAGAGTTCTTTTATTAAAGCATTGTAATAGACTTGCTAGTACTATATTTCTATTGTATGGGCCGTGTCCCAAGTATTCGTGAGTCTAAGATTTGATGACATGACACTTAGTATTTCCTTTGGTTATATGAAAGATATTTTGAAAGACTATTCGAGTGTTTGTGAAAAGTTTTAATTCCGCACTACTTTTCATATATGTATATGTGATGAATGATGCAAAAGGATTTGTACAAGACTTCCGAGAGGTCAAGTACGTCTGTTGCACTCCGAGAGTGCCATATCTTCTAGGGTATGCTCTCGGGATGTGACAATGTCGCTTTTGAGTTGGCTCTACCTCTTGCATTTTGAGCTTTTCACCTGGTTTTTTATGTTTCGATGCTGCACTGACATGTTTTTGATAAGTCTCATGTGCTTCGGTATGAATCAGTTGAGTTAGATGTCAATTTGACCTTTGTGGAGGAACCAATTCCTATTCTAGCCAAATATGTATAATGATTGTGTTTGAGAGTCATTCCTTTGGTTAAGGTCCATTGATAGCATCATCCGATTGAGTAGGCTACTTGGGCGACCAAGCATGAGACGCGACATTAGTTTCCCGGCTTGTTAGAGCCTTAAACTAATTCTTAATTCTTACTTTCGTGGATGAAAATCGTTTTTAGTAGTGGATGTTGTTAATAACCCTTCATGTTATTTCACTATAAATGCATTCTTTTATCATTTAGAGAAATTCTATAGCGACCCCAAGTCATTTATGACTTGTTGAGACTGATAGTTTGGTCACCTAGTCCTTCATTTGTTTTTTTGTGAAAGTTTCTTCTTTTTATCATTTAGAGCAATTCTGTAGCGACCCAAGTCATTTATGACTTTTTGGGACTGATAGTTCGGTCACCTAGTCCTTCATTTTTTTTTGTGTGAATGTTTCCTTGTTTTTGAGCTTCTAAAACTTGAATGGTTGACTTCGATCAAATAGAAAAACAACCTCTGAATATGATTTTGATAAATATGTTAGCTCTGAAATGTGGAGTTTGGTCTAGAATGTCATTTTGCGCGGATCCATGAGCGTTTGGGTCAATTTTGAGCCCCCTAGTAGAATTTGGTTTTAAAATGGAGCTTAGATATGAGACCTACTTTTTGTCAATTATATCAAAGAACATATATATAATTGAAAATATGTAGAAGATAAAATTCATTAAAGAATAAGAATTTACAATCTTTCAAGTTCTTAATATATGTGACAATACTAAATTTTTAATATTTATATATCAGAAAATAATCATTCAAAATCTTAATGAGGTCATGGATTAACGCGCGAAGCGCGTATAAGTTATCTAGTTGAATATATGAGACTTACCTTGGCCGAATAAATCAGTACCTACCTTGTATAAGTGAGATTAGTCTTCCTTCAAGCTATAAATCTTCAAAGAAAATAAAACCTAGGGACGAGTTTTTCTTGATTGTAAGGAAAGAGGTTTATGTCATTGTTTAGGCTTCAACAATGAGTTCAAAGAGATGAATTTTAAGTCAGGTAGAATTTGTGGATTGAGTATTACTCGAGTATTATAAAAATTGTATTCAAAATTTAATGTAACATGATGTGGCAATTAAAAGGGGATGTGACAACTCCAATTATTTAGAGAAAAGAAGAAGAAGAAGAAGAAGAAGAAGAAGAAGAAGAAGAAGAAGAAAAAGAAGAAGAAGAAGAAGAAGAAAAGGATGGTTAATTCTAGCAAACTAACATATACAAGGGTATTAATATGCAAGAAGTTAGACGACGAGAAAATATGTGAGACAAACTTCAAATAGATGGTATATCTAAACAATTTGACAAAGTTTATGGGCATATATGATCCTTTTTTAATGAATGAAATGTAATGGATACATGTGGCATATTAAATATTTTTATATATACATTAAACTATATTGCAAATTATCGTTGTATACATTTATTTAACGTGTTGATTATTTGATGTATACTTTTTTTATTTGATTCAAAATTATTGTATATATTGATTATGACATGATAAATGCAGTACGTATATATTACTTATATTTTATTTGTATACATTTTTAGTATACATAGACAAATTATGTAGCTATTGATAGATATATTACATTCCGTCAAAATATTTTGATGCATATAATCAAGTTTGCATGCATACGATCAAATTAGTGTAAATAATATCTATTGCATATATATTCAATTTGGATGGGGACGACAATTGAAACTAACTTTAAACAATATATTAGACATTTAGGCAAAGTTCATGGACATATATGATCCTTTTTTTAAAAAATAAAAATAAAAGAGCATTTAAACCTCAAAAGGGAAACTATGTACAAGTAGCTATCCCTTATTTGCATACCCCTATTTTTAACTGCTAATTTGCATTTACTCTTGATACCATCAAAATATATGGGAAAGTCACGTAAATAGTTTAGGTTGTGGATCCAATTAGGGTAAATATATTCAATTCGGTCCAATTTGGATAAATATTTTGCATAATACGCCTAATTTGTGCAGTTTTCCCCTTTTTAAAGGAAAAATTAGCTAGCTATACATCCTTTTTACCTTATTTTCTATTATTATCTACCATTTCAAACAAAAAAAAATACAAAAATCCCTCTTTTTTACAATTTTCTGGATAAATCACTATAAACTATCACCCGCCACAATTTTTTTCCTATTTTATTCACGCCTAAAATCACTCAATGGTATCACCAATTATCTCCATCACTCTGTTTTTAATTTCATTTTTTCTCTCTTTCCGATTTATCGATTGCAAGTTATTGAGAGGTAGTTCTTCATCACTCATTTTTTTCTCTCCATTTCATCAGGTATCGATTTATTTTTATTCTCTTAGCTTTTGCATCTACAAATTTAGCTGAAGAAGGATGCATTTCAACTTCAAAATTGATTGTGGAAAAAATTTCCAAAAATGGGGGAAAGTCAAGTTGATGGTGTTTCTGGTAAGAGCTATGGGTCGAGATTCATGGGTGATGCCATTGTTGAAAGTTAAAAAAAAAGCTACGAGAGTTGATACAAATCAAAAGAGAAAGTGTAGAAGGATATCTTCATCATTGTTTTTTGCTTTCAATAGATCAAATTGTTGACTCTTTTTTTTTCAATTTTTGGTTCATCTTTTTGTAACACAATGGGTTTAGTTTTTTAATATATCTGGTTGTTTTTATTTCTTAAATTAATGTGTAATCCCTTCGTTTCAATATTATTATACATTACAGTTTTATCAAGAGTTGTTGGAGGATCACATAAGGGCTTCGGGTCGAGATCCGTGTTGACGCCATTGTTGAAAGTGAAAAAAACAAATTACAAGAGTTGATATAGAGCAAAGAAGAAAGTGTGGAAGGATTTCATCATCTTTTTCTTTTTGCTTTTAGCAGATCAAATTGTTGTATTTTTATTTGACTTTTTGTTGCTTTCATCAGATCTTTTAGTGTATTTAGTTGATTTTGATTCTTAAATTAATGAATCATTCGTTCGTTTCACCTTTATGATACATAACAATTTTATCATGTACAATATATCGTTTTCGAATATTAGTTTTGATACATAATATAAACTAGTGTGTATCATGTTCATAGTTATGTATTGGATACACAACTATTATAAATTTTGTTATCTTTTACTACCAGATTAATATACCAACATTACTCAACTAGAAAGCTATGTATCTGTAGACGCTATCAAAATATTATTGTTCATACATAAACACTAATGTTTTATAACAAAATCAGTTTGTATCATATTATGACACATAAGTATTTGATGTTGTGATATATCACATGTTGTTAAGTATCTGCAACACTATTTTATAACTACATCAATGTATATCATATTCATAATTTTGTTTTTTATATATGATACATAACTATGTAAAATTGTAGAGGCTATTTGTAATCTATTACGATTTTGGAGAGATTTGAGAGAGAAAATTTTGAAATTTGAATTATTTGGAGCTGCTATTTGGGAGAGATTACATCAATTTGATTTGCATGATTTAGGAAACTGACATTAAATATTATATTAATTTCCTTTATAATCTCAATAAACTAATTGTATAATGTATCAAATGTGATGTATCCGAATGACAACAATGTTAAGAGATTTTTGTAAATTAAAAAAAATAGAAATATGATGTAATTTGCTACTTACATTATGAGATTCCTAAGATTACTTTTTAATGAATGAAACTATATATATATATATATATATACTACATACATTTTGTACATATATATTATTAGTATACATAAATATATTGTGCAATTAATGATAGATATATTACTTCTTTCAATATATTTTGATACATATAATCAAATTTGCATATACAGTCAAATATGTATACATAATACTTATTACATACAAGGGCGAATCCACATGATACCTTTCGGGTGATCGAATACCCATTAATTTTGTATTGCACTATATATATTTATGTAGAAATTAAGAAGAATCACATAAAATTTAAAGGTGAGGATCGATGAAACAAATGATTTGGTTGGTCTGATGGTTATAGGTGGACGTTCAAGGTCATATCTTGATTGTATGTCAGACATCGATTCCCCCTAGGGGCATTACTTTTGGTTTAAAATTCAACTCTTCTCTTTCTACTCATTTATTTTACTGATTGTTTATTTTTTTTCCCTTCCTATGTTGATTGTTTTCTGAAAAAACTACTTAACTAGACATACGTTAGTACTATGTATACTTAATGTACCTCTAGTTTTAAAAACAATTACACACAATACCACCTTTAATATTTATACCATATATTTTAAAATATTTAATCAGATCCACAAATTCCTTAAATATGATATTGAATAATTATGTTAAAATTTAAAATCTTTAGTTAATTATTATCAATTCAAATTCTTTTCCCTCACCTCTGTCCTTCCCCTCCCCCAATTCCATTAACTACTGTATCTCTCACCCTCACCCCCACCCCCACCATCTTCAAACATCTTTATCATCTTCCTTTCTTAATCCTCTCAAATACTTCTTTCTTAATCCTCTCAATACTTGTTTGCATGTCCCAAATTCAAAACTAAATCTTGATAATCATAAGTATATAAAGAGGTAAATTTTTTTTTATTTACGTCCAATTCATGTATGTGAGATAGAGTTCATATTTCTCTAAAGTTTGATTGTATAATTTTTTTACAAATTAGGCTCTGAGATACATGTATGATTAATAGCGAGATACATGTATCCTAAAGTCGAGAAACCTTCTACTAGATCATTGTACGTTGCATTATCTCTCAAAAGTATTCCATCAATTCTATAGTTTAGATATTCCGCTTCTTAAATCAACAATATTGTGATTTGACTATTTGAAAAAGAAAAACTCAAAACTTCCAAATATAAAGGAAGGAACTGGTGAAGAAGATGAAGAGTACAATAAAAAAATTACTTGGGTTATGCTTTTCTTTTTCCTTTCACAAACTTGTCTTTTGTTGAATATTCCATAACAAAATTTTATAGAAAAAAACTGTCATTTTTCTTCATTTTTTTACCCCAAAATAATTTTTATTGAATTTATGTATGATTGTCTTTCTTATGACAAGTGCTAAATTTGTACACTTATAGTTTGTGATTGGTAGCTAAATGAGCACGCACAACATGGATCCGCCACTGATTGCATATACATATTATTTGAAAACGTATACATCAAAGTACTACAGAGTTATGCCTCAATCAAGTCGATGTTTCACATTAAATAAGAATCAAACCTTTCTTAGACTTCAATACAAAAGTGCAATTGCACGTGTTGTTGGCGGGGAGATTCTTCAAAATCAGAATTATTATTTCAAAGATATACACATAAATAAGGAAATCAGGATATTGACTAGCTCAAAAAGTTGTCTTTTGCTCCCCAAAAAAGAAGAAGAAGAAGGTATAATAGGGCTATTTAGTATAAATTTCATGTATAAGTTTATATAGCATGCCATTTTTTCCACTAGTAACTGGAGAGAAGACAAAGGCAACCCTTGGTCACAATAAAGACCCTCAGAATAAGTAGAACTCCCGTGTAACTTGTGTGATATCTGGATCGAAACAACCACATCACACTTGTTACCTCTTACCTCTTCAGAAAGCAATTGCAGATGCACAAATTCAATAACACTTTCTGCTGGCAGACACTCAATGGCCAATTAAATTTATTTATCATCCCAACCATCTCTTGACCTATCACACAAATATTACACAACGTAAGAAATAGTGTATCAACTTGATATTTTGTGTCTAGGTTAGATGAGACCAACAAAATCATCTCAGCCTCAAGCACTCAAGTAATCACCATAAACAGAGCTAGCTCTAGTTTGAAAAGTTAAAAGGGCAAAGGGTCATATTTACCCCTATAATATCCGAAATACTTTAAATATGCCCTTCGTTATACTTTTGGGCCAAATATACCCTTACCGTTGTACTTTGAGCCAAATATACCCTTCATCCATTAAAACTTTGAATCCCAATATTAGAATAGAAAAGTGAAGAGTTGTGATTAACTTGAAGGACACATATCTTTTTGTCAAATTTCAAGCACCACAACAATTGAACTTTTACAAATTTTAGAATCAAACCCAGATAATTCGTTGAAAGAATTGTGCTTTTGTTTGCTTAGTCAATAAGAAAGCAATTATAAGAACAACACAGTAATCTATTTTTAAAAAAACATGCAGCTATTTTCCTTTAATTAAGAAATTTAACGCATAAAACAAAAGAATGTAAGTAAAATAATTAACCATGTGTAACATAACGGTTCTGCAAGGTGCGAACTGCAGATATATACAAAAGAAACGGTGGCTTTACCAAGGTAGGAATGGGGGAGAAGATGCCCAACTGGAAGGGAAGGGAGGCGGAGAGAAAAGCAGACTGGGGGAGGGATCTGAAAGGATGGTCTAAGGGACCTGAGAGAGGCTAGTAAAGTAATCAGGGCAGAACAGTTAATTTTGGGATTCCATTACTATCAAACATGGATTTTCACATGGCTGAAGTCAAGCTAAAGTTCAAGGTCGAAGAGTGCTTAGGGATGGAGGAAATTTTTCAATATTTCCATGTCTGGTTGGTCAAAACTTTTGGAAAATGTTTCTGAATAAAAGCAAGTTCCTTAAAATGAGGAAAATGACTTTCCTGATAGAAATAGGGAAAACAAATTCCACAAGTGACATTCCACAATAAACACACCTCATCCCCACACTTCAGTAGCCCACCACGCCCTACCCCTACCCCTATACTTCCACCCTCACCTCCCATAACATTTTTCTATATTATACACAAATACTTTTGAGATAATAGTACACTTGAGATAAAAGTACACAAGAAATAAGTAAGAAAGCCATGTATTTTGCAGGAGAACATTTTCAATTGAAATATTTTGTACGATAAAATATTTTCCTTCATACCAAACACACCCTTGATGTTCAAATGGGTGGAGTGTCAAGCTAGCCCAAAAACAGAACAAAACTGAATATTAGGTGGCATCCTATGAACATAACAAAATTGAACAGGTTCCTGAATCCTACTTCCTCGGTTTGAAAAGGTAGTCCAACTTCCCATTTTGCTCAATACCAAAACGGTGTCCATGTTCCTTTGAAAGGAAGGTATTGATCATTTTACAGAAAAGGGACACAATTTCCCTGAGCGTATTGAAAATGGATCAAAATACTCTACTTTCACCTATTCGACCATAATTTCCCTTCCCGTCATTTTAAGCACAAAATTGACCCTCGTTTTGACGGAAGCTGGCATGGAATATGTGGAGCTTTTAATTGAACATATGGCACAAATTTATTGATCCTAATGGCTATAAGATCCAGCCCAAAACTACCTGACCCTATTGTAAAAGACCAATGCTCTGACCCCATTGTAAAAGACCAATGCTTGTATATACCATGAACAGATAAACTTAACTCTCAGATGTCATCTTATACAAGAAAATTTCTCATGTACCAACTGGAAATGGGTGAACGAAATTGGCCTCAGCTAGAAGTACGATTGATAGTATCCACGGTGGCTTACCTCAATTAAAGTTTGATGGGTTTCAATGGAAAATCAAGGAGATGCTTATCATGGAAGAAGAACCCAAGAATTATGAAGAGAATGGACTACGTGCTACATGTATTTCATGATTCAAGTCCAAGAGGAGGAAGATTGGGGTCACATGAAGCCCAAGAGAAGGCCCACATGGACCCCAAGAGAAGCCCAAAGGAGTGCCCAACAAGAGGCTTATTTAAATGTCTAAAATGTTGAAAGTTAAAACCCTGAAATCATGCCCAACATCGGGCTGAAATTAGGCGTGTGAAATGGAGGGAATTTGGCCACTTTCCTTTCATTTTGTTGGGTTATTTTAGGAAGAAGTTTAGTATTATGTTTACATGCTTTCCTAGTTTAGAATTTTCTAATTTAAAAGTTTCCTAGTTTGGTTTTAGTATTTATTGATTCCATAGAAATAGGATTTGATGAATCTCATGCTATTTGGGGAAGGTTTCTTCTATACATATAAGGATGAATTTCAATATTTTTTAGTAGACGTGATGAATATTATTTGAGTGGTTTATCTCATTTCCACCATTCTGTGTTCGCACCCCTTTAGTCTACTAACGGTTTACACAGAGAAGATTTAAGGAAATTAGAAAGTAGATTACTTTAGCTTATAAGTTATTTAGTTGTTCGCAGTAGATTACTACAACTTTTAAGTATTTATGTTTTCATTTCCTGTGTAGCAGTTGCAGTAAGGAGATTATTCCTCCACTTTCTCATTCAGTTGCAGTGGGCAGTAGGCGGTTACTCTTTGTTTTAGTGTTGTATTTGATAGTGTTGTATTCAATGTATTTGAATTCAGTGAAATGTTATGCAGAAAATTACTAAGTCTTTGAGTACTTCAACTCAAGTGATTGCAGGTTCTCTTAACGAACCAGCATCATAGGTCGTAGGAAGAAAACATTTGATTTCACACTACAACGCCTCATAACTAGATCCATATCAAGGGACCATAACAACTTGGTATCATAGACGGTGTTATGGGATATCAAATTCAACATCAACTGGCACAATTAGTGAACTTATTTCAAGAAGAACGTGCAGCCAATATAGCGAGACAGGAAGCAATAAATTCTCGCTTAGATGCGCTCACAAAGGATCTCACGAATTTTGAAGGTTGATTTTGAATCAACGAAGGGTAAAAACGTAGTGGCAGAAGGGTCAAAATCAGATGCAGGAGGAAGTTCTTTCATTCCTAGGTATACAAAGTTGGATTTTCCACGGTTTACTGGCCAAGGGGACCCTTTGGGATGGCTAAGCAGATGTCATGACTTTTTTCGACACCAACAAACTCCAGATGAAGAAAAAGTTAGTCTTGCTTCTTTTCATTTAGAGAGAATGCACAACTTTGGTTTCTTCAACTAGAGACAGATTTGCCTGAACTGTCTTGGGATGAGTTCAAACGTTATTGTAACCTTCGTTTTGGGCCACCAATCAGAAGTCAAAAGTTAGGAAAATTGGCTTAGTAGCGCCAGATTGGGTCCGTGGAAGATTACCAAGAAAAGTTTGAGCAGTTAGTTTCCCGGGCTGGCACACTCACACAAGGTGCAAAAGTTAGAACTTTATATTAGTGGTCTTGTGGATTACATAGCAATTGAGGTTGAGTTGCATAATCCTCTAGATTGGTCTACAGCGATCAGTTTATCCCGACTTTACGAACGCAAGGGACAACCTTTACATTTTCAACTCTTAGATGGTCGCATATCCAAAACATCCGATTTCTCACCTCCACAGCGCATCAGATTTGTAAGGAAATTGACTAGATCTTAGATGGATGAAAGGAGACTTAAGGATCTCTGCTTCAACTGTGATGAAGTCTTCACTCGGGGCCATTAGTGCAAGAAATTATTCTGGATTGATTCCACAGATGAAGAGGAAGAATCTCCGAAACAGGAGACAAATCCTAATATAGATCAACCTGAAATTTCTTTGCAAGCCATCATTGGTGTCACAGCTCAACAAAATACGCGGTTACAATTCTGGAAGTACTCATAGCTTTGTGAACTCTAAAATCGTGTCATAATTCAATCTTCAAGTTGAGAGGCGGGAAGGGTTACGAGTAGTGGTGGCAAATGGAGAACGAGTCAGGAGTCCGAGACAATGCGAAGGAGTTTCGATATGGTTTGGTAATTATGCTTTCCGTATTGATTTATATGTCCTCAACCTAAGTGGATTTGATGTGGTTCTAGGTGTGAATTGGCTTAAAACTTTAGGACCCGTACCGTGGGACTTTACAGATATGTGGATGTCATTCTTCAAAAATGGAAAACAAGTGGAGTTACAAGGTGTTAAGTCTTTCAACAGATACAAATGGAAAGAAATTGATAAAACATCCCTAGAAACCTACTTCTGCTGCTTAGACTTATTAATGAAGTTATAAGATTTTGCATAGAATATAAAAAGAAAAATGATTCCATTTCTACCATTATTATGCTAATACATATTCCAACCTGCTTGAATACCAGAAAAATAAATGGATTGGACATTTCATTTCTTCTGGAACAATCACAAACACTTTTTTGATTATGGATCTACTACCAGAAATTCAATGCGCAATCTTAGCATTCAATGTGTATTCCTGAATAATCTCAAAATCATATCTGTGGCTACTGCTGTTTTACCGGTCTGATCAAACTCAAGGAGCAACAACTCATGTTATGCTGGCTGACAAAGATAATCAGGTAAAGATTTTGCTTGCCTCTTTCATGAACCAGTAGGGCTCCCTGCTAAACGTGATTGCGACCACAAAATTGTTCTAGAACCAGGAACAAAACATGTTGTAGTTCGACCATACAGATATCCACATAATCAAAAGGATGAAATTGAAAGACAATGTTCAGAGATGTTGAAGCAGGGAATAATTCAGCCAAGTCAGTCTCCATTCTCTTCCCCGTTGCTTTTGTTCTTAAATCTGATGGTTCTTGGCGTATGTGCATTGATTAGCGTGAGTTGAATGCAAAAACAATCAAAGATAAATTTCTAATTCCAGTAATTGAAGAATTGTTGGAGGAGTTGTTTGGGGCTAAATATTTCTCTAAATTAGACTTACGCAAAGGTTATAATCAAGTTCGGATGAAAGAGGATGATGTGGAGAAAACTGGTTTTCGTACTCACCATGGGCATTTTGAGTTTTTGGTCATGCCCTTTGGCCTAACCAACGATCCATCTACCTTTCAATCATTAATGAATGAGGTATTTCAGCTTCACTTGAGAAAATTTATTTTGGTGTTTTTTGATGATATTCTTGTGTATAGTCACACTCTGGTCGAACATATGTATCATCTGCAACTTGTCTTCAAGTTACTCTCCAATCATCATCTTTTTCTGAAGCAATCAAAGTGTTCATTTGCCCAAACTGAAATTGCTTATTTGGGCCACCTCATCACTGCTGATGGAGTTTCAGCAGATTCCAGCAAAATTTCAACCATGACTAAATGGTCCTAACCTATAACTCTTAAGGGGTTGCGAGGTTTCCTAGGCCTCACAGGATATTATCGTAAGTTTGTGGAAAATTATGGATCCATAGCTGAACCATTAACAGCCATGCTCCGCAAGAATTCATTTATATGGACAGATCAATCCACACAAGCTTACGAAAAAACTCAAGGTTGCTATGACAACTACACATGTATTGGCACTTCCAGATTTTTCTCAACCTTTTGTTATTGAATGTGATGCCTCAGATCTAGGTATTGGAGCTGTTTTATTGCATAATTTGCCTTTTTTAGCAGAGTATTGGCAAGAAGACACCAGCCACTGCTTGCTTATGAAAAAGAATTGATAGGTCTAGCGAAAGCTATTAGACATTGGCATTCTTATTTATGGGGGCAACACTTCATAGTTCATACTGATCACTACAATTTGAAGTTTTTGTTGGAACAAAAGGCACTAACTCCTCCGCAACAACATTGGTTGGCCAAGGTTGAATACAAGGCTGGTTGTTTAAACACTGTCGCTGATGCCTTTTTTTTTTTTTGATAAAGGTAATGGTGTATTCAATCAGCATTAAAGATATGCTGGAGACCTCCAAAAAATGGTTTCCAACAAGAGAGAAAACAAAAAGGCTAATAGATTACAAAGTGCCTATAAAATCCAAAATTTGTGCAGCTTATTCTATTCCTTCCTCTTTACACCAAAAATAAAAAGTAGTCAAGCAGTTCCATTTGACTCTCTATTGAATTTGTTATCATAGCATCTGATATTTCTTTCTTTCCAAATACACCACCAAATGCATGATGGTATTATACTCCACCACTTTTTCTAGGATTTTCTCCCCTCTCTGCCGATTCAGCAACTAAGTAGATTTGTTGTATGCTAAGGCATAATCCATTCTGTATGTGTTAGTCCCAAAAAGAGGTTCCACAATTGTATTGTCATTTTGCAATGGAGGAACAAATAGTTGTTGGTTTCCTCAGTCTCATTACAGAGAGAGCACCAAGAGGCAATATGAAACCCCTCCTTTTCAATTTCTCATGTGTGGAGCATGCTCTTCTGGCAACCAACCAAGAGAAACACTTTACCTTGGTTGGCACCTTGATCCTCCAAATCTGCTTCCAGAGGCCAATTTTACCACCTGGATGCTCCTTCACCTCCTTAATATATAACTTATTAACAGAAAGGCTACCATCTCCAGAGTGTTTCATATGATAGAATCTTTTTCTGCCGATAACCCATTGAACCCATTGAGAACATGTAATAGCTCAGCCACTCTGCCAATCTCCCAGTCATTTAAATGCCTTCTAAACACAATATTCCATCCATGAATAGACCATACCTCGGCCACTGTTTCTTCCGGATTGGTACACAAGGAGAATAGGTCAGGAAATAAGACCATCAGTGCCTCATTTCCATTCCAATTCTCTTTCCAGAATAGGTTTTTCGTCCCATTTCCCACCTTGTAGACTATGTTTCTACTTGGATCAGGCCACAAATTTCTTATTGTTCTCCAAGCTGACACCCCATAAGTGCTATTCACAGAGTTGCAGACCCAATTTCCATTCAAGCCGTACTTGTTGACTATCACCTCCCTCCACAGTGCTTCTTCCTCAGTGTTGAACCTCCATATAGCCATTTTGACAAGAGACATCTATTCCGCAACCCCAAGTTTCTGATTCCAAGTCTACCAGATTGTTTATGTAACTGTGCAGTCTGTCATTTGACTAAATGCAAACCCTTCCCTTCTTTATTCCCTTTCCACAAGAAATCTCTTCTCAATTTGTCAAGTCTTTCTTCCACTTTGGCAGGGCTATGCTTCTTTAAGCCTTTTTGATGACATCAGAAATGAACAACAAAACTCTCCTAATGTCCAGCAGTTAATATCTGCTGTCCATGATGGTACTGCATCAGATCAGTGGAGCGTCAAGAATGGGCTGCTTCTATAAACACCGAACATTCTTGGCATCAAACTCTCCTTCCATTCAGACAGTCATGACTGCCTAAGGGGTACCAAAAATCACTTTTTCGGATTGCAAGGGATTTCCATTAGACATGTATGAAGCGTCATATTCGGGACTTTGTTCGTGCTTGTGGTGTTCGCCAGTGACATAAACAGAAACTTTGCAACCTGCTGGTCTTCTTCATCCTTTATCAGTTCCCTAGAAAATATAGTCAGATATTCCATTGGATTTTGTGGAAGGCTTACCTACTTCACGTGGGAAAAATGTAATCTTAGTGGTGGTAGATCGTTTCTCTAAATATTGCAACTTATTGTCACGAGCGGACCTTAGTAGGCCTTTCCGCAGTCAAATTACTACTTTAAAGAAATTACTGTTCATCCATACTCTGTAGTAAGTATTGCCCGACTCTTCTTTAACAATATTTTCAAATCACATGGCTTACCAGTAAGCATGGTTAAAGATCGGGATGTAACTTTCACAAGTGCTTTTTGGAGAGAACTCTTCCGCCTGAGTGTACAAAGTTGTGTTTTTGTTCAGCGTATCACCCTCAATCTGATGGCCAAACTGAAGTTGTCAACCGGTCTGTGGAGATGTACTTGAGGTGCTTTACCAGTACACATCCTACCAAATGGATGGTACCAAATGGATGGACTGGTTGTCCTGGGCAGAATATTCATACAACACCAGTTTTCTTTCTTCCTTGAAAACGACACTCTTTGAAGTGGTGTCTGGGCGTCCTCCGCCACGTCTTTTGCCTTATTCCCCTAGATACAGTGGATATAGCGTTACGTCCTCGGGATCAAATTCTGCAGTCCTTAAGACAGAATTTATTGCATGTTCAACAGAGAATGAAGGTTACTTTTGATTCCAAACATCGACATGTTGAGTTTCAGGTGAAGGATAGACTACTGTTGAAGCTACAACCATATAAACAGCTTTCTGTGGGTACTCGTCGTCACCAGAAATTGTTGCCCAAGTTTTATGATCCTTACAAAATTGAGCAGCGTATTGGGCCTGTGGCTTATAAACTAGAGTTTCCACCGGGTATAAAACTTCATCAGGTTTTCATGTCTCTAAATTGAAGCTTTTTCATGAAAGGAGACTTTCCAGCAGCTGCTACTCTTCCTTCAAGTTTGCCAGAAACTCCCTCACCCCATCCTATAACTGTGCTTGAACATCGGGTTGTTCGTAATGGACATGAAGTCTTGATACATTGGCAGCATACTTCTCCAGCTGAGGCATCATGGGAAACTGTTTCTTCTATGCAGCAACGCTTTCCAAACTTCCCGCTTGAGGACAAGCGTGATTTGAAAAGGGGGAGTAATGTTAGCACCCCTTTAGTCTACCAACGGTTTACACATGGGAGATTTAAGGAAATTAAAAAAGTAGATTACTTCAGCTTATAAGTTATTTAGTTGATCACTGTAGTAAAGCTTTTAAGTATTTATGTTTTCATATTCTGTGTAGCAGTTATTGCAGTAAGGAGGTTATTCCTCCACTGTCTCATTCCTCCACTGCATCATGGGAAACTGTTTCTTTGTTTCAGTGATGTATTTGAATACAGTGAAATGTTATGCAGAAAATTACTAAGTCTTTGAGTACTTCAACTCAAGAGATTGTAGGTTCTCTCTTAACGAATCAACATCATAGGTCGTAGGAAGAAAACATTCGATTTCACACTACAACGCCCCATAACCAGATCCATATTAGGGGACCATAACATTCTGTATGGTGGATATAAATTTATCTTACAACCCTATAAGAATGATTCTTTTAAGAGATAAGCTTAATTCTTAATTTGATATCTTTGATTTTTATTAGTACAAATTAAAGAAGGTAATCGGTCTCAAACTATTTATTGTCTTTAATTTCTTTAAAATATGGGTTTAGATTACCTTTTGATCTTCTTGAATTGACTTTATTAGTATCAATAGTTGTTTTTGATGCGCTAATTTGAATATTAAGATCAATTAGAGTTCTTAGCACTCAATCTTGAAATTTGAGGATTTTATTCTCGATTTTCAAATATCTTTAAATTTTGTCTTTAATCTTTGTATCGTATTATTTTTGTTTTTATTCAAGTAAACTCGATTTTTATGAAGTGGCATTACAATGGTTCTTATCAACTTAATAATCTTGGGAGGTTCTTGATCCACCAAAAAAAGGGTAAAATCTACATATATAGCCAAAAAAAAATTGCTTGAGAATTAAGATAGTTTCAAGACACTTCGGATTTGATCTGATTCTTGGTTTCCTAAGACTAGAGTCAAATCAAGAAGAGGGGGAAAATTGAAAATAATTCTTGTCACACAAATTATTGTTTTTTTCTTGTTTCATCACCCAATTCATTTGAGTTTTGGTAAATTATTTTGCTTTCTACATCTTACTTCTAAAGGATTGTTACTAGTAGGGTTTATATATAATCTCTAAAGGATTCCGTCAAAGGTAGTAATTTGAGTGAAAAAAGGCAAGAGAGTACAAGATCAATAGAGAGGGGGGTGAGAGATACTTGTTTCTTTGATATTTTCTTGAGATGTCTCAAATAGGTAAGGAAACTAAAGCCAGAACTCAAAACAACAACCTAGCCAAGGTGTTCTGAATGAGTAGCGTCCGACTTGGTGCGATAGATGCCATCATAGTTAAGTAAAGAAGGACAACCCAAATGAATGTACTACTTAGCAAGAATGAGGAGGACCAAGGTAGCGTTATTTTTCTAACTAGAGTTAATATGTTGTCTAAGCTATGTGCCATGAGAAATGACAGAGTTTGGATATGACTTAATTAGCACTTATATGGTTGAGAGTTGAACTTACCTTGTATGGAGCTTATTGCACCCTGCAAGTGGAAAGGAGTAAAGAAAAATAAAAGGGTGTTATTGTCGTTCACTATTGGAAGTTATGGGGACAAGGTTTGGTATGATGTTGTTCTCATGTATAATTTGTCATATCTAAATGGGAAAATCATGGTATGGTATGCTAATAGCGGAGCTTCATACTACAAAGAAAATAATAAATATTCTCTCAAGATGAATAGGGAGAGATTTGGTCTCGCATCTTTGACTCCTTTACAAATTCATGAGGATATAATTTTTTTTTATAGATGATAGATGATGATGAGAGAGAAGATTAAGAGGAGTAAGGGAGTGCATGTTGACATTCCAAAAGAGGAAAAATGAGAGGATGTGTTGTGTGAAGAGAATGGGATGTCAAATGAGGAAAAAAGTGACATCAAGAGAAAAGAAAAGTGAGATCATGACCACAAGAGTAAAATAAGAGGGGGAAGGTCGTGAGATAAAGAGAGAAAAACAAGAGAGTTTGAGTGAGGCTATTTCTTATACTAAATCCAACATTCTTGCTTTTTTTCTAGTTGTTTCGACTCTCTTGTAGGTACTCATGGGAAAGTTTGCACTGAAGAACCATCATTAGATAAACTTAATCCTAAGAGGGTCAAAACTACATACCCCATTGCGCAAGTGCGTGTTGATGAGAAGGATAAAGGTAAAGAGAATTATTTTGGATTTGTCCAAGGTAAGACTCGTGACAAGAAGTCCAACAAGATAGATGTGGATCTAACACTAATGAACAAGAAAAAACAAGGTGATGGTGTTCCTTTGCTAAACAAGACCAAGTACAATATCTATAATTGGTTTATTCATATTTTTGGTATTCTTAAAATACCTAAGTTTTTCTGGAAGTAATGGACTACACTTTTATTTCTTATATTGGTGATTATATTAATTTTGAGGATGATGATATTTCACTATAAAATAAGTCATTACCTATTACCTGTAAGTTCAAGCATAAGAGTAATTTTTTCCTTTTAAAAATTGAGCATGACATCATTTTGATTAGGCATGATGTTTGTGGGAGGGGACTTGTGAATGAGTTAGATGATTCCTCCTCTCTTATTCTTCTAAAGTTGAATTGAGTTTTTGTGTGATAACTTCTTGAAATATGATTCTTTTCGTGGGATAAGACATTATTCTTCAAGTCTTGATGATTGTGAGCTTAAAAAGGTGATAACTAGTGATGAGAGATACATGGCTATTATGATAATAGTGATCAAATACTCTTTGTTGGACCTTGTTTTAAGAGTAATTACTTAGAAATTATGAGTTTCTATTTGAAATTCAGAAATTCTTTTAACCTTCTTGAAAACTCATGTGCTTATATGAATAGTTTTTATGTGGAAGAGTATGTGAGTAGTGTAATAAAGGATACTTGGCTATATCATTAAAGTGTTCAATTTGATGATTGTTATAGGGATCTTGTGCCGTTTTTTGCATGCCCATTGAAATACTTCATTGATAGAACTAAATTGGAGTTCCATGTATCATTTCCTAAGGCATCTAGACGGGAATTTTGTTGTGCTTATATAAGGAAGAGAATTTTCTACTCGGATGATGATGTCCACGTGCTTTATAAGGATGTATTTATACATGCTAGGCTTAATTTGGTTAAGTGGGCATCTGGTCACTATCTTGCTTTTCCTACCATTGTTACTTTCAATTAATGGATGTTGTTTACTAATGCATGTCTTCTTATTTTGCAAGATTCAAATTCGAGGAAGAATTATTTTTTAGTATCCACGGTAGTATACCTCCATTAAAGTTGATAGGTTTCAATGGGAATCGAGAAGATGTTTATCGTGGAAGAAGAACCCAAGAATTATAAAGAGATGAGACTAAGTGCAACACGTACTTCATGATCCAAGTCCAAGAAGAGAAAGATTGGGGTCACATGAAGCCCAAGAGAAAGGGCCCACATGGAGCCCAAAGGAGTGCCCAACAAGGGGGTTATTTGCATCCCTGAAGTGCTGAAAGTTAAAGCCCCCAAAATGGTTGAAATTCACGCCCAAAGTAGGGCTGAAATTAGGCATGTGAATTGGAGGAAATTTGGCCACTCTTTTCTTTCTTTTTTTACGCTAATTTTAGGAAGAAGTTTGGTATTATTTTTTACATGCTTTCCTAGTTGAAAATTTCCTAATTTAAAAGTTGTCTAGTTTGGTTTTAGTATTTACTATTTCCATAAACTAGGATTTAAATCTCTTGCTATTTTGGATAGGTTTTTCCTATATTATGGTTGGATTTTGTTATATTTCATTAGACATGATATATTATTTGAGAGATTTCTCTTTTTTTACACCTTTGTGGGATGTGATTATAGATTTATTTTACAACCTTATACGAACAATTTTTTAAGAAGTAAGAGTATTCTTAACTTGATATATTTGGTTCTTATTCATAAATCAAGAATGGTAATTAGTCGTATACTAATTATTCTCTCTAATTTCGTCGAAATAGTGGTCTAGATTACCTTTGTATCTAAGTTCTTGATTGACTCTATTTGTATCATATTTAGTTTTAATCCGCTAATTTTCAATACTAAGATCAGTTAGGGTTGTTAAACTTAATCTTGAAATTTAGGATTTTTATTCTCAAATTTCGAATATCTTTAAAAAATTGTCTTTAATCTTTGTATCTTTGCTTCTACATTATTTTCTTCTTTCTATTCAAATTACCCGATTCTTATTTCTTATCAACAATACTATAAGAAGATTCACATGCTAAAAAGCCATCATGAAGAAGTGGTCTAGCACGTGAAGTTTATGATATCACAAGAAAAATCCAAGAATCTCTGCAATATAACTTGGCATTGGCCATGGATGATATCAAATCAATAGGTAATCCCTTTGGAAAGAAGAAATGAAAGCAGAACAAAAGTTTTGCGTGATTATTTCCAATGGTGAAATTGGAGGTTAGGTTTACGGTATATACGAGCATGGGTTTTGGACTGGTCTTTTTGCCATGTGGACCAATAAATTGTGTCACGTGTTTAACTAATAGGCCCACATATTCTATATCCGGTTAAAATGAGGGGCAATTTGGTGCTTAGAGATAACGTTAAAGGGAATTATGGCTCATTAGGTCGAAGGGAGGTTATTTTTTAAATCAATTTTCAATACGTTCATGGCAATTTAAACTCTTTTACGGTCACTCTATACCACAAAAAATGTTATCGGGGATACTCTCGCTTTTCTTGAATCTTGATACCACTTTTCCGTTCCTTTATCATCTAAAAACATAAAAGTTAGCATGCAAATGTTGGTTCCCTCACAAATACTCGACAATGCACAATCTCTACTCTTGCAATAATTGCCTTCCATGGTCAAAACAAACTATATAAACGATAAAGAGGTATATTGGTTAAATGAGAGTTGGTTCAGCTCAACACATATAACAATAATGGACAAATTATTTTCTCAAAACTCATTGGAATGGAAGTATTATGCTTAACATCTATAGTCATGGTTTTAGCTCCAGAGTAGGAGTTGTACTTACTTGCTCAAGAGTCAAAAACATGATAACGTTCCACGATCCTAGTCGAAAAAAATTGGGGAGGAAACCCTTATAAAAAGCAAGTGGTCCCTGCATTAGCCATGTTAAGCTACATAAGCATTTTATATTAATATCTGCTAATCCGAAAACCAACTTTTCTTGATATTATCAGGGTAAATTTGAGATCAGTGATGCAACACAATGCAAGTTGAAAATACAGGATCCCCAGCAAGCAGTTTGTCAACTAGTAACTAAAGGGTATCCACTGCTCTAAGCTCCCCATTGATACCAGTTGATACACCAAGGGATTAAGAAGTATAGGTCTAGACAGGAGGAATTTATAGAAAGAAGATAGAAATAGGAGTAAAATATTTGGTTAATTGTATAGCTGTTTTCTGTTTTATAAAAAAAGTTCACCTATAGCAATATTTTTCCTCATACATAATTTAGCAATTAGAAAAAAATAGGTCCTATCCGTCATCCGCTATTTGTTATCTCTCTCACTACCTACTCCTACCACTTTTTTTCTTCTTCTTTTCTTTCTTTCTTTTTCTTTATGATCAGTGGGAGGAATCCACTTCTCATTGCATGCAGAGGCACATTTCAACTTCTGATTATTTTTTATGAAATATGATTCTTTCACTAAAAAGCATCAAGAAGATGCATGGCAAAAATACAAATGAGTGATTTCAACTTCAACTTCTGGATTCTCCAAATAAAAATAAAACAATCTTATGTGTGATGTTCAAGCTGAAATTCGAAGTTTTCAGCTATTTCAAGCATGAGTATTGTTTCATACTTTGACTTATATTCAAAATACAATTACTGAATGGAACACTTTAATTTAGACTTGCTACAATACTGTGTCTACATATGCAGTAAACATTTTTAGGTCACAAACTACTGAAGTACGTCTTACTAATACTTTCTACCTACAATAAATATGTTATGCTGACAAATGACCATGCGTTCTGAAACAGAAAATGACTCAACAAAATTACCTCGTACTTCAATGTTCTGAAAAAGCAATCGAAGGTGTTCCTGTATACTGAATCTCCCATCATTCTTGATTTGACCTAAAAGACAGCAAGCAAAAACCTTTTCATTCATAAAAAAATATTTAATAAGCAACACATTTTTAGAAGTTATATTTTGATGAAGTAAGTAGTTTTATAAATGGCATCAAGACGATGCATATGGAAAAATAGTTACAAAAGAGTGAGATTGATAGCTCTGTTACAATGAGAATTGAGACCTATGCTACGGATAAAGAGCTTACGAAGTCCAACAACTTCAAATGAGATTCTACGGGAAATAAACTATCTCAGCTAAACAAATCTAAAAGACATCTAGCCTTAAGGGAATGGTTTGGAGTTGATATTCCTTCAGAACATCTTTTGTTCCTCTCATCTAAACACACCAAAGAAAATTCAAGCAGGAATCATTTTCCAGACTTCTCCTATGGATTTATCAACTTGCCATGAAATCCAACCAGTGTAACATCCTTGATACTGTCAGGCATGACCCATCTTAGGCATAAGATTGTCATGAACATGTTCCAAATATAAGCAACCATTGCACAATGTATTGAGCTACATGGATATGAGTTGAGTATGTAATACATTATAATGGTTCTCTTGGTGCAAGCTAATAGGCACTGGGTGTCGGCCACGTCACGATCCATTTTGGGGCATGACAGTTGGAGGAGATGTCTATTGGTTTCTTTGTTATGTTACACACATAGCATCTTTTAACAGTGATTATCTTCCCTCTACTAAGATTTCTTGAGTCAGCCAGGCCTCATGCAGTACTATCCAGCTAAAACATAACACTTTGGGGATGCTTTAATTTTTCCAGATCAGTTTCCATGGCCAAGTGTCCATTTGATTTTGGGCACACAAAGTTGTATATCCTGCCTTCACTGTATATTTGGCATCTGACTTTCCTTCCTATCTGATTTTGTCTGCATCTTGCTCATTGTTGCAATTCTCCAATCTAGAAAGCATATTAAATAAGTCTTCAAGTTCCTAGTCTTCGAAGTGTCTTCTGGAGATTGGAGCTCAACTGTTGTTGTCTCTGCTCTGGGAGATAAGGAATTGAGGTTGCTTGATATAGAGTAGAGAGCTGGATCATTCTGGAGAGTGGTGTTACTAATCCATCTGTCTTTCCAGAACTTAACATGTAAACCACAGCCAGCTTGGTATTTACGATGCTGGTTGAATTCTTCCCAGAGTTTAGCAATGTACTTCCAAGGGCCAACCCAAATGCTGCTCTGGAGATTTTGGTGCACCAGTGTGACTGGATTCCATGTTTTTCAGAGACCACTTGTTCCATAATGCTATGTCCCTATTGAACCTCCATAACCATTTCATAATCAGACATCTATTTTGGATAGTCAAGTTCTTGATGCCTAAACCACCCAGGTGCTTAGGTAGGAGTGTGACTTTTGGGCCACTTGACCAAATAGAATTTATGGAACTTGGTGTTTCCTTTGCATAGGAAGTTCCTTCTAATTGTGTCTAGCTGTAGCTATGTCTTTTTTGGCATAGGGTCGAGAGACATGTAGTGTGAGGGAATATTATCTAGGACATTGCTTGTGACTGTAAGCCTGCCCCCTCAAGAAAGGTATTGCATCTGCCATAAAGCCAACTTCTTCTCAAATTTCTCTATGATGTTTTCCATACCTCCATATTAAAAAATTTCAGCAAGAACTTCATTTTTCGAAAAACAAAGAGTAAGAATAACATAACTATCAACAATAACATGGAATTAAGCTTGATTGGATTTTAAGTCAGTCCGAAGGGGATTTCCACTTTCTGATTCAAACTAAAACTTTTGGTATGGTTTACGAGATCCTAATGGAACTCGAACATGCAACCAAATATGATAGATATAGCTAAGCCCTAAGAGTATGATAGCAATAGACACATGATCTCAACTACAACTTACTTAGTCATTCACTTTCTTCTAAAATCAATTGCTTGAAAGATAAAATGCACTGATATCTAGCTAGGCAATATACAACACAACACTTGTATCAGTTCTACTGGATTTTATGGTTTCCTTTATTCTTCCATACTAACAGTGCCCAAGGGTTTAAATCAACTCCGCCTATATGAGCTTCAAAAAACATAGCTGGTCTGACGTTCGGATAAAGGCGGAGCTTGCAGTAGGTTAACAATCAACATAAACATAGTCTAGTATTGATAAATCCTTTAGTCACCAAACTCAAATTGAGACCCACTAGAGCGAACTGAATATTGAGAATATGTACACTGACTGTAACTAGCTTGGAACGAAAAGGTATAGATAATTAAGTTGCGACACCAGTCCTCTAAACCTTCTTTTCTTTTCTTTTCTTTTACAATAGTGGCACGCAAGCACCAGCTATGCCACATTTTGGTGCATTTCCTATATCTTATCTAAAAAAAATCTGGTCTCAAAATGATAAGAATTTCCATGATTAGAAAAAAGAGTAATTTCTCCGAAAAAACAATTTAAAACAGATAGAACGAAATAGAAAATGCAGGTTCAACAATTTAAAACAGATAAAGCCAAAAAGAAAATGCAGGTTCCATAGATAGATAATCTGTTTTTTTTAATTCACTTAACAACACTTTTAACATATTGAGGAACAGGGAATTTTACCACATCAACTGGAGAACCAATAGAAACTGCAAAGAATCCAGCACCTAAACCAGCTATGAGATGAGTTAAAACAGTGTCGGTAAATCCTGGAAGTTTTAAAATTATCTGCACATGATATAATTTCAGAGAAGCAGTGTATGAAATAGTTGCAGAAAAGTAGTCGAGGTACATCAGGTGAATCAAAATATGATTAGAATGTACCTCTTTGAGATGATCATAACTGGCCAGTTCAGCAGCATTAATAATAGCATTCCGTGCAATATTTGGCACAATTCCTGTCCACAAAGCTGCCAGCCCTTCCTATAATTTGATCAACTAAAATATTTAAATGATTGTGCATGAATAAATTTGTTGTGCATGTTAGATCCTCAATCACCTGTTTCACTATGGTATAGTATGCATTGAAAGCACCATCATAACGCCTAGGTGTACCAGCTTTACCTTCAGCCTGGAGCCGAACTTTTACAAGATCAGTTGGATTAGCCAGAGCAATTGCGATTGCACCTTTGCAAATTTGGAAAGAAGACGTGGACGTCAATACAATCATCATAAGTGTGATGAAGATACTAATATGAAGTTTATCTCACCAGTAACAAGAGCAGCAAACACTTTAGTGAATAAGGAACCATCTTCAGCATAATAGCTACGTGCAAGGAAGGCCTTGACCTGATGGAATTGGGATGAATCAAAAACTGTTTCATTTTTAAGGAAATAGGAGTATAAATTTCAAATGAATACTAACAGGCTCATATAACCCAATCCTTAGGCCTCCATATATACATTGTCGGTGTAAGCCGGGTATAATGCCTTTCCAAAGAGCTAATAAACCTTCTTCCCTAGCAATTGTAGCAACTGTACCTAATAATCCCCTGTACTTGCCGGAACCTTCCGCTGCTCTCTTTTGTAACTGTAGTCTAACTTTAGCGGTGTCTAGAGGTAAAGTACACAACTGCAAATCCACAGATCTAATCAACTATCTTCTAAATTAACAATATCAATCACTTCACTTCACAGAAAATACCTCAGCAAAACAAGCAGCGATAGCGCTACTAGCGAGGATTCCGGCGATTGAGATCTCAGATGCCATTGCCATTGAAAGAATGTTGAGAAAATTAAGGGAAAGGTGTCAAATAAGTCTCGTTTTTGTTTTTGTTGACAGATGACTAAAACTAATTAAGTAAATATGGAATCAAATTAATATTTTTAAAATTTTCTAATCTTTTATAAAATATAAAAAAGCATTTCAACTAATTATTTGTTTGTTGTGTATTGCGTTGTGTATTTCAAAAAGCTTCATTTGTAGGTCATGTGTGACATTCAAATATTTTATTTTTGTGGTTGCAGATACAAATATAATGGCTCCTGTCAAAAGAAAACTTGATACATCTGACACAACAAAGATCAAGAAAAAGGCTAGGTTTAAAATTGCTAGGAAGAGGAATGAAAATACCACTCTTTTAGAAGATCTTGCATCGGAAGCAGTTTCTTCTTCTCAAGTAGAAGTAGAATTTTGTCAAAAAGAATATGAAGAAAGAAAAGAAGTGGAGGAAGAAGAGGAAAAACAAAAAGAAGTGGAGGAAGAAGAGGAAAAACAAAAAGAAGTTGAGGAAGAACAAGGGAAAGATATAAAAGTAGTTAATAGAGAAGTAGTTGAGCCACAAGAAGAACAAATAAATGAAGTTGAGGAAGAACAAGTTGAGGAAGAACAAGGGGAAAATATAGAAGTAGTTAATAGAGTAGTAGTTCAGGCACAAGAAAAAAAATTAAATGAAGTTGATGAAGAAGAACAAGAACTTCATGAAGTTTTCAATGCTACTGGTGATGATGGGATTAAAATCATCAATGCAGACACTTTTCCGGTGCATCTGCAGCCTAATGCTAATGGTGATAGCATTATTAGGTCAGTCCTAGGAAAACCTTTCATCAAATTCAGGGATTTCCTCAAGAGAAATCATTTGGAAGATTTTTTCAAAAATAGTTATTTCGGTCATTTTCTTGATTTACCCATCAATACAACTCCACGTTTTCAAATGACCATTGTGTATGAACTTCTGAAAAGAAGGTTCATTTTTTAAAATCCCAAAAAGAAGAATGAGATTGTAATGAATTATTGTGGCATGCCAGTTTTCTTTGGCAAAAAAGAGTTTGTCATAGTTACAGGGTTAAAATGTCATCCTTCTCTTGAGTCCGTCCCTAAATACTTTGTCAAAAAAGAACCACGAAGAAAAAATAAAGGAGTAAAAGAAGTAGCAGAAGCAGGACAACAATCACTGCCATCTGAGGAGCAGGACTTGATGTCCCTTGTTGGAAAAAAGATTCAAAAATTCTGACTTAGTAAATTTGTTGGAACACGAGGATACACCAAGGAAGCACAAGAAGTCATTGTGCTTACTTTGGTTTACACATAATATACTTTTGCCGAAAGATCTCTACAATAACATACATTTTAAATGGTGAATTTCTGTCAGGATATTGAGGCTTTCAACAACTACCCTTGGGGTCATGACAACTTCGAATTAACTCTCAAATATTTGTTGAAACCTTTAGGAGAAAAGACTAGTAACTTCTTTGGCTTTCCATGGACTTTCATGATAAAACTAATGACATGTTTTCCTTTTTTTTACAGGCGTGGGCATTTGAAGCCATTCCTTATTTGACCCATCAAGTAATTGCAGAAGAACAAAAATCATCTCCAAGGATATTGAGATGGTTGAGATCAAGAACAAAAACTACCAAGGAAGGGCATATTCCAAATCTTTTTAACCCTCCTCTTGATGCAGTAAGTTATTATTAGTATATTACACTCTTATGTTGCTATAGATGACTCTTATGTTGCTACAGATGATTCATATGTTTCAACATGTGATACAAATATTGCTACAGATGATTCGTCTGTTGCAATATGTGACACATATAATGCTATAGATGATTTGTCTGTTGCAATATGTGACACAAATATTTCTACAGATGAACCATCTGTTGCAACATGTGACACATATATTGCTACAGATGCCTATATGTGTCAACCTATCACACATATGTGGCAACATACAACCCATCTATAGCAACAAATGACATTTATGTGGCAACATATGACCCAAATATTCTTACTGATGACTCATTTTTATAATTTTAGGTTGTGCATCCATGGATTACCCCAACAGAAGAGGAATTGCAAATGCCATATCTAATTACTCTAGGGTTGGTTGAAACAATTTTTGATCCTGTTGTGGATAGAGTTAAAATGGAGTTGGCTGGAGCAACAACCATCAAAAGAGACAGAGTTGTTAATGAAGTCTTAATGAATTAGTTGTTTTTTGTGGTGTTGGTGTTGGTGCTGATGCTGATGCTGATGCTGGACAAGACCAAGGGACTACCTCTTGTAGAAGATGTTGTGGCTTTCTCTGTGAGAAGTGCAAGAAACATGATGAAGATTCTATCATGTATCTTCAAACTTTGAGTCAAGCTGTCAATGAATTCAAAAACACGAGGGGGGTCAAGGGCATTCTATCAAAGAATGTTTGGCATCCATATACTCCACAGGCCAAGAGGAGGAAAGAATCATTTGCCAAGGCAATACAAAATTTGAAGAAGAAGATGATTGGAGAAATTCCAAGGGCCGTAATAGAGGAAGTGAAGGAGTATAAAAAGTTGAATATTTATAAGCGTGTGACTGTAGCGGAAAAAACCGAAGTGTTGAGTCTGACGAGTTCAAAGGATATTCGAATAGAATACGACATGCATGTTTTTTCAGGACAAGATTTCAGGAACTTGACAAGCACAAAAGTTTGTGGGAAGACTGGGTAATCCTACAATTTATAATGCGCGTTTCTTTTATCTTTTCAATGACTACTCTTCTTTACTCTTTAATATTATTTTTTATTTCAGTATATTGACGAAATCCTTAACCTCATGCGTCAGAGGCATGTGACATACTCAGATTACTATGATCCCAGAGATAGAATCCTGAATCTCAACTTCTATACCAACTTCCAAAAAAGATATAATGAAATGAGCGATGAGGCAACAACTGTTGGTGGCAGAAGCATTAAACATTTAGTAGATGACTTTGTATGGGATGAAGATATGATTGACTATGTCAGGGGTACTAGGCCATATCCTGGAGGCATGGACTGGATTGATGCAAAAAGGATTTTGACAGTCATGAACATGGACAGTACCCATTTTGTCACTCTCGAGATTCTCTTGCACGAGGGTCGACGAGGGTCGCATGAATATTTATGACTGCAACCTGATGTTTATGGAACATGCCACGTTTTTGACATACATACAACCTGTCTTGGAGTTGTTGCCTAAATTGTTGAAGCAGAGTGGAGTAAAGAACATTTGCCAAAAAAGTTGCTCAATGAACCATGGGAATTTACAGGTTGAATAGAACCCATGGTAAAAAATCTAACTGGAGCGGCGTGCGGGTCATATTCCCTTGCATTCATTGAGCATTTGGTTACCGGGACAGAAATTCAACCTCCCAATACCATGTTGTGTGACAATCTAGTTGAACGGATGCAATATGTTTGGGCTTATGAGATAATATCTCGGAGCTTGAAGCCTTGACAATGTGTTTGTAATTATAGACAATGTTTTATTTTTTCAATTATGTTGTATTATTTTATCTTATAAAGTAGATGTTGAACTCTTTCGGTTAATTCCTGTGTCTAGTTCTTCAAATTTTGAACCCTTTCTTAGAAAATCCTAGCTCCAGCCACATATGGTCATCTGTAGCAACATTTGAGGCATATGTTGCTACAGATGATTCGTCTATCGCAATATGTGATGTCTCAATCCATCACACATCTGCAGCAACATATGACACATCTGTGACAGCATTTGAGGCATATATAGCAACAAATGACATATATGTGTTCAATTGCTATTTTATAGGATCCATATGTAGCAACATATGTATCATATGTAGCAACATACGCCTCAAATGATCGAACATTGGCCTCAAAGTGTCAAGTGCCAAACAAACATTTGATCAGGAGTGCAGAACTACGTTTATTTATTTCCACAACTATGATAATTTTAATGGTTGTACACAACTACATACGAATTTTCTATCATCTACAATATTCTTCTTGGTAATGCTTAATAATACAAGAAAAAGACAAACAACACCAAAATTAGCTTCCACATGCTACAACATTTGGTCTTTTTCTTCTCCTTCATCCCATATTCGGTACTTCTTTTAATATGACTTTCATCAACAGTTTCCAACTCCATAATTTTGTTCGACAATCTGAGAATAACGAACTTGGATCGTATATGTACATCTTCACGATCCCTCCATCTAAAGAAGTTGCATGCTTTCTCCTAAATTACACACCACAAAGAAAGAAATTTAAATTAAAAAAATAGAAAATAAAGAGATCTGAAGTCTCCAAAGACCGTAGAAATGAACATACATGATAACGCGGACAAGATCAAAATCTTCGACCTGGATTATCCTTTGACCATGAAGTTGCATTGAAAGTAAGTCTCCATGTTTGCAATAGATTTTTACACCCAACATGGTATCATTTTCATCATCACAAATTCGATTTAGTATTGCATTTGACATCATATCAAATCAAGTAACAAAAAGTCGAGCTGATGAAAATCGATTTAGTATTGCATATGTGAGTCCCGAAATTTGGTTTAACCAAAGGCCGATCAAATTAAGTTGCGTCTTTAAAAATGAATAGAAAAGACTGACAGATAAAAAGTTTGGGGAAAAAAAGTGTCAAAACCGAAGCGACAATGATGAAAAATTTAAAAACCCTATTCTTGAAATGAAAATGAAAACCCTAATTTATATATATATATATATATATATATATATATAGATATCCTTCTATAATAGGCTTGGACCAATTTTAGTTTTAGTTTAATAGAATGGGCTTTGCCTATCATTGGGCCAGTTTTAAAAAGTATCCATTTTTTATAGTTATATGTTGACACAGATTCAGTATATATTGCATTTTCAATAATAAATTCTTCATATGTTGGCACAGATGAAACATCAAGGAGGCACTAATCGACGAATTGATCAATTTAGGAATGAAAAAATGAAAAGTTGGACCAAATTTTAGTGATTTAGACCATAATTAAGCAATAAAAATAAGGTATAACATTTGGAACAATGATTTGGAAGGGTGTTATATAACTATCATATGGATTTACTAAGTCATTGTATGACGAACTAGTGGGATGATAGTCTTTCTAAATATAATTGATAGAATCTAATGAAGGGTGTTGTATAGGACCATAATTTGTTACTTAGACATGTTGTTGGACTATATATTGGTGTTATATATCGAATTAGGTGACAATTTAATTGAATTAACCCCCAAAAATCCCATTTTTTATAGTTATATGTTGACACAGATTCAGTGTATGTTTCATTTTCAACAACAGATTCTTCATATGTTGGCACAAATGAAATATCAAGGAGGCACTAATCGACGAATTGATCGATTTAGGAATGGAAAAATGAAAAGTTGAACCAAGTTTTTAGTGATTTAGACCATAATTAAGCAATAAAAATAAGGTATAAGTACATATGTTATATCATAATTCGAAAATAAGTATAAAAGACAAAAAGGCAAGATTTTCACCATATGTCATATGTTGTCACATATTTAATTCCAAAATAAGTACAAAAAACAAAAAGACAAGATTTCCACCATATGGAATATATTGGCACAGTTTAAATTAATCTCACACAGTCGTATGAGAAAGAAATTTAACTAGATAATCTAGTTCTAAATCACAACTACACAATTCGCAGCGAATATCATCTTCATCGTCACTTTCCCTGGGCCAACCATTCCTGCGGGCGATTTGATAGGGTTGATGCACAGTGCAACAAATGGGTCTTTCTCCCAAAATATTAGGTTCTCGCACCCACATTTGATTGAAAATGTATCACAAATGGTGTCGACATCTTCTCACTATTACTGACATGTTTTTTTCATGTTGGCAATGCACATCAATCCTTTTCTCATGGATATGCTGCCTTCAAAGATTGAACTTATGGCAAGCACATACTCTGCACCATGGTGGCCACCATCTGCTGCTTTTTTAATCATTCCCAATGCAGTTGGATCATTACGATTGAAAAAATCGAACTATAAAAGAAACAACACATTAAGAATACAAAATACATTGATGAAAACGTGAAAAAAATGAAAAACATTAAAATTACCACGCCTTTTCTGTATAAGGCTTCTAAGTTCTCCGATGCGATGCAAATTTTCATGAAAGAGATGACATGTTGATTCATCGTTCATGTAGTTTCAGGGGGAAAGCTGACCAATGTAACCTTTTGATATACAAAACGTTCATTACCGACTTCATTAAGAAACCTGGAACATAATTTAACACTCACTAAATCTTGTAGGGAGTAGGAAACAACCCTTTCAACGATGAGAGTTACTAGTTCAATCGGGAGGGATTCAATGAAGTTTTTCCTAGTTGAAACCATTTTTGAGAATGAAGATGAGAGAAGACAACTTTTGACTTATCCCTCCCTTCTGTTGTGTTCTTATAAAAGACCAAGAAATTTGAAAAGTTGCAAGACATGACGTTTCAACAAAGTAAAAAAACTGAAGAATCGTAATTATTAAACCAAACCTATTTCGAGATATCAGTAATTATTAGATTTTATTGATCACAACACAACACTTACACGTAATCATTATTTAAAAGTATATTGGGACATATTCGTAATTAGTTTTTAAATATGTAATTGACATATGTTGTCACATTTAAATATTCTGTTGTAATAGCCAACACATAATTGACATATGTTGACACATATATGTTATACTGTAATATATAAGGCATGATTGACATATGTTGCCACATCTAAAATATTCTGTTGTAATATCTAAAACATATTTGACATATGTTGACACATATATGTTTATAAATCACTTAATTGATATATGTTGCCACATCTAAAATATTCTGTTGTAATATCCAACACATAATTGACATATGTCTCAACATATACAAAACAAAGAAGGCCAATATTTTTCACCATTAATTTGCAAGTTCGTTACATATGTTGCCACATATGATAATTAAATTAATCCCTCGTATGAGGCAGAAAATTAACTAGATAATCTAGTTTTATATCACACCTGCATAAATCACAATGAACATCATCTTCGTTGTACTGTCTTGGGTGTCGTCTTCAGGGATAATCAATCCTGCGACCGATTCGCTCATATTGATGAACAATGCAATAAATGGGTCTTCCTCCCAACAAACGAGGTCTTGACACATATATTTCACCTAAAATATTTCGCAGATGATTTCGACATCTTCTCACTACATTTGGCATAGTTTTTTTCATGTTGGCAATGAACATTAAGCTTTCACTCATTGTTTCACCACCATTGAAGATTGACAGTATGGCAAGCACATACTCAGCTCCAGTGTGACCACCGTCTACTGCTTGAATAATCATTTTCAAAGCAGTTGGATCGCTACTGTTGAAAAAATCATACTACAGAACAAACATAACATTTAAAATGCAAAATTAAAAAAAGAAGTGAAGACAATAAAAAAATATTAAAAATTACCATGCCTTTTCTGTATAAGGCTTCTGAATTCCCTAATTCTCTGTAGATTTCCAGGAAAAAAATGGATTGTTGAACAATCGACCATCTCTTCTGATATACAGAACGTTCATTAGCTACTTCATTGAGCAACCTGGAGCTGAGAAATGAAATAAAATGATTAGAAAATGAAATTAAATAGCGGAAAATTGATTAACACATACATACCAAAATTTAACACTCATTAAATCTTGTAGGGAGTAGGAAGGAACTCTCTCAACGATGAGAATTACTAGTTCCCTCGTAAGGGATTCAATGAAGTTTTTTTAATCATAGTGTTTTTGGAAGATTTGTTATTCATATCGAAAATTCAGTGAAATTTGAAAAGTTGGAAGAGAAGAGAAATAGACAAGTAAAAGTTGACTTCAAATGCATTTTTTTTTTTTTTTTGAAAAAGGGTAAAAATTAAAGAGTCGCATCATTAAAGTTTTTTTTCTTGAAAGTTGATCCAATGACAGTAATGATATCATCACATTACACAATACTTGTTAGACATAATTGACATATGTTGGCACAGATGCAATTTTATGTTGTAACATCTAACACAGAAGTGACATATGTTTCCACAGATTTTTTTTTGGTACTTGTTAGACATAATTGACATATGTTGGCACAGATGCAATTTTATGTTGTAAGATCTAACACAAAAGGGGCATATATTGCCACATATGCACTATTCTGACATATAATCGGCATATGTTGCCACAGATGCACTATTCTGCATATTTTGTTATAGTTAACAACACATAATTAAATAAATCACGCATTATATATAAATAACATCACATAAGTTGATTATAAATAAGATTAGATAATATGGATCATCCTCAAATAAGAAAGAACATTCATTAAAATTCAACAACACAACACTTCTTATGGGGCATTTTGATTTGGGCATGTAGTTTTTTTGTGGCCAAAGTCACTACATACAGAACACTTATTTTTTCTTGTTTGAAATGATTCACCAACTTCACGCCGTCTCTTATATGTCCTTCTTCCGGGTTTACTTAGATCAACATATAAATGAGATATTTCTCTTTGTATGATATCCAAAGGGACAATCCAAGAATCTTCAGGTGGCACCGGGTGAATTTCCTGACAATATGCCATTATGTATTTTCCCACCAAATAATATGGAGAGGAGTACAAGTAATCTGATTTTCAAAATCGACACCATGTTGGGATCGAAGCGCTGCCATGGCATGTGGATAAGGTATTTTGTCCAAGTCAAGAATTCTACAAGTACAAGTTCTTCTTTGTAGATCCACATTAGCAACATCTTCATGCCCAGTGACACTGAACTTTTAGTTAGTGATTTGATGGGCCAACAACTTGTTGCCCGTGTTGACATACTCTGATATGTCTTTTTCAATTGAAGGAACAAATCTATTTGTAGAGTGCACCAGTTCCATATGCCTCTGGTGAAATAACAATGCAAATCTCCTGTTTATTTCATCAAATAGAGAGACAATGGGAAATTCTCTTTCAACATCAAACATAGCATTCACCGATTCTGCGATGTTTGACGTCATAATGTTATATCTACACAACAAAAGATAAAAATCAAACAAAGCACATAAAGTAAAAATAAACTCAATTGAGATGGTACATATATCCCGGGCAAAATGCCCTACTCCATGTGTGGAATCCAGTATGTTCAATAGCTTCAGCCGCCTTTTGTACCAAATCTCTTATTTGATTGAAATGGTCATTGAACTCACATATATCGTACGCCTTTGCTGCTTTATAAAAATGGGACACTATCTTCGAATTGTGAAAGTTATTTCGAATATTTTACCCAAGTTGTCTCATGCAACAACCATAATGAGATGCAGGGTAGATTCTCGAAACCATCTTTCGAATACTTGGATGCCTATCAGATATAATGCACAACTCATCCGTATCATTTACAAAGCTTCTCATATTTTGAAAAAAATATTCATACGAGACATCACATTCCTTGTCCACGACACAGAAAGCCACTGGAAATATATGATTCTCGGCATCTTGTGCCACCGCCAATAGCAGAACTCCTCCATACTTGCTCCTTAGGAATGTGCCATCAACAACTATTACTTTTCTCATTTCTTGAAAACCAATCATCCAGGCAGCATATGATACAAAGAAGTAATGGAACCTCCCATTTTCATCGAGCGACAATGCTGTCTTGCTTCTTAGATTCGCAACTTCAAGCATGTAACGGTACACATTAAGCACTGCATACCCGTGCTCATGTGTTTTCCTAACATTAGACTTAGCATGCTCCATGCCCTTATAAATCTTCCAATAGCTTACCTTACAACCCAATTCTGTGCGGAGTTGATTTGACATGTCTCTTGTGGATGGGCCTTTACCATTGGGAAACCTATTTTCAAAGTACTTACCTATGACTTTTGTCGTGGCGTGGGGATTATGGCTTGTAAGATGCTCTGAACCACACGTATGGTACTTTTCATAAATTCTAATGGCAAACCTGTCACTACTTGTAAATTTCACAGCCCTCAGCCACCAATTGAAATCCAGATATGAACATTTAAAGGAAAACACATTACGAGAATTGATCACTTTTTTCAGTCTAAATTTTTTTTCCAAGCAACCAATTTTCAATGAATTTGCCAGTTCTTGCTTATTTTTTAATGTCATTTCCTTATAAAAACCTGTTTCATCATCTCGAACATTATTCACACGTGAAGTTTGAGAAGCACATGGATTGTTGCTGCTAACTATAGGTGTAGGAGGAAACTTGCTCTCAAGGTCCGGCCCTTCAGCTTGACCTTCACCTCCACCTCCACCTCCACCTTCACCTTCACCTTCACCTTCACCTTCACCTTCACCTATTCCAATTTCATCATCAGGATTATTCATGATCGCAGGATGAAATACATCATTAAACATATCTTGTTGGCCTTCGTCTACATTATGATCCTCCTCGATAGGATTTTCTTCCACGTAGACTCTTAATATGTGCGGTTTCTCTGCTCCTTCCAAATAAATAAGCAAACTAGATTGATAAGTTATTCTAAAAGGTAAAACCTTCTCATTATGAAAAAAATAGGGAATGTAATTCATAACAAGATCTTGCGGTTTACAATTGTATCCAGTATTTCGCACGACTAAATTGAAGAAATCATCAAATAAAATATTTCTTTCGACATACATCCCTACTGAACCGGCTCCTCATTTTTTACTATTCTCCCAACGCCATAAGAATCGATCTTTCTTCTCGACCCATTCACCACGACAATCAATCTCTACAAATAATGACATTGTACCTGTAGAAATTAATTAAAAATCCAATTAGTAATTATGAAGAATAAGTATATGTCGCAATATATGACTATTCTGTGGCGAAATGTAAGTCATATGTTTCTACATATGACTGTTCTGTTGTGAAAAATAAATCACATGTGGCAATATTTATATGTTATATCAGATGTTGCAACTTGTGGATTTTCTGTTGCGAAATGTAACTCATATGTTGCTACATATGACTGTTATGTTGTGACTATAAATCACATGTGGTAATATGTTTATATTATATCATATGTTGCAACATATGACTATTCTGTGGCGAGATGTAAGTCATATGTTGCTAAATATGAGTGTTCTGTTGTGAAAAATAAATTACATGTGGCAACATTTTTATGTTATATAATATGTTGCCACATATGGTTTTTCTGTTGCGATATGTAACTCATATGTTGCTACATATGACTGTTTTGTTGTGACAGACAAATCACATATCGCAACATTTTTATGTTATATCATATGTTGCCACATATGGCTTTTCAGTTGCGAAATGTAAGTCATATGTTGCTACATATTATTGTTCTATTGCGATTGAAATTATATTTATGTTGCTACATATGACTATAATATGTTATAATAGTAAACTGTCGCAACATATATAACAATATGTTGTAAACGTGAATGCAAATTATTGAAAAAATTGTAGGTACCCAGATCAGATGATAATGAATTGATTTCAAATAACTATTAATTTTACATTCCAGAAATAATGGTGTGTGACCCAATCGCTTATGAAGTAATTCCAATTGAAATAAAACAAAATTTGGTCCACAAATTACAGATTAGGTAATTTGATTCAAGCACTAGGAGCCAAGACCAACAATGTACGAAAAGAAGAACAAGAAAAAAAGATGAAGAGAGCGGGAACAAAGGCAAGTAAGCAAGCAAAGACGACAGCACAAGAAGACGAAGACGAAGAAGAAGAAAAAGAGGACGAATATGACGGCTGGAGGCAGGGGGAAAATATTTTATTTTCCCTTTTGGCTCGATATTTCCGACCAAAATTGGTTAAATTAGGGTTGGTTTAGTCAATTTATCCTTTTACCCCTCATTTAATTCCCACAAAAGTTGGTTAAATTAGGTATTGTGAAATTATCCTTTTACCCTTTATTTAATTTAGTGGACCAAAATGTCAACTTATAAACTTGAGAGCAACTCCACAATCCTTAATCATTAATCACATAATTTTCACCTACACCCAATACTTAAGACTTATGTCACTACCCATTTATCTTGAAACCTTATTGTCACCATTTTTTAAAAATTCCAAGAATGTTGACATATATTATTACTGTATGTATATATAAGTAAATGGGAATTAAAGGGCAGGATAGTATTCAATTTCACAAATTGAAACCTCCCATACTAATGCTCAACTACTCTCACATTTCAATTGGTTTTTTAAAAACAAAAAAATTGGACTCTTCAGCTATCAACTAATCTCTTTTATTTGCAGTTTGATGACCACAATTATTCAAAATGGGAAATAATATCAGTTTTTATTACTCCCTTCGTTTTACAAAGAATAACCTAGTTTGACTTGGCACGGAATTTAAGAGTATAAAAAAAGACTTTGAATCTTGTGGTCCTAAATTAAAGTTAGGTCAAATGTACAAAATTGCCCTTTGATATTGTGGCCTTAAACATGCCACGTGAAAAGTTATTACCATAAAAATAAAGAAGTCATTCTTTTTAAACATACTAAAAAGGAAAGGAGGTCATTCTTTTTGAAACGGAGGGAGTATCAAAATTTGATATTTGAAAAATGCCTCAAAATTCTATTTTCTTGAACCTATAAAGTAATAATAAGAAAAAAATAGAGTTCAAAAAATTAATGTTGTGGGTGTTCCTTAGCGTAACATGGCATACAAGACCCCAAAAAGTCCCATATAAGCCACTTAGCATACATCATACAAGATAATAGAGTTTAAAAAAATTAAAAAAGACAGTTTCAACATATGAAAGTTTTATAAAGAAAATCTAAAAATCTAAACATTGTCTCAAAGTCATCTAGTACATAAGAGTTTATCTGGCGTAACAAGTATATTGAGTTTAAAACTAAAATGAAAAGACATAATGAAATAAAGGTTTGGTTCTCAAAGCATAAGGCCTCACCAATCTTCAGTCTTCAACTAGTAAGATATTCTAGCCACGGAGGTGTGAACTGAAATCTCGGACCCTACATTTGGGGAAATGTAGGCAAGAGTATGTGTTAGTAAAAAATGCACTAAATATGATTGTCATGCATAAAAATATCAAATCATGCTAAAAATGACATTTTTGTGATATGCGAAGACCAAGTTAAAACATAAGATAAAAGGGTTAGAAAACATAAAACGTAATCATGATCAATGCAAGTAAAACAGTCTTTAAACACATGTGAAATGCTTCTTGAAGTAACCTTAGTTTATTATTATTGTGAAAATTATCCTTAATCGATATAAAGACCATGTGATCCATAACATGATCCCCGATGTCTCTCACACTGTAAAGGGTTGCCCTACTTTCGAAGGTAGAACCATGAATATGAGCTAAAGTGAATCCACTAGCTAATGGCTATCTAGACCATTATTCTATGGCGGCACATAGGTAAGGGATAATGAGATTGCTACTAGAAACCCGACCTCAACACGAAAAAGTTCCATCTCAATATCCTCTCAGTGCAAAGCATAAATCCCACAAAGTAATTATTAATCTTAACTTGTCTTATCTTTAAAAGACCCGGGTACTCTCCACTTGTCTTATCATAGAATAACTCCTTAGGCCATGCGTGAAAAACTTTTCACCGTCCATGATCTTTCATAATAGCTTTTAAGGCCCATAATCATTCACTTCATGCTAGATATGCCCCTCATACTAATAGAATTAGTTTTGAAATTGCATTCCTCTAACCATTGATGGCATATCCGGATACCATACTAATTAATACCTAATTTAGAAAAATAACCCGAAAAGTGTTGAGGGCAAATCTAGATGTCATTCATGTCGTGTGGTCAAGCTTCATAAAACATATTGACAATCTCATCTATAAGCTTTCTTGAGTCATAAAGATACTTTTATGAACATGCATTCTTTTCAATAATTCATAAGCTTCATTATGTATTCAAAGTCATTGCATCTTCAAATTCATTTACATCTATTTCATAAAGAGAAGACATGCATATTTTCATAAATTCATCTTTCATGGTTCAAGACCCACATTATATCAACATAGCTTAGAAAACATAGGGTTATGCATGGGTTCATGCTATATGTCAATTTTGAGAAACATCATGAACATAAGTATAAGAGGCATAACATACAAACATAACTAACATACAAGTCATTTCATCACATTAGAACATTCACCTTAAGTAATCCCAAGCTATACTTGTGCAATGTATAAATAGCGTCCCATACCACCATCCATACTAAGTACCACTTTGAGGCTATCCAACGTGAACTTATCATTCTTCCTTTTCATCTATAGACAATAATCATACATAAGGAACATAAACATTTCATAATTCATGACAAGGAAGTAACTCATAAAACAATCCAAGTAAGGCATACATCATTACATTAAGCATTTAAGTCAACATTCTTCATTAGCTTCATTAAGAGCACATTCGTTCTTTAGACAATAAGACATTGGAGAATCACACCACAGTCCTCTCAAAGCCTACTCGTGCAATACATGAATGACATCTATACTACCATCCACACTTCATAGAACCTCTCAAGTAACCATATCATGTATCTCAAATTATGGTAATAATGTGAGCTTAACATGGAGTCCGATGTCTTGCCCCCACACCGTAAAGAGGTGGTCTACTTGCCTTAGGTAAAAACGGTAACATTTTATCCTAGGTGGATCCACTAGCTCATAACCTCTGTGGGCACATGATTATGGAATAAGAAGTACGTTCATCGAAACCCGACCTAACATAGGGAGAGCTTCCATCTTACCATATCCACTCGGTACTTAGCCTACATTCCCATAGAGTAGTTCATTCACATTACGTTATTGTACTTGACAAGAATGCCATTGGCCTATCGACCCAAAGTACATCATTTACACACACGAAAGGAATGTTATTGGACTATCGATTCATGGTACATTATTAGGTTAGCTCATTGAATCCTCATGAAAGGAATGCCATTGGCTTATCGATTCAAGATTCATCATTACATTATTATACATATGAAAGGAATATCATTGTCCTATTGATTCATGGGACATTACTCCATTGACTCATTATGAAAGAAATGCCCTTGGCCTATCGATTCAAGAGTCGACATTACATTAGTTCATTTATGAGAGGAATGTCATAGACTTATCGATCATATTCATTAAGTCAAGACACATTCATTACACAAGAAGAGGATGCCTAAGCCTACAAATTCAAGGTACAACAATCAGCAATACTTTCATTTATACAAGAAGAGGATGCATGTAACGATCCGGGAGCATCCCCTTGTCGTAACACGGAGTACTCGACCTCTCGAAGGTCTTATACAAGCCCTTAGACATCTTTCATCACATAGACATAAAATAGTGGAAAATTAAATTTTTTTATACCATAACACAAGACTAAAAGTCACCACCACCTACACTTTGTGTAAAAGATGAAGAAGAATGGTGTTAGTACAAGAATGCACTAAGTATGATAACCATGCAAAACATTCTTTAAGAGGGACATTTGGTTGGAAACCATGCATCATGCCTTTTTAGAAAACTTCATGAACCTTGATACAATAGGCACAACATAGACTACATACATCATCATACACATGGAATCCATTTATCAACATTGAGGTATATTCAATACACACCATACATTACCTTCGTTTTCATCTTAACTCCTTTCCTTAAGAAACCCTTAAGTAATACGTAGTACAATGTATCACCTTAAGGTCACCAAAGATGAATTTTCATATAGGCTTCATCAACCCAACCACATATATTCATAAAGTCATAAGCACATCATAAGGCATAATCTTCACATAAGAACCATCACCTAAGACAACCCCTAATTTACACTAGTGCAATGTGCAAGTAGCATCCGACAATACTACTCACACTAAGTGATCCTAGGAAGCCACCCTAGACTAGACACATCATATTCAACAAGTCACAACATGTTCATTTATCATTAGACATAAGACAAACATACTTCATTAATGTTCACATAAGAACTCCTTCATTCATTACCTCTTAGTCATAACCCATTTAGTTAATATCATAGGTAAACCACCCTCACAACCCCTTCACAAGTTCACTTGTGTAATGTACACATGGAGTCACATTCCTCCACATATACTAAGCAAGCCCGTTAAGAAGTCATAAATGTAATTCACATGCATAATCATACTTCATATCTTGACATAAGAAAAGTCAACCTTAGCATGCATTCATACTAAACATACATAAACATAAGTCTTTCTTTCATAAGAGACTCTAATCCTATCTTCTCTTAAAGTCCACTTGTGCAATGCATGGGTAGGGTCCATAGTCCTACCTATACTAAGTAAACTTCTCAAGGAATCATGAATAGAGTTCATATTCTTATCTTAGTTCATTTCTTAAATTTCGGGAGACATAGCCATAACCGACATACACCATGTGATCTACATGGAATCTGGTGTTCTACTCCCACACCGAAAAGAGAGGGTACTACTTGTAGAGGTAGGACCTTGATACATAATATATATTTAGTGGATCTACTAAGCTAAGACCTACGGGGGCACGTAGTTATGTAACAAGAAGATTGCTACTAGAAACCTTGACTTGCTAGACGTGGAGGTTTCCATCTGATGAGACAACATCTATGTTGGGAACCCGACTTGCTAAACGTGAAGGTTAGGAAGCCAGACTCGCTAGACGTGAAGCTCCCACTCTTATCTTTCATGTTCACTCGGTGCTAAGCTCAAACTCTCTTTTTAAATATCTTAAGCATTTATTTAACATTTGTTCATAAAGTATGCTTTAGGGATTTACTTCCCTCATACATCATATATCTCAAGGGTTGCTAAGATGAGAATGACCTTTCATCATATAACCTACATTATGTGAGAATGTACTTCACATAATAATATCATATTCATAACATAGTCTAGTTTAGAGTTCAATTGAGAAACCTTTCAAGAGACTCACTTTCACTGGATCATCATAAACCTTATTCATTCATACATACATGTGTGTATACAGATGTGAGAAAGTCTTTCACATAAACACCTTTTAGACAACACATGTTCATACTTCACTGGTCATATACTTTTCATGCATAAGAAGATATACAGGTGCATATGAGAATTATCCTTTCAATCAACACCCTAAATATACCATACTCATAAATATGCATGAGGTTTGTATGTGTGTACATATTGGTCCTTATAATGACACAATAACAACCACATTGGTATTGAGGGAAACTTCCCTTCAAGGATCACAACACATTCACCATATCCCTCAAGTCATGAACAACTCACATATAGAGCATTTTAGGGATTATTGACCACACACCCACATTCCATCATTGAAGAGAAGAACACATTCAACATTTGAATAGATAACTCCTAACATGTATAATATCACACATTCACATAAGGATCATATAGGTAGGGGTCATTCCACACTAGTACTTATCACAATCAAGCATGTAAACCTTACCTTGCCCTAACATTCTCATACACATTATATTTTACATTATCAATACACCTTAATTATGATACTAACATTGAGGACTACAAACATAACCTTCATGGAACTCATTCATACTCATGTTCATCGTAATAACAATTCACTTTAAATCTATTACCCTCAAGGTCATGGTCACAACATTCATAGATAGACAAAAATTACACACTGCCACCATAAGTGGACCAAACCATACAACATCAATTCTCATACTAAAGACTAGAAGTTAGGTCACTTACCAATTCTCCAAGACATGATCAACATAGATAAAACCTCCACAATTCATAAACAATGGATATAGATAGTGATCAAATCTAACAATATAATCCAATCCAAGTACAATTCATTAACATAAAATCATATTCACAAAGACCCATATTATAGGACAATTTCGAGAATTAGGAGGATCATGGATTATTTAATAAATTCCATAGGGAATCATCATAGAAACACTAATGCATCATTTATTCATCATTGGAATGACTTAGAAATTATTTGACAAGGAAACCATGCTTCGATTGGAAATTGGGAAATTTGATCATAGAAACGCTTTGAAAAATATTTGATAGAACTCCTTGAATGAAAGGTTATTCAAGAATGAAGGGTTACCATACCTTATTGGTTGAAGACCCATGAAAATTGGAGAATAAATCAGTTGAAACCCATCTCCTAGCTTGATCTTGGGCTTGTCCTCCAATGGAGTTTCAAGAGAATATATTTTGGGAGGGAAGGGTTCTGTTTTGAAGAATGAATTCAAATTTTGGGGTTTCCATGATTTAACCCACTTAAAATACCCTAAAATAAGTAGAATAACCGTTTATAACAAATTCCCAAAGTACCAAAAACACCCCTATACTCAAATTGAACTTTTAGAAATGTCCAACTTGACTTTTAAACGACGTGACCAAATTCAGGCAGCCACTGCGTGATGCGCAGATACCTCCCAGATTTGTTACTCGAAACCATTTTGAGGAAAAGGTATAAGTGACAATCCCGCGATGCGAGGCCAATTTTTTGCCTTTTAGTGGCAGGCGCGCGATGCTCCACCGTCCCCAAAAGCTGCTGGTCACGCTGCCCATGATAGCTTTCTTGGCCAACGTAAGGGTCCACCTCAAGGACCCTTAGGGTGGTCCTTGGGGAGTCGTACCTAAATGTTTTGAATCTAAACATAATCATTAAGACACTAGGTTCACCTCCACTTATTTTAGACTCCAAATGACACACCGAAACAAGGAAAACATACTAGAATACACTACCACACAAAAGACTAGTTTCCGAACGTCTTGGTCGTCCCTTGAAGTTTGACTTCCACTCTTTAAAACTTACCTCAAAGGCTGTATTTCATTATTTTAACATGTTATTTACTCATAAAACTCATGTGAGGCTCTAGTTCATCCTATTTCATTTTGAGGGTCGTTACAATGCCTAAGACTACCAATTCAAGATACATCAATCAACATTACTTTCATTTACACAACAAGAGGATGCCTAAGCCTACCAATTCAAGATGTACATTATAATGAAAAAAACTTTCACATTCTATCATTATCATCATTCATGAGTGTTAATTGAGAATAAGCTTTCAATAGTAACACAAGTACATTCTATACATGATCATAATGCTTTTATTGAAACCACATCCATATACTTCTTATCATTTTCATACATAAATCCTTCATGAAATTGCCCTCCAAGGCTATGAATCAATCTCAATCCACACCACTAAAACACTACATTACATGAGGGGAATATCATAATTCAATAACTTATTCAATATAGACATAAACAATTCAACATGCATCCTTGATCATTCAATCCAAATCACAACACATAATTTAGTTCTTTGGGGGAATCATGGAATCATAGAGGAAATTCATCATAATTCATCAATAATTCAGTAATTCATTCATAATTCATCAAATATAAATCTTTGAAAACGTTTTGTAAAACCCATGCTTAGATTGAAACTCTAGCTTTTTGGGGAATTTTGGAAACTTGAAATCATCTTTTGAAAGGGCTCCTTGAATGAACTTTAATCAAGGATGAAGACTACCATTCCTCTATTGTTGGAACTCCACAAAAATTGGGTGATAAAGGTGAAATCTTGAGCTTCAATCCTTGACTCCTTCTTCTCTAGTGGTGGTTTCTAGAGATAGAACATTTGGAGAGGAGGGTAGTTTCTAATTTTGTGTTTTGAGAATAATGAATTGAAAAAGGATGTTTAGTAGTTTTAAAAGCCTTAAATAACTCTAATTAATCAAAATAAACCATCCCCAACCCATAACCAATTAACTAGGAATTTACCATTTAACCTCTCACTTGGCCGAGATTGGGCAGATTGCCCAGGTGAGACTCACGCCCTAGACCCACAAACCGTGAGTGGGGTGACGCCCTGTACTGCCCGTCCGTGGTTTGGGTTTGAAACTCCTCATTTGGGGCCTTGACCCAAGGAGGTGTTCCAAGGGCCGTGGATGGACCTACGAGGCATAGGCCCCATCCGTAGGTCCCCCACTTTTTTTTTTTTACAACTTTTGGCTAATTGGGGCAGCCTTGGGGTTAGGCTTTAGGGTCCCCCTCAAGGACCCTTAGTTGGTCCTTAGGGGGTCGTACCTTGATGTTTAATCCCTCAACCTAAGCTCAAGACATCATTTACAACTTCAAACCCCATATCAAGCTCAAAAACAAACTCGTTAGGCTCTAGTTCCACCTACTATTTTTTCGGATCGTAACTATCCTGTGGGCTTCACTATTTTGGGCATTAATTTTTACTGTGAGCTTGGAATTAGGCAAACTTGATGGCATTGGAAAGAGGAACCGGTGATCTTTAATTTTATATGTCATGGTCCACCTACTTTGTTTTGTGCTAAAAGATATGATCACTTGAAGTTGACCCCAAATACTAAGTCTAATGAAACCGTCATGGACGACTTCATGGTCCGTGGTGGGGCTTCACAGGCTATTGTGATGCCCATGGACCTTGACCACTGTCTAGGGGAGAACCCATACATAAAATAGAGCAATTCAATAAACCCACTAAATTACATCAACACCCAACCCCATAATCACACCTCAAGAGTTTGGGGTATTAGCCACACATTGCAAAGTGTAAATAGATTATAGCTTTCATTAAGATAACCATGGGTAACATGAAATTGAGAACTTAAAATGACTTCAAATTCAACCTCAAATCACCAAATTCAAGTTCAAAAATATGAAAAACTCAAACTAAAAGTGTTCTCACTCAATGAAAAATGTTTCTCTTTTTAGAATGTTCAGACTATTTCTCTCAATTTTTACACCCTCTTTCTCTCTCCCCTGGGCTATTTATAATTTCTCAAACTTTTGTCAAAAAATTAACTCTGCGTCTCATTTGGTGATGTTAGATGAGTTCACCAATCGCATTCAGTAAATCACCCATCTTTCTTTGATCATATTTTCTTGATTTAGGTGTTTAAGCCTTATTCGACGATGCCGATTGAGTTCGCTTTTGTCAAATTGGTGAATTTTGATTACCACCTCATTTCGCCCTTTGGACAATCATTTTATCACTATCAAATTTGGTGATATCCACTCACTTCACCTTTTGTCTTTTGGTGGATCATCATTCTTATCTAACTTCCCCAATTGTCCTTGAGAGTTGACTCAGTGCACTGTCGACTTAGGCGGTCTCAGGTTTATTTAGTGATTCGTCTGTCTTGTTAAGCGATCAATAATGTGTATTTGTACTTTTGTTTTGCATTTTTGGTCATTGTTTCAAACATCAACTCATTGTCTTGTTAATTCACTTTCATTGCTGCAAATCATCAATATATCATTGAATAGGACAAAATTAGGCAATATTAATTATTAAGATAAACAAACCTCAAATGAGTGCAAATACTACCACTCATCATGCAGACATAGATGACCATGATATTATGAATCAGGCCTCCTTCCCGAGTCATTTTAGACCAACTCATCCTAGCTCACGTCCTAACAACAAAACCAAATTTTACTACTCCCTCCATTTCAAAAATAATAACTTATTTAGACTTGGAACGGATTTTAAGAAAAGAAAGAATACTTTTAATCTTGTGGTTCTAAATTAAAGTTATGTCAAATATACCAAAATGCCCTTTAATCTTGCGGTCTTAAACATGCCACGTGGAAAGTTAAAGTTAAAGTGTTGCCAAAAAAGCAAAGCTTTCATTCTTTTTTAAACAGACTAAAAAGGAAATAGGGTCATTCTTTTTTAAATGGAGGGAGTAATATTCTTCCAGCAAACAACCAACGTCTGAATTCTACTACCATAAAAATCACGCAACATACCCTTCAAAATAATCCTTGTGCTCAACGTATGCCACCAGTATCCACTACCAAAAGGCCTTATGCACATGCTCCTGGAACCCTAACATCAATCCTATATATGTTGAAACTGTCGCATTTACTCATCAGTGTCAGAAATCACAATCCTCTTAAAAGGATTTGTTGATACAGTCACGTCATGATCCAAAGTATACCCTAGGTGTAACATGGTGTGTAAAAGCCCGAGAGTTTATATATAAGTCACTTGGCATACATCATAAAGGATAATAGAAATAAAGATTTCTAAAGAACAATCTTATATCATAAAAAAGTTCAACAAAAGTAGAAGTCTAACATAAGTCTTAACAAGACATCTATTACATCATAAGGAAGTGATTGGGACGTAACCTATACATCACATACAAAGTATGAAAACTGCAATAAAGAAAGCAAAAAAATGGTCTTGGTCCTCGGAACATGAGGACTTATCAATCCTTGAGTGCCAAAAGATCAACTAGCCATGGGTGTGAAAGGTAGAAGCGTCGGATCCTACATTAGTAAAACAATGTAGGCACAAGTATGCATTAGTACATGGAATGTACTAAGTATGATAGCAATGCATAAAAAGTATGAAATCATGCTAAAAGGACTTTTCATAACATGCAATGACTAAGCTAAATCCAAAGATAAAAGAGTAAGAAAACATAAGTCATAATCATGGTCAATGCAAGCATAAAATATTTAGAACACTTTATTTACTTTGAAAGTAACATTATTTCATTATTGTAAGATGTTTACCATATAACCAACATAGACCATATGATATATAAGATGGAATCCAGTGTTTGTCCCACACCAAAAAGGGATGTCCTTACTTGCAAAGGTAAGAACCATAAGTTTGAGCTAAAGTGGATCAATTATCTAATGTCTATCCGAGATAACATCTTATGATGGCACATAGTTATTTGACAAGCAAATTCCACTAGAGACCTGACCTCTTGTATAAGAGAGCCTCCATCTCAATATCCTCACGGTGCTAAGTAAAATCCGACTGAATATCCATTAATCATATTCATATTATCATCCATAAAAAAGTAAAATAAAGTTACTAATCCAAGCTAGAAACATCACAGAGTAGCTCCTTTGACCATGTGTAAGAAAAACATTTCACTGTCCGTGATCTTTTCATAATGGCTTTATAAGACACATAATAATTAATTTCATACTAAAATTGCCATACTACTAACATAAATTGATTTAAAATCTTGGTCTATAATCATTGTTGGCATATCTAGATACCATACTAATCAGGACCTAATTTCGGGAAAATAGTCGAAATGCATTAATTGTAAATCTAGATGACATTCATGTCATGTGGCAAGATTCATAGAACATATAGGTACCTTTTTCTATAAGCTTACTTAAGTCATAAACATTACTTTTATAAAACATGCATAATTTTTGTAAACATGTTAACAGTTTCATAACTTTATGATGTATTTATAGTCAAAACATCCTCAAATTCATTTACACCAATTTTATAGAAGTATGCATATCTTCATAAATTCATATATCATGATTCATAATATTCATCGTGTGTTCATAGTCAAAAATCATGCATCATGCATGGGTTCGTATGATTTCAATTAAAAAACATGTAGTTACTTCAATACATGCACTAAAAGATAGAAAGCAAACATTAAATCATAATTGAAAAGAACCAATGAAGATTGAATAAAATCCTAACTTTCAATTGAGAATCTAACTTGTAAAATTGAAGATTTTGGGGGAACCTATGGAGAAAAGGACTCCGTGGGTGAATAATAACATACCTTAGTAATCAATTCCCGAAAGCTATGGTGAATTGAGAATCTTGAAGTGAAACCCTAGCTTCTTTTTCCTTAGATCTTGAGAAAGAGATTCGGGGATGAACTTGGAGAAAAATTAGAAATTAGGTGAATGATTTAGAATGGGTAGTTTTAGTACAATTGACTTATATAGGGCTTAGAATAAGGGTTAAAATGAGATATCTTAGTTACCAAACACATAGGGGAAAGACCTAAAATAACTTACTTAAAAAGTTGACAGGTGTCCTAAAAGGACCCCTAAACGGCCGGTATAGGCCTTCACGGATCGTTTAGGGAAGTGTCCAAGACCCTCAACTTCTAGGTAGCCTTTAATGGCTAGGCCACCACCCTAAACGTTCATTGGACCCCTTTCGCGGACCATTTAGGGTACAATGAAGGGTCCATGGCCTGTTTTAGGCTTGTGGTCTTGCCCGGTAACCTTTTCAAAGCCCAATGTGTTATAATATCTCCCCATTGGGAACATTCGTCCTCAAATAAAATTCAAGCTAGCACGAAGAGAGTAGGAGAGAAACTAACAACCCAACATGAATGCAAATTCATAAAAATGCACATGATCAATAAGAAATTCAACTCCAAGCTAATACATACTTGAAAACATCTTTTCACAAACATGCATGCAAATCATACTCAAATACACATGTTCATGAAGCAATTAATAGCTAAATCATACCTCAAAATCAAAATTTTATGAGCATGTATGCATGAGGAAATATGGGAGTGACTACACAAAAGAATCCTAAAGAGTGAACATTAGGGGCTAATGCCTCAATCTAGACCCGAAGATAGAAGGAAGAAATAGGGATACTAAAACATCACATTGCCTTCAACCTCTTACTTAACAAACCATAGAAATTAATCTTTTTAACAATTTAAATATTTCAACACCCACCCACCATGAAGCACATTATCTTCCCTTAGGGGCAAATTTTGTAGTCTTTTCGAATCCATATCCCTCAATCCAAACATAACATCAAAGTCTTAACAAGCACAAAACCATTGATACAAGTAAATACTTAAAGAATTTCCCAAAGATTTTAAGGTCAACTTCAAACACAATAACTATACATGGAGTTTTATCGTAGCCAATGAAAGACTCAATATCAAGCAATGTATAACCACAAGATAAAAGATTATAACTACCAATTACTGCATCCACGGAACCCTCATGATCTTGTCAAGCCCAAAGTACATAAACCTATTTTGTTTTTGAGCATCCAAACCAGAACCAATAAGTCAAACTTTCCTACCATTCCTTCTCTTAGTTGAAAACAATGGGAAATCTCTCATCTTTTGACCGCTCTCCACATTTAAACTAGCTAGACACTCACCCTGATGGAATTCTCTGCATCTTAGATACTATTTTCTCACTAGAACCATTACCTTAAGAATGATTACCTCCACCGGACCTTGAATGTGAGAAATCACCATTCTCCTTTCTCTCCCTCTTTGAATCCTAAGCCTTCTCCTTAAGTTTTTCTTCTTTGATTTTTTGTGCATAAACCATCAAACATGAGAAATCCATCTCCTTAACAAGCATGGAGGTTAGGCATTCTTTGACCACCAAGTCGAAAGCACTCGACACAAACTTACTCATCCTTGACATTGGATCGGCAACCATAGTTAGAGCATATTTGGATAATTGTGTGAATTTAAAAGCAAAATCTTTTGTACTCATATTTCCTTGGCGAAGGCTAATGACCTCAAGTTCTTTTTCATCCTTCATCTCAAGGGAAAAACATATTAAGAAAATCAACCTTAAACTTTTCCCAATCAAGAGGACCCACGTTGATTTCCCTCTCTTCCTTCCATTGGTTAAACCAAACTTGAGCAACACCCTTGAGTTGGTAAGCGACCATTTATACCTTTTCCACCAAGGTAATACCCATAATCTCTACAATCTTGTAAGCCTTATCGACAAAAATCTTGAGGACCTTCCTCAACCTTAGACCCATAATATTTGAGAGCATTCATTCTAGTAAAGTTACTCACCCTTTTTGCCATCGTACCCTTCCTTGGGTTCACGGGAGCCACCGCCTCCCTATTTTCTTGAGCCATCATATCTTGTCTCAATGCGTGAAATAAAGCCTGAAACTCATCATTAGTCACTTTCTTGGCCAAAGGGTCAGTCAAAACTTCAGAAGCTTTAGGATTTTGTTGTTTAATGTTCTCACCTGCATTCTTACTAACATATGGTCTTCGAGGGGCCATACCTTGAAAAGGATCAAACACGATTGCGGAGAAAGATTGTTCTAGAGATAGACTCTATGATACAAATTTAGAATGATAAAATAAGCAATTTCCTAAACATCTTATATTCTCTTATTTATTAATGTTGTGTGTTTCACACTCATGAACAAGACTATACTTGACGTGACTTGTGATACATCTCAGGACCTTTCTAAACCTTGTGCTCTGAATATAAAAGTTGTCACGATTTAAAATAGACCCTAGGCGTAACATGGTGTATAAAAACCTTGGACGCCCTACACAAGACACTAAGAACACATCATACTAGATATTAGGAATAAAGATTTCAAAATAATAATCTTATATCATAAAAGATTTTGACAAAAGCAAAAGTCTAGCATAAGTTTCAATAAGACATCTATTACGTCATAAAGAAGTAATTGAGATGTAACTCACACATCACGTACAAAGTCCAACCACTGAAATAAATAAATCAACAAATGTGTTTTGGTCCTCGGAACATGAGAACTCACTATATCTTGAGTGCCAAAATATCAACTAGACATTATTGTGAGGGTTAGGAGCATCAAAACCTACATTAGTTAAACAATGTAGGCACAAGTATGCATCAATACATGGAATGTGCTAAGTATGCTATCAATGCATAAAAGGTAAGAAATCATGATAAAATAGAATTTTCATGACATGCAATGACCAAGCTAAATCATAAGCTTAAAAGGTTAGAAACATAAGTCATAATCATGGTTAATGCAAGCTTAACATCTTTAAAACACTTGAGATACTTTTAAAGTAACCTTATCTTATTATTATTGTGGTATGTTTACCATATATTCATCATAGACCATGTGAGATATGACATGGAATCTAGTGTCTCTCCTACACCAAAAAGGAATGTCCGTACTTGCCAAGGTAAGAACCATGAGTCTCAGCTAAAGTTGATCCACCAGATAATGTCTATCTAAGACAAGATACTATGGTGCCACATAGTTATGTAACAAAAAAATTGCTAGTAGAGACTTGGTCTTTCCTACAAGAGATCCTCCATCTCAATATCTTCTCGGTGCTAAATAAAATCCTACGAAATAGTTATTAATCATATTCATATTATGATCCATGGAAAAGTACAATTAAGTTACTAATCCAAGCTAGAAATATCATAGAGTAGCTCATTAGACGATGCGTGAGAAAAAACTTTCACCATCCATGATCTTTTCATAATAGCTTTATAAGACTCATAATCATTAACTTCATAATAAAAGTGTCATACTACTAATGGAAATAATTTTAAATTTTGGTGTATAATCTTTGATGTCATATCTGGATACAATACTAATCAAGACCTAATTTCGTAAAATAGTCTAAAAGCATTGACACAAAATTTTGGTGTCATTCATGTCATGGGGCCAAGCTTCATAAAATATATAAATACCTTGATCTATAAGCTTACTTGAGTCATAAACATTACTTTCATAAAACATGTATAATTTTCATAAAACATGTTCATAGATTCATAACTTTATCATGTATTCATAGTCAAAGCATCCTCAAATTCTGTACATCTAATTCATAAAAGCATGCATATCTTCATACATTCATCTTTCATATTTCATCAGCTTAATCATAAATTCATCTTTCATGTTTCATCATCTTAATCATAAATTCATAGTCAAAATCATGTATCATGCATGGGTTCGTATGAATTAAACTCAAAAACATGTAGTTACTTAAATTCATGTCTTAAAATATAGAAAACAATCAATTGAATCGTAATTGAAATGAACCCTTGAAGATTGAATAAAATCATAAATTTGAATTGAGAATCTAACTTGTAAAATGTGATATTCTTGGAACCCTATTGTAACACCCGACTTTTAAAAACGTCTAAATTAACTCGTACCTTTGTGGAAAGACAATGAGGGTGAGTAATAAATTGATAATGATATGGTATGTCATATTTAAAGTGTTCAAGGGTTGTATCTCAAGTTCTGAAGCTAGGTAGGCCACAAAATAAAAGTTGGTGAAAGTTATCGTAAGTTCCTTTTTAAAGATTTCGCTGAAATTTGGGTCAAATGTCTTGGAGTTTTAACCCAATTTATAAATATTTATGGGGAACATAACCCATTAAATCAAAGTTTTACGAATCTAGTTTCCAAATGCATCAAACCATTCATTCATACGACTTTAGAATAGGGAGATATTCACGTTTTTGCTAGACTGCGCAAGTAGGCATGTGAGTTGAGTCCCCTAGGTCGGTGGAACTTATTATATATCTTCTTCTTCGACTTTACTTCATTTTTCAGTGAATAACCAGAAAACTTAGAAAATCCACTTCTAGGATCAACCAAATTATGGATTTTCTCGACATAAGTTCTTGACATAAGTTGTTCTACGCATTGAGCTCATCAACATGGTATAATTTGTTTTTATCAATTTCGTAGCATATCATAATTTGGTGTTGGAACAAAAAGGTTTTGGACATATTTGAAGGTTTTGAGATGTATGAAAAACTTAAGGTCAAGGTAAGACCCTTCTTTCATCTATTTTGTCTTTAATAAGCTGCAAATAGCAATTTGTGACGGAAATACATATCTTTTATTGGATTATCGTGGTATCCCTATTCTTCTGTTTTGATTATGGTCCTTCCTTGTTGTAGTATCAAGGGGGTTGTGAGTAAAATTCATTAGGCCATGTGAATTCAACGAGAAGGGTATGTTAAGGCTATTCCCTTCTTATGACATATTTCCTTAAAGCTTAGGAGCAATGTAATTGGGTTGTTATCCTTGTTTCCATTAATGTTGATTGTTGGTTACTCGAGTTGATACAATCCTCTCTTGTCGGGATTCTTATTAAGTTATTAGCGTACCTATGTTGTACACGACTTTGAGTGTATTTGTATAGGTTACTTATAGCTAAATTGCTCACTTTTAGCCTATTGGATTGTTATTGTAGCCCTTGGGGCAATTGTGGTTAGCTGCAGGAATGTGATCTATGCATAGAAGGGCTATGTTCTACCTACGGGTCTATATTGATGCCTTGAAGGGCTATGAATTTCCTACGGGTCTATATTGATGCCTAGAAGGGTTATGCGTTGCCTATGGGGCTATATTGACACCTAAGAAGGCCATGTGCTGCCTACAGGGCCATGTTGTTGCCTAAAAGAGCTATGAGTTGTCTATAAGCTATATTGATGCCTAAGAGAGCAATATGCTTCCTACAGAGCTATAATAATGCCTAAGAGGTCTATGTAACTGACTACGGGGCTAGGGGACTACCGATAGGGGTATATAGATTGATTGGGATCTTCCGGGCTTATGTGGCCCAAGTAGGTGGTCTTGAGTGTTGTTTGTACCTGCCGAACTTATGGGGGCTTTGTTAGGTTATTGTTTTATTGTTTTTTGATAATTTTAGATTTAGGAGCAGGTTAGTACACTCACCTTATCCTTGATTTATTTATAGAGTTACTCTCGGTATGTTAAGATACATACTCATAGTCTATTGCCTTTTATACTCGGTATATTATTTCGTACTGATGCCCTATTTCTTGGGGGTACTACATCATGCGTGCAGGTCCCGACAGATACCCAATAGACCTTCTTTGCAACAATATTGACTTATCTCTAATTGTCTAGCCCCTTTACTCTAGAGCTGCCAAAGTTGGGAGGTTAGTTAGCTTTCATTGTATATATTTTTATGGGTAGGCTGAGGCTTGTCCCTCCAATATGTAATACTCTTAGAGGCTTGCAGACTAGTGTGTGGGGTGTATAGCTACGTTATGGCCATTATGTCCTAGTTTATTAGTTTGTTGAAGCTTCTTAGATGTTTAATGTATTGTCTTGATATATACCTGCCTTCAATTTTTGTATAGAGATCATGGTGACCTCGACGGCCCAATCAGGAATTTTGTGCTACTTGGCTATTTCTTTATATGAATTCTTGGGAGTAGCTGTCTTTTTTATAGATCTGTTGACAGTGGCCTTGCTAGCCGAGGGCTTACTTTTAAGCCGAAATATACTTGTTTATTTTCTTGATTGAGTGTGGCTGCCATGCACTAGTAGTAAATGGTTCAGTAGGCTTGGCTCAGGCCTTAGTTCTTGCATTAGGAGCCAATTGCACCCCTTGAGTTCGGAATGTGACACCCATGAAGGAAATGAATCCATAGGTGAATACTAACATACCTTATTAATCAATGAACAAAATCTATGGTGAATTGAGAATCTTGAAGTGAAACCCTAGCTTTTTCTTCCTTAGCTTTAAAGAGAGAATTTTTGGGATGAACTTGAAGCGAAATTTGAATTTAGGTGAATGATTTAAAATGAGTAGTTTTAGGACTTAATTCACTTATATAGGGCTCAGTATAAGGCTTAAAACGACATAACTTAGGTACCTAACACACAAGGGAAAGATCTAAAATAACCCTACTTGAAAGTTGATGGGCGTCATAGAAGGACCCCTAAATGGTTTGTATAGGTCTTTACAACTCCTTTAGGGAATCGTCCAGGACCCTTAGCTTCTTGGAATCCTTTAACAGTTAGGCCACTGTAATATTTCGAAATCTCAAGACATATTGTAAAGCCTAACCTAGGTGTCATAAACTATAAATACTGTTTCTAAGTTAAATTAGATGTATATAGGCCAGTTATGGTGTTTAGGAATCAAAATATTCAAGAACGTCCATGGCGTCCGGAAAGTTGGTTTGCAATAGTGCTTGTGTGTGTCTTAGTCATTTAACTAGTTTTAAGAGTCAGAATTTAATGAAAAGTAGTAAAAATATGTGTAACGCGTGTTAGGGGTGTTTCATAGTCAAAAACGTCCGGGTACGACTCCCCAAGGACCAACCAAGGGCCCTGGATCTAGTTGAACTAGATATGCTTGACTTTGATGTCATTTTGGGTATGGATTGGTTACATGCTAATTTTGCTTCTATTGATTGTAGGACTAGAGTTATGAGGTTTAGTTTTCCAAATGAACGCGTTATTGAGTGGAAGGGTGCAATTGGAGAGTTCTCCTAATTGTGGTGCTACGGTTCATCATAGCTCCGAGTCATCATTGGTGGTTGAGGTGAAGTCCAACCAACACCTTGATCAACTATTGATGGAGTTGAAGGAATCGGTTCTTGGCAAGTTGAATGAGTCTTTGTCCTTAGGGGGGATGGTGTGTTGAGGTACCAAGGGAGATTATGTGTTCCCGATGTAAATGGGTTGAGGGATCGGATCCTTGAAGAAGCCCATGGATCCCACTACTCCATTCATCCGGGTTCGACTAAGATGTACCATGACCTTCAGGAGATTTATTGGTGGGAAGGTTTGAAGAAGGACATAGCGGAATTTGTTGCTAAGTGTCCAAATTGCCAACAAGTAAAGGCGGAACATCAAAAGCCGCGTGGCTTACTACAAGAGATCCAAATTCCTACTTGGAATGGAGGACATTAATATGGATTTTGTAGTAGGGTTGCCTTGGATTCAAAAGTCATATGATTCTATATGGGCGGTTGTTGATAGATTAACTAAGTCCGCTCATTTTCTTCTCGTCAAATCCACTTATCCGGCGAAGGATTATGCAAAGATCTTCATAGATGATATTGTGTGTCGCCATGGTATTCCGTTATCCATCATTTCGGATCGGGGTGCACAATTCACATCTAGATTTTGGAGGTCATTCCAAGAAGGTATGGGTACTAAGGTGAAATTGAGTACCGCTTTACATCCTCAAACGGATGGTCAAGCGGAACGCACTATTCAAACCCTTGAGGATATGCTTAGAGCTTGCATTATTGATTTCAAAGGTTATTGGGATAAGCACTTGCCCTTGGTGGAGTCTGCTTATAATAATATCTTTCACTCATCCATCTCTATGGCTCCCTATGAAGCCTTGTATGGGAGGAGGTGTAGGTCTCTTATAGGGTGGTTTGAAGTTGGTGAGCCTTCGATTCTTGGTCCTGATTTGATTTATAGGACTTTGGAGAATGTGCACATCATAAGAAATCGGTTGCAAATAGCCTACAGTCGACAAAAGTCCTATGCCGACAATAGAAGAAGGGATTTGGAGTTTGAAGAAGGTTATAAGGTGTACTTGAAAATTTAACCTATGAAGGGGGTGGTTAGATTCGGCAAGAAGGGGAAATTGAGTCCTCGTTATGTGGTTCCTTATGAGATTTTGGAAAGGCTTGGTAAGGTTTCCTATCACTTGAAGTTCCCTAATGATTTAGCTTTAGTTCATCCGGTTTTCCATGTTTCTATGTTGAAGAAGTGTGTCGATGATCCCGAGTCTATTCTTCCTATTGAGGGCCTTGGAGTCAAGGATAACCTCTCTTATGAGGAGGTTTTGGTTCAAGACAAGTGAAGAGACTGAGGAACAAAGAGGTATTTTCTGTAAAAGTGTTATGGAAAAATCACCTAGTTGAGGGTGCAACATGGGAGGCCGAGGCCGACATGAAGACCCGTTATCCTCATCTTTTCGATGATTAAGGTTAGCCATTCTTTTTAACAATATAATTAAGACTAGAAAAGTTGGTTTCTTGATTTTTAGGTGAAGTTTTGCAAAAATCTAATTTTTGAAAACTTCACAGTGATGCTATAGTGAAATCACTGTAATTTGACCTTGAAAACTTGAAATTTTTGCTTTTGCTTGTTTCGAGCTAAGTTATGCATTTTGATATGGTGAGTCTTTATGGAAATTATATATAGCATATTGATATGATGAACTTTGTGCTAATTGACTCATTTAGTGTATGTTGAGCTCATGTGTGTTGTGAGAAGGAGATACGTCATGATGAAATGATTGAGCCTAGGTGTGATGATTTGAGTTTTGAAATTTTGCCTTATTGAAATGATGTGATTCATGTTAATTTGATATTGTGGATTGGTTGAGCTGCTAGTCTTGAGTCTACTCCCTCCTTTAAAAGAGTGTTTAGTGTCATTCGGGGACGAATGTTCCTAAGGGGGGAATAATGTAACATTTCAAAATCTCAAGACATGTTGTAAAGCCTAACCTAGGTGTCATGAAGTATAAATACTATTTCTAAGTTAAATTTGATGTATATAGGCCAGTTATGGTGTTTAGGAATCAAAATATTCAAGAACGTCCATGGCGTCCGGAAAGTTGGTTTGCAAGAGTGCTTGTGTGTGTCTTAGTCATTTAACTAGTTTTAAGAGTCGGAATAATGAAAAGTAGTAAAAATATGTGTAACGCGTGTTAGGGGTGTTTCATAGTCAAAAACGTCCGGGTACGACTCCCCAAGGACCAACCAAGGGCCCTTGAGGAGGACCCTTGTGTTTTGATGCAACACTGCCTGGGAGTGTGCATTGACGAAACAGTTGATGGGGCGTCGATGCCACCGTCGTCCCACGCTTAGAGAATTTTAATGAGCCCTCGCCTACACAGTCTCTGACCAAGACGACGGAGTGCAGGATGGAGGAGGGCTGCTCGTCGACTCACAGACGGCCCGTCAGCGGGGTTCCATCTGTGAGGGTCCAAGTTCCTACCAAATTTGTAATGATCCCATTTAATTAATTAGGTGGTTTGGTGGTTAGTTAGGGGTTTAGGGAAGTCTAGTTAACTAATTTAACCCCTCACATAAATACCCCAACCCTCATTAGTCTAAACACAACTCTCAAAATAAACTCTCTTCCTACTCTCTACTTTCTCTCTCTAATTGGAAGACTCCATAGAAGCATAGCTTGGGAGTTGAATTGGGGGCTGATTAAGGGATAATTCATCTTCAATCTTCATCAAAGCATTAAGGTATGAGGTCTAATACACCTTTGAGACTTTTTTCCTCAAAGGGCTCCTTCAAAGGTTTTCCAAAAGTTGAGTTTTCATATGGGCTTTATCAATTAAAAAATTTATGTTATGAATTGAGTTGTTTATACTTTCTTTAGGATACAATGAGTAGATTATCATGTAATGCAACTTAATTGGGATGAATTGAGATGGTTTGGTCTAGATTGTAGATTATGACCCTTAACCCTAGGTGTGATCTTGATATGACTTATGTTGGGTTTGATTCAATTGACTTTATTATTGGTTAAATCATCCTTAATTGTTGTCATTACATTGATCATAAACCCATAGTGATGAATTGTAGTCTTTCATGCTAGTTCTTGAGTATTGATCTAGGTTAAGAATATAGACTTATATATTATGTTTTCAATCTTTGATTAGTATTGAATTATGTATTGTGATTCTTCTAACTTCACTATTATGTTGGTTATTGAATTACATTGGTTTGATGACCAAAATTGGATTGATTTATGGGTTGATGGTAAGGCCCTTATGATGAACTATGGAGGAGTGTTGGTAAGGCTTGACTATCTTATTTCTTACTTCAATTGTGGTTAATTGTCATCAAGTTATGATGTTGTGTTGAAGTACACCTTGTTTAGGGTGATAGGATGGTATGATGATTGGAGTTGGAACGTCTTATGTTTGGTTGTGAGGTTGCTTAGGGTGTACATGCTATAAGGATGATAATGTGTAATTATGTACCCTATTATGATGTGATATGCAAAGTGTTAACTTCACTTATATGAATTGTGATGAAAGGACTATTACTCATGCAATTCTTATTGAGCCATGATGATGAATATACAAGGGCTAGACCCTATGACCTAAACTAAGTTATGATGTTTAATAAAGCTTAAAGACATTTCAAAAAAGGGACTAAGCTTAGCACCGAGTGAACTAGATGAGTAGTGACCTCTTCCACTTAGGGAGAGTAGGATCACTAACTTACTTTGAGATTGGAGATCATAATGCATTTAGCATAAAGAGGGTCCCAAACTATATCTCCTAGTTCTTGAACTATGTTGCCCCCATAGGAATACTAGCTAGTGGATCCACGTAGTAGCTATGTATATGTCTTAGGTACTACTTTGGCAAGTAGTCCACCTTTTTTCGGTGTAGGGTTTCATGACACCGGATTCCACATTAGCTCATGTGGTCTATGTCGGTTAAGGCAAGTGTTACCTAAACTAAAATGAGTAAATGAAGTATAAACTAATTGGAGTGACTTGAGGGGTTTGACTTTAGCCTAGGTAGGGGTATGGGACTCTACCTATGCCTTGCACTAGTTTGCCTTGATAGGAGCTTTGATAAGTTAATATTATGCATATAAATGATGATATAATGTAAATGACTTTATATGTTGAATAAGAGTCTTATGAATATGAAATTGGTTATCATTGTTAAAGAAGGAACATCATATGAGATTGAAGACTATGCTATGTGAAGTGAATTGCTAATTATGATCTTTAGTAGGTTACTTGATTAAGTAGGGTTATGGGACCTTGCTTGGTCATTGCACTTGTGGCTTCATAAGGATTATAGTTGGTCGGTTTGCTTTGCTATCTACATGATTTACTCTTGTTCATGTTTTGTGATGTTATTACTTAATGATATAGTTATATGAGATTGTGGGTTTAAGTATGATGATATGAATATGATATAACTAACTTGTTTTTAAGGGATTTGTTTAAATGACATGATTGCATTAAATGTCCCTTTTCAGCATACTTTTATGGTATTTGTACATATGGTCTCGTACTTAGTACATGTGGAGTATTAACCCCATTTTTGTTCCTTTTTCCCAAATATTTTAGGTTCTGGTCATTGAAGTTTGATTTGAGGTAATTGGAAAGAAGACTTGGATATTCTATCATCCAAGTGGTTGGTCCTCATTTTCCCGAGGATGATGCCGATATTCTCTTTACGGATTTACTTAGTTATTACGACTTTTGTATTGAATCTATCTCTCATATGAGACAAAGTTGTATAAAGCCTATATGTGGCTTACGTTTATTGATGTAGGGCTATGCCTAATGTTGTTATTGTCGTTTAGATGGTTTATGAGATGAGACGGATTTTATGACTCTAATAATATCTTATATATGTGTATGAAATAAAAGTAGAAGACTAAGTAATCTTCTTATACGAACGAGTCTATGTATACTCAATATTATTATGATTATATGTATGTAGAGGTCTATGTAAACCTCCGATTAGATATAGTTGAAAAGTTTTTTAATTCTTCCGTATTTTTAATCGATGAATGCAATGATGTAAGACTAAGAGGCTAGTCTTAGTCCTCAAAGAGGACGACACACCAGTTATGTCTGGGGGGTAAACCCGGATGTGAGAAACTTGGTATCAGAGCTTGATGTTGACGTCTCTCTCAACCACGCCTATGTAGGTTTGTATTCATAATTGTGAAGCGCGCCACACTTATGAATATGAACTTATTTGATTCTTAGGAATCACTGTCATTTTTGGAAATCCATTATCGTGCCTCTAGAGTGTACTTCTTATATGATTTCACCTAAACCTTGTATTTTTGTTATAGGAGATGAATACTCAGAGGAATGTAGCTAGGAGACTTGAGGAGGAGATTGCTAATGCGGGAGTTCCTACCCGTGGTGACCAAGTTCCTCCTCTTGAGGAGGTTGTTGTTGATGATCAGGCTCCGGCCAATCCTCCACCTATGACAAAGGCTCAAATCAGGGCTATTCTTGCTCAAATGGCCCAAGCCATGACTACTCAAGCCCAAGCCGCAACGGTTCATGCTCAAGCTATGCCTGCCCAAGCCAATCAGGATGTTGCACCTAGGGTTCATGAGCAAACTATGGCTTCCCGACTTAGGGACTTCACTAGGATGAATCCTCCTATCTTCTATGGGTCTAAGGTTGATGAAGACCCTTAAGAATTCATTGATGAGGTTTACAAGATACTATGTGCTATAGGGTTATCTACAAATGAGAATGCCGAGTTGGCCTCATACCAACTCAAGGATGTTGCTCAAACTTGGCATATGCAATGGAGAGATAATAGGCCACTTTGGGGTGGGCCGGTGACTTGGGAGATCTTCAAGAGGGCTTTCCTTGATCGGTTTTTCCAAAGAGATATGAGAGAAGCTAAAGTGGTGGAATTCATCAACCTTCGCCAAAGAGGTATGAGTGTTCATGATTACTCTTTGATGTTCATTCAATTGACCAAATATGCTCCTTCCTTGGTCTCCGATCCTAGAGACGAGATGATTTGATTTGTGATGGGTGTATCGGATGACTTACAAGAAGAATGTCATTCGGCTGTACTTCATGATAATATGAACATTGGTCGTCTTATGGTGCATGCTAGAAGAGTTGAGGAGGCTAGAGCAAAAAGGAAGGATAGGGATTCAAAAAGGACAAGGTCCTTTGAGAGTGGAGCTACGAGATATAGGCTTGAGATTCAAGACAAGCCTAATTCAAGAAGAGGTTCTCGAATCAAGTCCCATCCAAATTTCCTAAAAATAGAGGGGATAGAGTGTCAAACTCTAAGTCCCAAAAGGGAGGGAATGCTAACTCACCAACAAGGAAGCCGACTTGTCCAAGGTGTGGTAAGAAACACTTTGGTGATTGTCTTAAGGGGACGGACAATTGTTTCGGGTGTGGTAAAAGTGGTCACATGGTCAAGGATTGTCCTAATGCTAAGGGGAAAAAGAAGAGTGGACAGCCAAGTGGTTCTAGTGATGCTCCCAAAAAGAACCACTTCTATGCTCTTCGTACTAGACATGACCAAGAGGCCTCTCCCGATGTGGTGACCGGTATGTTACAAATCTTTTCTATTGATGTGTATGCTTTGCTTGATCTGGGTGCTACTTTTTCTTTTGTTACTCCCTTAGTAGCTAAAAAGTTTGATACATTACCCGATGTTTTGCATGAACCTTTTGTGGTGTCTACTCCGGTGGGTGAATCAATTTTAGCGAAAAAAGTCTATCGAAATTGTCCTATTACTTTGCCCAATAGAGTTTCTCATGTGGATCTAGTTGAACTAGATATGCTTGACTTTGATGTCATTTTGGTTATGGATTGGTTACATGCTAGTTTCGCTTCTATTGATTGAGGGACTAGGGTTGTGAGGCTTAGTTTCCCAAATGAACGCGTTATTGAGTGGAAGGGTGGGAATGCTATTCCTAGAGGTCGCATCATATCTTGTCTAAAAGCTTATAAAATGATATCAAAGGGTTGTCTTTACCACATTGTAAGAGTACAAGAATTGGATTTTGAAATTCCTCCTATCGAGTCGATCCCATAGTGAGTGAATTTTCGGAGGTTTTCCCTAATGACCTTCTCGGTATTCTTTCCGAATGGGAAATTGATTTTGGTATCGATTTGATACCAGAAATGAACCCTATTTCGATTCCTTCTTATCGAATGCCTCCGACCGAATTGAAGAAGTTGAAGGCACAACTTAAAGATTTGCTAGACAAGGGCTTTATAAGGCCTAGTATTTCTCCATGGGGTTCTCCGATCTTGTTCGTGAAGAAGAAAGATGGGTCCTTGAGAATGTGTATTGATTATCGCCAACTTAACAATGTCACAATCAAGAACAAGTATCCTCTCCCGCGAATTGATGATTTATTTGATATACTCCAAGGGGAAAGCTACTTCTCCAAAATTGACTTGAGGTCAGGGTATCACCAACTAAGGGTGAGAGGTGAGGATGTACCAAAGACGGCCTTTCGGACTCGTTATGGCCACTATGAGTTTCTTGTTATGTCCTTTGGTCTCGCTAATGCTCCGGCGACATTCATGGACCTAATGAATAGGGTGTTTCGAAGCTATCTTGATTCATTCGTTATTGTGTTTATTGATAATATCTTGTTGTATTCGAAGAATGAGGGTGATCACATAAGTTATTTGAGGGTGGTATTGCAAACCCTAAAAAAGCATCAATTATTTGCCAAGTATAGCAAATGCGAGTTTTGATTAAGGTCGGTAGCATTTCTCGATCACATCATCTCTAGTGAAGGAATTGAGGTTGATCCAAGGAAAACGGAAGCGGTGCGGAACTGGCTGAGACCATTGACTCCAACTGATATACGGAGTTTCTTGGGTCTAGCGGGCTACTATCGAAGGTTTATGGATGGCTTTGCATCCATTGCATCTCCTTTGACTAATTTGACCCAAAAATGTAAGAAGTTTGAGTGGTCCGAAGCATGTGAAAAGAGCTTCTAATTATTGAAAGATAGGCTTACTTCGGCTCCGGTGTTGACACTACCGAAAAGTACAAAGGGCTTTGTCATTTATTGTGATGCATCCCGCGTTGGTTTGGGGTGTGTGCTTATGCAAAATAGAAAGGTTATTGCCTATGCTTCTAGGCAACTTAAGGTGCATGAGAGAAACTATCCCACTCATGACCTTGAGTTAGCGGCCGTGGTGTTTGCTTTGAAAATATGGAGGCATTACTTGTATGGTGTTCATGTAGATGTTTTCACTGATCATAAGAGTCTCCAATATGTGTTTACTCAAAAGGAGTTGAATCTCCGGCAAAGAAGATTATTGGAATTGTTGAAAGATTATGATATGAGTGTCCTATATCATCTCGACAAGGCCAATGTAGTTGCGGATGCTCTAATTTGTATGACTATGGGTAGTGTGTCACATATAGATGAAGCCAAGAGAGACCTAGTGAAAGATGTTCATAGGTAGGCTAGATTGGGGGTGCGATTGGAGAGTTCTCCTAATTGTGGTGCTACGGTTCATCATAGCTCCGAGTCATCATTGGTGGTTGAGGTGAAGTCCAACCAATACCTTGATCAACTATTGCTGGAGTTGAAGGAATCGGTTCTTGGCAAGTTGAATGAGTCTTTGTCCTTAGGGGGAATGGTGTGTTGAGGTACCAAGGGAGATTATGTGTTCCCGATGTAAATGGGTTGAGGGATCGGATCCTTGAAGAAGCCCATGGATCCCACTACTCCATTCATCCGGGTTCGACTAAGATGTACCATGACCTTCGGGAGATTTATTGGTGGGAAGGTTTGAAGAAGGACATAGCGGAATTTGTTGCTAAGTGTCCAAATTGCCAACAAGTAAAGGCGGAACATCAAAAGCCGCGTGGCTTACTACAAGAGATCCAAATTTCTACTTGGAAATGAAGGACATTAATATGGATTTTGCAGTAGGGTTGCCTCGGACTCAAAAGTCATATGATTCTATATGGGCGATTGTTGATAGATTAACTAAGTCCGCTCATTTTATTCTCGTCAAATCCACTTATCCGGCGGAGGATTATGCAAAGATGTTCATAGATGAGATTGTGTGTCGCCATGGTATTCCATTATCCATCATTTCGGATTGGGGTGCACAATTCACATCTAGATTTTGGAGGTCATTCCAACAAGGTATGGGTACTAAGGCGAAATTGAGTACCGCTTTTCATCCTCAAACGGATGGTCAAGCGGAACGCACTATTCAAACCCTTGAGGATATGCTTAGAGCTTGCATTATTGATTTCAAAGGTAATTGGGATAAGCACTTGCCCTTGGTGGAGTTTGCTTATAATAACAACTTTCACTCATCCATATCTATGGCTCCCTATGAAGTTTTATATGGGAGGAGGTGTAGGTCTCTTATAGGGTGGTTTGAAGTTGGTGAGCCTTCGATTCTTGGTCCAGATTTGATTTATAGGACTTTGAAGAATGTGCACATCATAAGAAATCGGTTGCAAATAGCCTACAGTCGACAAAAGTCCTATGCCGACAATAGGAGAAGGGATTTGGAGTTTGAAGAAGGTGATAAGGTGTACTTGAAAATTTAACCTATGAAGGGGGTGGTTAGATTCGGCGAGAAGGGGAAATTGAGTCCTCGTTATGTGGTTCCTTATGAGATTTTGGAAAGGCTTGGTAAGGTTTCCTATCACTTGAAGCTCCCTAATGATTTAGCTTTAGTTCATCCTGTTTTCCATGTTTCTATGTTGAAGAAGTGTGTCGGTGTTCCCGAGTCTATTCTTCCTATTGAGGGCCTTGGAGTCAAGGATAACCTCTCTTATGAGGAGGTTCCGGTTCAAATCCTTGATAGACAAGTGAAGAGATTTAGGAACAAAGAGGTGGTTTCCGTAAAAGTGTTATGGAAAAATCACCTAGTTGAGGGTGCAACATGGGAGGCCGAGGCCGACATGAAGACCCGTTATCCTCATCTTTTCGATGATTAAGGTTAGCCATTCTTTTTAACAATATAATTAAGACTAGAAAAGTTGGTTTCTTGATTTTTAGGTGAAGTTTTGCAAAAATCTAATTTTTGAAAACTTCACAGTGATGGTACAGTGAAATCACTGTAATTTGACCTTGAAAACTTGAAATTTTTGCTTTTGCTTGTTTCGAGCTAAGTTATGCATTTTGATATGGTGAGTCTTTATGGAAATTATATATAGCATATTGATATGATGAACTTTGTGCTAATTGACTCATTTAGTGTATGTTGAGCTCATGTGTGTTGTGAGAAGGAGATACGTCATGATGAAATGATTGAGCTGTCACGACCCGAAAGCACCCCCTAGAAGTTAAGGAAAACTTTCGAATCGTGACCGGGCGTACTTGACCCCTTTGGGGTCTCGTACAAGCCCTCTAACTAGCATTCATAACATAAAACATGAAAAGTAGTGCGGAATTTAAAACTTTTCACGATAATAATAACAAAAGGAGTCTTTTCATAAATACTAAGAAAATCTTATCGTCACAAGCCAACTTAAAGACACAACTTGGAATCTTAGGGACACGGCCCTTTACGATAAAAGTAAATACATTTTTTTTAAGTACTAATAAAGAAACTAAGAAACATAAAACTATGTCCTCGAATATATGAGGACATACCAAATTCTTGAGAGATAAAGTTCCCAAGCTTCGACTCCGATCCTCCCAAAAGGGCTTCCAACCTATACTCATAAGGTATAAAAAGTATGGGGTTAGTACAACAATGTACTAAGTATGGCATATGCAAAAACATGCAAAAAGGGACATTTTAGTAAAGATAGCTTTTTATGCAATTCAAATATAACCTTCATGAATCTAGAAGCAAACCCACATAAGAATCAACAATTAACACTTTATGGCTATCTTACCAAACTTAAATTAAACAAAAGGAACATTTCAATTAACTTTGCTAAACTTGCAATAAAATTGAATAAAGCATCATAGTGAACATTTTGAATTCTTACAATGGAGACCTTACAGTGAAAGGCACGGTCCAAGTCATATGAACTCTTTTTCTTTGAAGTTGCCCTAACCCATGGTTATCCTAAGACTCCCTAAGGTGAGCCAAGAAGGGACTCTCATTACACCTCCCTTCAAAGCACACCAAAGCGACCCTTAAAACTACCAAATCTTAGGCTTACTTCGTTAGAAATCAAATCCACGCCCTTGGCTAACATATGCAAAACACTCATGGAAATATAGGTCATACCAAGTGCAATGTGAGAGTAGCATCCCATACTACCACTCCCACTTAGTACTCCTAATGGATTCCATTTACTCAAGTACTCCACAATAATCCTCCATAACACTACACCATAGTACTCATTCACACGGATTTCATGAAGGTACTCTTCTCCCATAGTAGGTATAGGTCACACCAAGTGCAATGTGAGAATAGCATCCCATACTACTACTCCCACTCAATGCTCCTACTTGGTAACTAATGTGGATTTGAGCACTTCACGACATACATACACAATTTCAACAATACACAAGATAATTAGTTTCAAATCAATTCTTTTGTGGGAGTTAGCTTAACCGACAAAGACCATGAGAGCTAGACATGGAATCCCGATATTAACCCCTATCGGATGAGGGATCCTTACTTGCCTAGTGTAAGGTCATGCTTCTTAGCGTTTACATGGCTTTTCCAATAGCTACACCTATGCGGGCACATAGTTAAGGGATAAGGAGATTGTTACTAAGTAACTCACTCTCTACTAACGAGGAGTACTCATCTCAAGAGGTACTTTGGATTACAACATCTCAACTAACGAAGTGCAATCCACCTCTCCTTCATATCCTCTCGGTGCTAGGCATAACTCCACACGGATTTCTCAACATAATAGTCTATCTTAGAAAGCTCACTAGGAAATGGAGAGGTTGTTACTAGACACTACATCTCAACTCACGAAGTGTGTCCACCTCAAGATTTCCCCCTTTTGCTCAACTTGACATAATATACATCTTAAAAGAGTGTGTGTGTACATGTGCACACCTTGCATATAAGCATCATTTCATTATCATCAAGTTCTACTCATACTTTAACCTTGATTCATCAAGCTACACACTCTACATACTTCTCATAATCATATACTTCATTTAGACATAAACTAGGTCAAACATGCAATTCAAGCTACATCAAACACAACACAAGACCCATTTCAAATATATATCTTCATTTCACATATTAGACCTTCAAGCTCACATACTTAACCATACAAAGTAACATCAAGTTCATCAATTAGCACCGCCACCCATAAGGTGGACCATACCACTCAAATAGCAATTCATAATAAGAATTATACAATGAGAGCAACTCATCAACAAATCAAACCATCATTACCCATAAGCAATTTATCAATATTTCACCTTATTAAGTCCCTTAGGACAGTAGCTACACCAACATGACAAATACAAGAAGACCCAAGTTCATACCCTACTCAAATCATGCTCACATAACCCATTTTCAAGTCAAAAATTGAAGTATGCATAACAAGAGTTTCATGGAGTTTTAACATCAAAATCATCTATTCAAACCAAGATAAATACATTTAAACCATTAGAACTTAGTTACAAGAAGACCCATAATAGAAATCAAAGTTTAGAAGATGTTGAGTTTAAAACCCCCTTTTGAAAACCATTTTGGAAGTTGACTTCTTGAATGGAAAGGTATTCAAGAATGGATACCATACCTTTATGAGAAAGAAACCCACGAATTTGAGGAAGAAACACGTCCAAAGCAGCCCTCCTTTCCTTCCTTGACTTCTAGCTTCCAAGAGAGTTGAGAGAGTTTTCTTGAGAGAAAGAGAGAGTTGGATCTTGAAGTGAGGGGGTCTTGTCTAGGTCTAGGGTTTAAAACTAGTTTAATATAACCTAAAAACACCAAAATTATACACCTAGGGTCTTATAAGACTTGGGGTGTATTTACATAAAACACCCCAAGTTGGCAGCCTTAAGTCGTGCACTGGCAGGCCTCGTCGACGAGACCTCCTCGACGGACCATCACGTTCACCACAGACCGTCATGGGGTCCCGTCGAGGAACACTTGGCTCCAACTAGAGCCTTTCCAAGTTCCCCTCTCTGTCACTCGCGACGCCCTGGATCAACGGACCGTCCTGAGTGCGACGGACCGTCGCCATGGTCGTCGTGAGCCACTGATGGGCAGACTTTGCCCAAGTCTTGGGCCCTTCATCTAGGGCCCCTAAACTAAGTCGTCTAGGTCTAAGGAACATCCGACGCATGTTTCAAGTAAAATGAACACATAAAACCCATCCAAACTCGCCAAGACATACAAGTACATTCTAAGGCACACCATCCGAACGTCATGGACGTTTTTGGTCGATTGAACTCCAAACTTAACCAAACTTTGCACACTGCCTAAGAACACCAAAATAACTCCGTTTAACTTAAAATTAACACAATAAACAACCATGAGGCTCTAGTTCACCTTAGTTTATCTTGGGGCGTTATATTCTCCCCCACTTGGAATAACATTCGTCCTCGAATGACACTTAAATTTTAAGAACAACAAGGACTCACTTAGCATAATATAATACACTTAGATCATGATCAAAACATCAACAAATCAAAGCATCCTTTAGCAAGGAGCATCATTTCACACTTTCAACACTTAGCAACATAGGCAACTTTCACCAATTTTCACAAAGTCAAAAATTCAACCTCAATCTTCTTTTATGGAGGAACTACCTTCTCCAACGTTAAAAATGCTCATAAACAATGCCTTTACACACATTGAAACTAAAATTCAAGACAAAACAATTTTCTTCAAAATGCCAAAAATTTTTTACAGTGAAGTTGACTGCCATCTTACCAAATTTTTGAAAAATTCATTCTCTAAGCAATTCATCAAGACGACATGATCATAGGAACTATAAAACCATATATACTCATTTCATAACACAAAAGCAACAATAACCAAGAGTTGAGACTTACCAAAACCATCAATCCGGATTAATTATCCTTTCTAGCCCCCATCCCATAGGAAGGGTTCTTCTTGGGAGCATTAGGATCTAGGGAAGCTTGATTGACATCTCTCCCCCTTGATTTAAGGTTTGGGAAGTCCCTCATCTTGTGGCCTCTATTACCACATGCAAAACAACCATCCGTTCCGGCAAGACACTTACCCCCATGTTGCTTGCCACAAGTAGGGCACCTAGCCCTTTCATAGGAATGACCACCACCTTGAGAAGATTGATTTGGAGCCCTATCCTTGTTTCCCATAGAAGAATCTTGGGGATAAAACCTCTTCTTAGGCCTTTGGTGACTAGAATCATCCGACCTAGGTCTCTTACCCTCTTGCCTTATCTCCCTAATTTTGGACTCCTCAATTTGTTGCGCATAAACCATGAGCCTAGAGATATCTATGTCATTAAGAAGCATAGCCGTACGACACTATTTTTCCACCAAGCTAGACACGCCCATCACAAACTTGTTCATCCTAGCCCTAGGGTTGGCTACCATGTTTGGGGCATACTTAGAGAGTTGGGTGAATTTGAGAGAGTACTCTTGCACACTCATTCCCCCTTGACGGAGGTTCATGAATTCAACCATCTTCTTCTCCCTCCACTCTAAAGGAAAGAATCTATCCAGGAAAGCCTCTTTGAATTCCTCCCAATCGACCGGTCCTCTTTCTAAGGGTCTCTCACCCCTCCATTGCTCATACCACACTTGAGCAACATCCTTAAGTTGGTAAGCGGCCAATTCTGCTTTCTCCCTAGGGGTCACACCCATAGCATCTACCACCTTGAAAACCTCATCTATGAAGCCTTGTGGATCTTCATCGACCTTAGTACCATGAAAGGTAGGAGGGTTCATCCTCATGAAATCCCGAATCCTAGAAGCGGGAGTACTAGCATTTGGTTGGGGCCTATCTCCTAGGTTAGCTTGGCCCACAAAGTGATTGTTGACAACTTGAGCTTGAGCCGTCATGAGTTGGGTCAAGTTCATTAGGGCAGCCCTCAACTCCGCATTAGTCATATCACCCTCAACAAAAGGAGCTTGAGGCATAGGAGGCACTTGAGGTCCTTGAGGTTCCGGAGGCACTTGAGGTTCTTGTAGAGGAACCTCCTCATTTTCCTCCCCTAAGCCAACAATAGGAACTTGGTCAACATGGGGAAGGACTCTCTCATTCGGTACACCTCCCTCCTCCCTTCTATCGGTCGAGCTCCTCGTATTCATGTCCTAAAAACACAAAAGAAGAGGTTGAGAATAGACACCTTATATACTCAACTCTAAGGCACGATACTAGAATAGAGAAGAAAGTGAAACTTCTAGCATCCTATAGCCTCTTGTCCATGGATGTGTCGCGACTCACACCAATGACCAAGATACTACTAGATGTGGCTTGTGAGACTTCCAGACCTTAAACTATTTCCCAAAACCTGGCTCTGATACAAAGTCTTGTCACGACCCGAAAGCACCCCCTAGAAGTTAGGGAAAACTTTCGAATCATGACCGGGCGTACTTGACCCCTTTGGGGTCTCGTACAAGCCATCTAACTAGCATTCATAACATAAAGCATAAAAAGTAGTGCGAAATTTAAAACTTTTCACGATAATAATAACAAAAGGAGTCTTTTCATAAATACTAAGAAAATCTTATCGTCACAAGCCAACTTAAAGACACAACTTGGAATCTTAGGGACACGGCCCTTTACGATAAAAGTAAATACATTTTTTTTAAGTACTAATAAAGAAACTAAGAAACATAAAACTATGTCCTCGAATATATGAGGACATACCAAATTCTTGAGAGATAAAGTTCCCAAGCTTCGACTCCGATCCTCCCAAAAGGGCTTCCAACCTATACTCATAAGGTATAAAAAGTATGGGGTTAGTACAACAATGTACTAAGTATGGCATATGTAAAAACATGCAAAAAGGGACATTTTAGTAAAGATAGCTTTTTATGCAATTCAAATATAACCTTCAAGAATCTAGAAGCAAACCCACATAAGAATCAACAATTAACACTTTATAGATATCTTACCAAACTTAAATTAAACAAAAGGAACATTTCAATTAACTTTGCTAAACTTGCAATAAAATTGAATAAAGCATCATAGTGAACATTTTGAATTCTTACAATGGAGACCTTACAGTGAAAGCCACGGTCCAAGTCATATGAACTCTTTTTCTTTGAAGTTGCCCTAACCCATGGTTATCCTAAGACTCCCCAAGGTGAGCCAAGAAGGGACTCTCATTACACCTCCCTTCAAAGCACACCAAAGCGACCCTTAAAACTACCAAATCTTAGGCTTACTTCGTTAGAAATCAAATCCACGCCCTTGGCTAACATATGCAAAACACTCATGGAAATATAGGTCATACCAAGTGCAATGTGAGAGTAGCATCCCATACTACCACTCCCACTTAGTACTCCTAATGGATTCCATTTACTCAAGTACTCCACAATAATCCTCCATAACACTACACTATAGTACTCATTCACACAGATTTCATGAAAGTACTCTTCTCCCATAGTAGGTATAGGTCACACCAAGTGCAATGTGAGAATAGCATCCCATACTACTACTCCCACTCAATGCTCCTACTTGGTAACTAATGTGGATTGAGCACTTCACGACATACATACACAATTTCAACAATACACAAGATAATTAGTTTCAAAACAATTCTTTTGTGGGAGTTAGCTTAACCGACAAAGACCATGAGAGCTAGACATGGAATCCCGATATTAACCCCTATCGGATGAGGGATCCTTACTTGCCTAGTGTAAGGTCATGCTTCTTAGCGTTTACATGGCTTTTCCAATAGCTACACTTATGCGGGCACATAGTTAAGGGATAAGGAGATTGTTACTAAGTAACTCACTCTCTACTAACGAGGAGTACTCATCTCAAGAGGTACTTTGGATTACAACATCTCAACTAACGAAGTGCAATCCACCTCCCCTTCATATCCTCTCGGTACTAGGCTAACGCCACATGGATTAGCAAAATAATAGTCTATCTTAATAAGCTCACTAGTAATGGGAGGTTGTTACTAGAACACGACATCTCAACTCACGAAGTGGTGTCCACCTCAAGATTTCCCCTTTTTGCTCAACGTGACATAATACAAATCTTAAAAGAGTGTGTGTGTACATATGCACACCTTGCATATAAGCATCATTTCATTATCATCAAGTTCTACTCATACTTTAACCTTGATTCATCAAGCTACACACTCTACATACTTCTCATAATCATATACTTCATTTAGACATAAACTAGGTCAAACATGCAATTCAAGCTACATCAAACACAAAACAAGACCCATTTCAAATATATATCTTCATTTCACATATTAGACCTTCAATATCACATACTCAACCATACAAAGTAACATCAAGTTCATCAATTAGCACCGCCACCCATAAGGTGGACCATACCACTCAAATAGCAATTCATAATAAGAATTATACAATGAGACCAACTCATCAACAAATCAAACCATCATTACCCATAGCAATTGATCAATATTTTCACCTTATAAGTCCCTTAGGACGTAGGCTACACCAACATGACAAATACAAAAGACCCAGTGTCATACCCTACTCAAAGCATGCTCAATAACCCAGTTTCAGTCACAATTGAGTATGCATAACAAGAGTTTGTTCAGGGAGTTTTAACAATCAAAATCATCTATTCAAACCAAGATAAATACATTTAAACCATTAGAACTTAGTTACAAGAAGACCCATAATAGAAATCAAAGTTTAGAAGATGTTGAGTTTAAAACCCCCTTTTGAAAACCATTTTGGAAGTTGACTTCTTGAATGGAAAGGTATTCAAGAATGGATACCATACCTTTATGAGAAAGAAACCCACGAATTTGAGGAAGAAACACGTCCAAAGCAGCCCTCCTTTCCTTCCTTGACTTCTAGCTTCCAAGAGAGTTGAGAGAGTTTTCTTGAGAGAAAGAGAGAGTTGGATCTTGAAGTGAGGGGGTCTTGTCTAGGTCTAGGGTTTAAAACTAGTTTAATATAACCTAAAAACACCAAAATTATACACCTAGGGTCTTATAAGACTTGGGGTGTATTTACATAAAACACCCCAAGTTGGCAGCCTTAAGTCGTGCACTGGCAGGCCTCGTCGACGAGACCTCCTCGACGGACCATCACGTTCACCACGGACCGTCATGGGGTCCCGTCGAGGAACACTTGGCTCCAACTAGAGCCTTTCCAAGTTCCCCTCTCTGTCACTCGCGACGCCCTGGATCAACGGACCGTCCTGAGTGCGACGGACCGTCGCCATGGTCGTCGTGAGCCACTGATGGGCAGACTTTGCCCAAGTCTTGGGCCCTTCATCTAGGGCCCCTAAACTAAGTCGTCTAGGTCTAAGGAACATCCGACGCATGTTTCAAGTAAAATGAACACATAAAACCCATCCAAACTCGCCAAGACATACAAGTACATTCTAAGGCACACCATCCGAACGTCATGGACGTTTTTGGTCGATTGAACTCCAAACTTAACCAAACTTTGCACACTGCCTAAGAACACCAAAATAACTCCGTTTAACTTAAAATTAACACAATAAACAACCATGAGGCTCTAGTTCACCTTAGTTTATCTTGGGGCGTTATATTCTCCCCCACTTGGAATAACATTCGTCCTCGAATGACACTTAAATTTTAAGAACAACAAGGACTCACTTAGCATAATATAATACACTTAGATCATGATCAAAACATCAACAAATCAAAGCATCCTTTAGCAAGGAGCATCATTTCACACTTTCAACACTTAGCAACATAGGCAACTTTCACCAATTTTCACAAAGTCAAAAATTCAACCTCAATCTTCTTTTATGGAGGAACTACCTTCTCCAACGTTAAAAATTCTCATAAACAATGCTTTACACACATTGAAACTAAAATTCAAGACAAAACAATTTTCTTCAAAATGCCAAAAATTTTTTACAGTGAAGTTGACTGCCATCTTACCAAATTTTTGAAAAATTCATTCTCTAAGCAATTCATCAAGACGACATGATCATAGGAACTATAAAACCATATATACTCATTTCATAACACAAAAGCAACAATAACCAAGAGTTGAGACTTACCAAAACCATCAATCCGGATTAATTATCCTTTCTAGCCCCCATCCCATAGGAAGGGTTCTTTTTGGGAGCATTAGGATCTAGGGAAGCTTGATTGACATCTCTCCCCCTTGATTTAAGGTTTGGGAAGTCCCTCATCTTGTGGCCTCTATTACCACATGCAAAACAACCATCCGTTCCGGCAAGACACTTACCCCCATGTTGCTTGCCACAAGTAGGGCACCTAACCCTTTCATAGGAATGACCACCACCTTGAGAAGATTGATTTGGAGCCCTATCCTTGTTTCCCATAGAAGAATCTTGGGGATAAAACCTCTTCTTAGGCCTTTGGTGACTAGAATCATCCGACCTAGGTCTCTTACCCTCTTGCCTTATCTCCCTAATTTTGGACTCCTCCATTTGTTGCGCATAAACCATGAGCCTAGAGATATCCATGTCATTAAGAAGCATAGCCGTACGACACTCTTTTTCCACCAAGCTAGACACGCCCATCACAAACTTGTTCATCCTAGCCCTAGGGTTGGCTACCATGTTTGGGGCATACTTAGAGAGTTGGGTGAATTTGAGAGAGTACTCTTGCACACTCATTCCCCCTTGACGGAGGTTCATGAATTCAACCATCTTCTTCTCCCTCCACTCTAAAGGAAAGAATCTATCTAGGAAAGCCTCTTTGAATTCCTCCCAATCAATCGGTCCTCTTTCTAAGGGTCTTTCACCCCTCCATTGCTCATACCACACTTGAGCAACATCCTTAAGTTGGTAAGCGGCCAATTCCGCTTTCTCCCTAGGGGTCACACCCATAGCATCTACCACCTTGAAAACCTCATCTATGAAGCCTTGTGGATCTTCATCCACCTTAGTACCATGAAAGGTAGGAGGGTTCATCCTCATGAAATCCCGAATCCTAGAAGCGGGAGTACTAGCATTTGGTTGGGGCCTATCTCCTAGGTTAGCTTGGCCCACAAAGTGATTGTTGACAACTTGAGCTTGAGCCGTCATGAGTTGGGTCAAGTTCATTAGGGCAGCCCTCAACTCCGCATTAGTCATATCACCCTCAACAAAAGGAGCTTGAGGCATAGGAGGCACTTGAGGTCCTTGAGGTTCCGGAGGCACTTGAGGTTCTTGTAGAGGAACCTCCTCATTTTCCTCCCCTAAGCCAACAATAGGAACTTGGTCAACATGGGGAAGGACTCTCTCATTCGGTACACCTCCCTCCTCCCTTCTATCGGTCGAGCTCCTCGTATTCATGTCCTAAAAACACAAAAGAAGAGGTTGAGAATAGACACCTTATATACTCAACTCTAAGGCACGATACTAGAATAGAGAAGAAAGTGAAACTTCTAGCATCCTATAGCCTCTTGTCCATGGATGTGTCGCGACTCACACCAATGACCAAGATACTACTAGATGTGGCTTGTGAGACTTCCAGACCTTAAACTATTTCCCAAAACCTGGCTCTGATACAAAGTCTTGTCACGACCCGAAAGCACCCCCTAGAAGTTAGGGAAAACTTTCGAATCATGACCGGGCGTACTTGACCCCTTTGGGGTCTCGTACAAGCCATCTAACTAGCATTCATAACATAAAGCATAAAAAGTAGTGCGAAATTTAAAACTTTTCACGATAATAATAACAAAAGGAGTCTTTTCATAAATACTAAGAAAATCTTATCGTCACAAGCCAACTTAAAGACACAACTTGGAATCTTAGGGACACGGCCCTTTACGATAAAAGTAAATACATTTTTTTTAAGTACTAATAAAGAAACTAAGAAACATAAAACTATGTCCTCGAATATATGAGGACATACCAAATTCTTGAGAGATAAAGTTCCCAAGCTTCGACTCCGATCCTCCCAAAAGGGCTTCCAACCTATACTCATAAGGTATAAAAAGTATGGGGTTAGTACAACAATGTACTAAGTATGGCATATGCAAAAACATGCAAAAAGGGACATTTTAGTAAAGATAGCTTTTTATGCAATTCAAATATAACCTTCATGAATCTAGAAGCAAACCCACATAAGAATCAACAATTAACACTTTATGGCTATCTTACCAAACTTAAATTAAACAAAAGGAACATTTCAATTAACTTTGCTAAACTTGCAATAAAATTGAATAAAGCATCATAGTGAACATTTTGAATTCTTACAATGGAGACCTTACAGTGAAAGGCACGGTCCAAGTCATATGAACTCTTTTTCTTTGAAGTTGCCCTAACCCATGGTTATCCTAAGACTCCCCAAGGTGAGCCAAGAAGGGGCTCTCATTACACCTCCCTTCAAAGCACACCAAAGCGACCCTTAAAACTACCAAATCTTAGGCTTACTTTGTTAGAAATCAAATCCACGCCCTTGGCTAACATATACAAAACACTCATGGAAATATAGGTCATACCAAGTGCAATGTGAGAGTAGCATCCCATAGTACCACTCCCACTTAGTACTCCTAATGGATTCCATTTACTCAAGTACTCCACAATAATCCTCCATAACACTACACCATAGTACTCATTCACACGGATTTCATGAAGGTACTCTTCTCCCATAGTAGGTATAGGTCACACCAAGTGCAATGTAAGAATAGCATCCCATACTACTACTCCCACTCAATGCTCCTACTTGGTAACTAATGTGGATTGAGCACTTCACGACATACATACACAATTTCAACAATACACAAGATAATTAGTTTCAAAACAATTCTTTTGTGGGAGTTAGCTTAACCGACAAAGACCATGAGAGCTAGACATGGAATCCCGATATTAACCCCTATCGGATGAGGGATCCTTACTTGCCTAGTGTAAGGTCATGCTTCTTATCGTTTACATGGCTTTTCCAATAGCTACACCTATGCGGGCACATAGTTAAGGGATAAGGAGATTGTTACTAAGTAACTCACTCTCTACTAACGAGGAGTACTCATCTCAAGAGGTACTTTGGATTACAACATCTCAACTAACGAAGTGCAATCCACCTCCCTTTCATATCCTCTCGGTGCTAGGCATAACTCCACACGGATTTCTCAACATAATAGTCTATCTTAGAAAGCTCACTAGGAAATGGAGAGGTTGTTACTAGACACTACATCTCAACTCACGAAGTGTGTCCACCTCAAGATTTCCCCTTTTTGCTCAACTTGACATAGTACAAATCTTAAAAGAGTGTGTGTGTACATGTGCACACCTTGCATATAAGCATCATTTCATTATCATCAAGTTCTACTCATACTTTAACCTTGATTCATCAAGCTACATTCTCTACATACTTATCATAATCATATACTTCATTTAGACATAAACTAGGTCAAACATGCAATTCAAGCTACATCAAACACAACACAAGACCCATTTCAAATATATATCTTCATTCCACATATTAGACCTTCAAGATCACATACTCAAACCATACTAAGTAACATCAAGTTCATCAATTGGCACCGCCACCCATAAGGTGGACCATACCACTCAAATAGCAATTCATAATAAGAATTATACAATGAGAGCAACTCATCAACAAATCAAACCATCATTACCCATAAGCAATTTATCAATATTTCACCTTATTAAGTCCCTTAGGGCAGTAGCTACGCCAACATGACAAATACAAGAAGACCCAAGTTCATACCCTACTCAAATCATGCTCACATAACCCATTTTCAAGTCAAAAATTGAAGTATGCATAACAAGAGTTTCATGGAGTTTTTACATCAAAATCATCTATTCAAACCAAGATAAATACATTTAAACCATTAGAACTTAGTTACAAGAAGACCCATAATAGAAATCAAAGTTTAGAAGAAGTTGAGTTTAAAACCCCCTTTTGAAAACCATTTTGGAAGTTGGCTTCTTGAATGGAAACGTATTCAAGAATGGATACCGTACCTTTATGAGAAAGAAACCCACGAATTTGAGGAAGAAACACGTCCAAAGCAGCCCTCCTTTCCTTCCTTGACTTCTAGCTTCCAAGAGAGTTGAGAGAGTTTTCTTGAGAGAAAGAGAGAGTTGGATCTTGAAGTGAGAGGGTCTTGTCTAGGTCTAGGGTTTAAAACTAGTTTAATATAACCTAAAAACACCAAAATTATACACCTAGGGTCTTATAAGACTTGGGGTGTATTTACATAAAACACCCCAAGTTGGCAGCCTTAAGTCGTGCACTGGCAGGCCTCGTCGACGAGACCTCCTCGACGGACCGTCACGTTCACCACGGACCGTCATGGGGTCTCGTCGAGGAACACTTGGATCCAACTAGAGCCTGTACAAGTTCCCCTCTCTGTCACTCGCGACGCCCTGGATCGACGGACCGTCCTGAGTGCGACGGACCGTCGCCATGGTCGTCGTGAGCCACTGATTGGCAGACTTTGCCCAAGTCTTGGGCCCTTCATCTAGGGCCCCTAAACTAAGTCGTCTAGGTCTAAGGAACATCCGACGCATGTTTCAAGTAAAACGAACACATAAAACCCATCCAAACTCGCCAAGACATACAAGTACATTCTAAGGCATACCATCCGAACGTCATGGACGTTTTTGGTCGATTGAACTCCAAACTTAACCAAACATTGCACACTGCCTAAGAACACCAAACTAACTCCATTTAACTTAAAATTAACACAAGAAACAACCATGAGGCTCTAGTTCACCTTAGTTCATCTTGGGGCATTATATGAGCCTAGGTGTGATGATTTGAGTTTTGAAATTTTGCATGTGATTCATGTTAATTTGATATTGTGGATTGGTTGAGCTGCTAGTCTTGAGTATACTCCCTCCTTTAAAAGAGTGTTTATTTTCATTCGGGGATGAATGTTCCTAAGGGGGGGATAATGTAACATTTCGAAATCTCAAGACATGTTGTAAAGCCTAACCTAGGTGTCATGAAGTATAAATACTGTTTCTAAGTTAAATTAGATGTATATAGGTCAGTTATGGTGTTTAGGAATCAAAATATTCAAGAACGTCCATGGTGTCCGGAAAGTTGGTTTGCAAGAGTGCTTGTGTGTGTCTTAGTCATTTAACTAGTTTTAAGAGTCGGAATTTAATGAAAAGTAGTAAAAATATGTGTAACGCGTGTTAGGGGTGTTTCATAGTCAAAAACGTTCGGGTACGACTCCCCAAGGACCAACCAAGGGCCCTTGAGGAGGACCCTTGTGTTTTGATGCAACACTGCCTGGGAGTGTGCATTGACGAAACAGTTGATGGGGCGTCGATGCCACCGTCGTCCCACACTTAGAGGATTTTAAGGAGCCCTCACCTGCACAGTCTCTGACCAAGACGACGGAGTGCAGGACGGAGGGGGGGCTGCCCGTCGACTCACAGACGGCCCGTTAGCGGGGTTCCATCTGTGAGGGTCCAAGTTCCTGCCAAATTTTTAATGATCCCATTTAATTAATTAGGTGGTTTGGTGGTTAGTTAGGGGTTTAGGGAAGTCTAGTTAACTACCCTCACATAAATACCCCAACCCTCATTAGTCTAAACACAACTCTCAAAATAAACTCTCTTCCTTCTCTCTACTTTCTCTCTCTAATTGGAAGACTCCATAGAAGCATAGCTTGGGAGTTGAATTGGAGGCTGATTAAGGGAGAATTCATCTTCAATCTTCATCAAAACATTAAGGTATGGGGTCTAATACACCTTTGAGACTTCTTTCCTCAAAGGGCTCCTTCAAAGGTTTTCCAAAAGTTGAGTTTTCATATGGGCTTTATTCAATTAAGAAATTTATGTTATGAATTGAGTAGTTTATACTTTCTTTAGGATACAATGAGTAGATTATCATGTAATGCAACTTAATTGGGATAAATTGAGATGGTTTGGTCTAGATTGTAGATTATGACCCTTAACCCTAGGTGTGATCTTGATATGAATTATGTTGGGTTTGATTCAATTGACTTTATTATTGGTTAAATCATCCTTAATTGTTGTCATTACATTGATCATAAACCCATAGTGATGAATTGTAGTCTTTCATGCTAGTTCTTGAGTATTGATCTAGGTTAAGAAGATAGACTTAGATATTATGTTTTCAAGCTTTGATTAGTATTGAATTATGTATTGTGATTCTTCTAACTTCACTATTATGTTGGTTATTGAATTACATTGGTGTGATGACCCAAATTGGATTGATTTATGGGTTGATGGTAAAGACCTTATGATGAACTATGGAGGAGTGTTGGTAAGGCTTGACTATCCTATTTCTTACTTCAATTGTGGTTAATTGTCATCAAGTTATGATGTTGTGTTGAAGTACACCTTGTTTAGGGTGATAGGATGGTATGATGATTGAAGTTGGAATGTCTTATGTTTGGTTGTGAGGTTGCTTAGGGTGTACATGCTATAAGGATGATAATGTGTAATTATGTACCCTATTATGATGTGATATGCAAAGTGTTAACCTCACTTATATGAATTGTGATGAAAGGACTATTACTCATGCAATTCTTATTGAGCCATGTTGATAAATATACAAGGGTTAGACCCTATGACCTAAACTAAGTTATGATGTTTAATAAAGCTTAAAGACATTTCAATAAAGGGACTTAGCTTAGCACCGAGTGAACCAGATGAGTAGTGACCTCTTCCACTTAGGGAGAGTAGGATCACTAACGTACTTTGAGATTGGAGATCATAATTCATTTAGCATAAAGAGGGTCCTAAACTATATCTCCTAGTTCTTGAACTATGTTGCCCCCATAGTAATACTAGCTAGTGGATCCACGTAGTTGCTATGTATATGTCTTAGGTACTACTTTGGCAAGTAGTCCACCTTCTTTCGGAATAGGGTTTCATGACACCGGATTCCACATTAGCTCATGTGGTCTATGTCGGTTAAGGCAACTGTTCCCTAAGCTAAAATGAGTAAATGAAGCATAAACTAATTGGAGCGACTTGACGGGTTTGACTTTAGCCTAGGTAGGGGTATGGGACTCTACCTATGCCTTGCACTAGTTTGCCTTGATAGGAGCTTTGATAAGTTAATATTATGTATATAAATGATGATATAATGTAAATGACTTTATATGTTGAATAAGAGACTTATGAATATGAAATTGGTTATCATTGTTAAAGAAGGAACATCATATGAGATTGAAGACTATGCTATGTGAAGTGAATTGCTAATAATGATCTTTAGTAGGTTACTTGATTAAGTAGGGTTATGGGACCTTGCTTGGTCATTGCACTTGTGGCTTCTTAAGGATTATAGTTGGTCGGTTTGCTTTGCTATCTACATGATTTACTCTTGTTCATGTTTTGTGATGTTATTACTTGATGATAGAGTTATATGAGATTGTGGGTTTAAGTATGATGATATACATATGATATAACTAACTTGTTTAGTATGTTTAAGGGATTTGTTTAAATGACATGATTGCATTAAATGTCCCTTTTCAGCATACTTTGTTGGTATTTGTACATATGGTCTCATACTTAGTACATGTGGCGTACTAACCCCATTTTTATTCCTTTTTTCCAAACATTTTAGGTTCTGGTCGTTGAAGTTTGATTTGAGGTGATTGGAAAGAAGACTTGGATATTCTATCATCTAAGTGGTTGGTCCTCATTTTCTCGAGGATGATGCCGATATTCTCTTTACTGATTTACTTAGTTATTACGACTTTTGTATTGACTCTATCTCTCATATGAGACAAAGTTGTATAAAGCCTATATGTGGCTTACTTTTATTGATGTAGGGCTATGCCTAATGTTGTTATTGTCGTTTAGATGGTTTATGAGATGAGACGGATTTTATGACTCTAATTCTATCTTATATATGTGTATGAAATAAAAGTAGAAGACTAAGTAATCTTCTTATACGAACGAGTCTATGTATACTCGATATTATTATGATTATATGTATGTAGAGGTCTATTCAAACCTCCGATTAGATATAGTTGAAAAGTTTTTTAATTCTTCCATATTTTTAATCGATGAATGCAATGATGTAAGACTAAGAGGCTAGTCTTAGTACTCAAAGAGGACGACGATGTCGGTTATGTCTTCGGTAAACCCGGATGTGACAGCCACCACCCTAAATGGCCAATGCAGCATTTTCACAGGCTGATTAGGGTTCAGTAAAGGGTCCCTGGCTTATTTTAGGCCTATGGTCCTGCAGTTTACCAACTTTAACCTTTTCAAAGCCTGGGGTGTTATAAATCCCTGGCAAAGAAGCTAGACAAGTTTACTAATATGATAGAACTTGTAGAAGGGAGCAAGGTATTGGATTGTTTAAGTTATGAAGATTTATGCTTGCATCGAGATGTTGAGTAACTTGAGCAGTAAACCTCCCCAAGTTTGAATTATTAAATGGAATTAGATATCCCAATGCTCCTTTACACATATATTGTGATAAACATGTAGGATTTTAAAACACGAGAAAATTTGTAATGACCCAAAGTACCCCCTAGGCGTTACCGGCCTCTTCGTCCTCGAAGAGGACTTAGACAAGCCCTTAGCATACTTCATGACATATCATAGGTAGAGAAAAATGAGGAAAATTTAAAACTTTTACATAGTGAAGTATACTTAGACTTCTCAGGTATCATATAAGGAGTTTACATAGACTCCTCGCTTATGAAGTTTACATAGACTTCTCATTTATGCAATATAGCCAATTGTTACACCCTCAAAATGAACTAAGGTAGATAGAGCCTCACATGTGCCTAAAAAGGTTAATAAAAGTTTAATAAAGTGTTTTACAACATGTATAGTTGATTTGAAGGGGTTTGGAGGTCAAACGTCCAAGACGTTCAAAAGTTAGCCTTTAGACGTGCTAGTGTGTCTTGACATGTTTTATGTGTTGTTTGGAGTCTAAAGTTAGTGGGTATGACCTAACATCTAAATTAACCTATTTAGGGTCGAAAATTTTGGGCACGACTCCCCAAG
>JABWTJ010001151.1:0-117387 GCA_016801875.1 Solanum sitiens
ATTCTATGTATGGCTAAGTTACTACTTCGCACCAATTGAGAATAGTCTATTGGATAGTGTATACTAAATCTATGTTGATAATTCTTCTCCTATTAACTACCTCCTTGGTTCGACAAATATTAATACGTCAAGTTCTAACGTGTGCACTCGTTAAAAAGAATGATAAACGAAAGAATTATCAATACATGCAAAATCCTATTCTAGAATTGTTATTTAGCTAGTTTTATCTTGTTAATTACCCATGGTTCCCACAACCCTAGTTATGGATTTAGTTACCCGTGCTTAGCATTACACAATTCATGGTTATTAAACAAGAATTCATATACTTACTTTGACAAGTTAAAAGAAAATCCAGAAATATCACTTGAATTAACGAAAATATAGTAAGAATCGATTCCGGAAAATTGAAGTAATTCCCAAAATCTAAAGTTCAACTTCCAATAATAAGAGTATGAAAAATTAGTAAAAAGTCTAACACCAAAAATGAGGTTTTTAGTCCTATTTATAATAATAAAGTACTAAAATAAAAATAATTTCTAAATAAGGAAAAAATTGTCCAAATCGCGTCTTCAGTCGACGACCCAACTGACGGTCCGTTGATGGAACGACGGACAGTCGACAACTTTTGTCGGTCCACACTTGAAATCTTTTTCAGCCTCCACTTTTGCATACTTTCTGTTACCATCGACGGACCAACATCACGGTCCGTAGAAGGATCTACGGTCCGTCAATGGCCTCCGTTCCTCCATACTTAGTGGTTTTTTCAAATCAGGTACTGGGACTACTTTTTGTTACCATCAACGATTTGCCAGGACGGTCCGTCAGTCAGTCAACGGACCATCGATCCTTCCGTAGCCCCACACTTGGTCATAATTCCCCGATTTTATTTCAGCAGCTTGAACCTCCAGTCAACGATCATCACCTACGGACCGTCGATGGGTCGACGGACCATCGGTGGCTCCGTGGGTCATCACTTCTGCACTGATTTCAGCACAGTCTTCAGCGTTTCCGTTCTGGACAATTTTCCTACAAACACAGATAAAAATACATTAAAATTACTACAAAAAGGCCTTAGACACACACTAAACTTAAGGAAAAAGCATTGAAAGTACCGTGAAACCACGGTACATAAACACCCTCAACTTAAATTCGTTGTTTGTCCTCAAGCGAAGCACTATGACTCACCACAACACTTTTGTACAAAAGTATCTTCATTTAAGCTTTCACAATCATCTGGCTATCAATCCCGATTATTTTCATTGTTTTTATATATGATATCACTCTTAGGCTCATTCATGTGGATCAGACCATGACACAGACTCACCACGCACCGACACCTCTCCTCTTTTATCTCTCAGTACGGTACCAACTTTCCAATATTGCAACTAGTGTCCTCACTTTAAAAACAACATCCTTCTTTTTCACACAGTGATTTCAATTTGAGTATAAGGATTATTTTTCAACACTCGCTGTCAGAACAACTTCACACCTAACTGATACTTGTCGCCATAGGCTTGCCCGTATTTTCACTGCTTTGAGTTCACCATATTAGACTCTCAGGATCACAATAGGACTTTCTTGGCTTGTAACGTAGGCTCAGGGTCAGGTAGGATACATTTGGATGCATTTTAGTGACTTGTTGCCCTCCTTGACATAACTGCTAAGCGTCCTACCTTTTCATCGTTTATTATGCCCTACTCTTCATTTTCTTATATTCTTTGCCTTGCTTTTTTCCTTTCGTGCAAATGACTTTTCTTTTATCTTTATTTTCATCATATTCAAATTTTTCACTTGATTTCAACTTTGATTGAGCCACTTTTCTTTTCTTTTTTCATTTTTTTTACATTGATTCTGTCAACCCTGCTTTCCGGAACATTCCTCATAATAGCCACCCTCAACTCATGGCTTTGCCATGAGTCAAGGTACACAATACCCAAAGTTGGATTAGGTCCAGGACGAGATTGGTTTCTGCATTAGCCACCCTCAACTTATGCTTTTGGCATAAGCTGAGATGCACATGTCCAAGGAGAGACATGGGCCAATACATTGTACCCAGAAAAGATGAGTTGGGGTAGAAAAGAAAGGTCCATTGTAAGCTCAAATCATTTGGATCAAAAAGGATTAATTTCATGTGGTTTTCTTTCATTTAGTCTAAAGATTGACTATTTTGAACAAGAGCCTATGATCCTTTCCTAATTGTCTAACACAGGTTACTTTTTGCAGGACTATCCGGGCAAGTTATAGCTAGGTACCAACGGTGGACTATTCAACTTTCCTCACACTGACTTAACACCTCATTACCCTACCAAATTATCGGACACCTAGTTCGAGCGTTAGATCGAGGTTCTTGCAATGGTTTATCTCTATGTCATGCTTAGAGCCAACATTTTTACATTTACTATGCCTAATCATTCAAGCATTCTCTTCCAAACGGGACATCATTGTATTTAGCCATCATGCTTCAGATTTCATATTCATACTTTGTACAAGATACTAAACAGGCCGGTTCAACAATAAAATAATCAGTCTCTTGGGGCAAAAGAACACAGGCAAGAAAACCCCAAGAGAGGATCGTGAGTTGGGCTACTCAGAAATCACCCTAACACCCACTTTCCATATACCCCACCCCCAACAAGAAAGCATGCAATTGTCCCCAATGCATAAGAAATATAAGAATAAGGTGGTAGGTGAAGCAAACCTGAGGCGCATATCACCGAAGATCAACAAGCGGGCGGGTCTGGTTGCCCAAAACCTGCTCTATCAGTAGGAGGGACACCATCAGTAGTGTCTGCAGCAATGTCAGCTCCCTCAGTAGTGCTCCTCGCAACATCAACAATCCTGGAGCTAGACGCCCCAGAAGCCAACTCATGATCCCTCATCTGCCGGGCCTCCTCATCCATCAACGAAGATCTTCTCGCAGCGTCCAACTCAGTACGCTCTCTCTTCCTAGCACGAGCCTCATCACCATCTCTGGTCTGTTGCCTCTTGGCATGCTCACGTGGCGTAGGCGGTGGCGGTGGTGCAGCGATGGTCTGGAACAGTGCAGCAAGCACCGTATCCTCAGCAGGCTCTGCAGGTGAGGCCTCGGGCTCAGGTACCCGCACATCCAGAATGGCATCCACATCAGCCCTCAGACTCGCCACAACATCCTGGAGAGTCATCAAGTCAATAGTAGGGGTTGGTCGGGCAAGAACTTTCAACTCGAAGGCGTCAAGGCGCTGGTGGACTGCTATAATCTGCCTCTCAATCTGCTGGGCAATCCTCTTATCGATCAGCTCCTCCGCCTCAACAATGGACTTCTGCATCCAGGGCTGGATATGATGCAGCAGTGTGGCCATCTAGGCCTCCAACTTCTGGACCCTAGGGACCAGTGCTGCAGATGGAGTAGAGCGGGAGTAACTCGAAGCTGTGCTAGTACCTGGGATGGAATCAACCGGGGTGGCGCCGGTAGGCTCTTATGTAGCCTGATCATCCCCTTGGGATTGATCTACCGTGTCCGCTAAGTTCTCTCCTAGAGGCTGCACCTCCACTCTGGGCCCTCTGTTGGGTGCCGCCTCATTGGCCTCATCCCGGATGAGACCGATATCAACTGTCCCAGTAGGAGTCCTGAGAACATCAATATGTCATATGGGCACTCCAGCAGACCTGCACAACTCAAAAATCATGCACGGAAAAGGGTACGTAGTGGTGGACTTAAAGGCCCTCTCATGAATGACTGCCAGCAACAGTCTCGGAACATCCACATCAAACCCGACAACCATAGCATCTACCAATACTGCTCTATCCCATGTCAGAATGTTGTCAGCAGCAGTGGGGGATAGGCAGTGACAAACCAATAGCCAGATGAATTTGGCCGAGAATGTGAGGTTGGCCTTCTTGATAATACCTCTGGGCTCCAGCACCCAATCTGCACCCTCACCATCTACATAAATGTGCTGAGCTATCCACCTCTTGGTGGTCTCTCGCACCACCCTATCGCGCTGGAAGTGGCCCTCCTTAATCAGCTTCCACCGGTAGTCGAACTCGGGGGTAAGGGTCTCCCTGGTAGCATCTGTATCAGCACCGTGTAAGAAACGCCGAATGGTGGGTAAGGAGATGTCCACCCTGCGGACACGGACTCGAACATGGGTGAGGGGAGCCTGTTTAGCGAGATTAGACTGCCTATCCAAATAAGACCGGAGAGTCGCTACGTAGGAAGCGTAGAAATCCCTCACCAACTCCTTACTATAGCGCCATACGCTCCTAGCCATCCACTCGAGCTGATGGCGGGTAAAGAGATCATGTATGGCCGGCATGGTATAGAGACTCCCTATAAGAACTAGCCGCTCGACTGTCAGAGTCAGAGGCATGACCCCCTTGTCATTAAGCATCTTCGCATCCCTGTACACCTCGTATTGTCCTTCTATACACCATCGGTTAGGCTGATCAGCAATTGGTGCAGGGACGTTGGTCGGGGGTGCTGGAGTAGAGTCATCACTATCGGCCTCATCAGCCGAGGCATAGTGAGAGGGTGCAGCAGGAACAGTGGCACCATGCAAACCAGACGCTCCCTCAGACCCGGAAGCCTCCTCGAAGACGGATGCTCCCTCAGACCCGGAAGACTCCTCGGAGCCAGACGCTTCCTCAGAACCCGCTACGGACCCATACGGTGTGCCGGTCAGTGTGCACTCCTCATCAGACTGGGAGGCAGTGACTACGCCGGACGCCGTTGTCATGACCCGGATTCTGGAATCCGAATCGCCACCTGCGTTGTTGACCTCTCAGAGGTCGCAGACAAGCCTCATCTTAAATTCATCACATTCGTCTAGTTAAATTTGCGAAAAATTTAAAACTTTTTATATGTATGAAGTTTACTTAGACTTCATATAGTCATTACGTATTAAATATTATACTAAGCTCAACATAAGAGAACAACCATCTATCATAAAGAATCAATTCAAAACTGTAGATGAATATATCATAAATAGTTTGCCAAACACGGCCTTATTACAAAGCTTCGAAATGAAAGTATGAAAGAAACACTAGGGACAACATCCACTAGCTATGTCTAAAACAAAGGCTAGACTAAAACTGTAGCATCCTCGAAATCAAGAGGACCTACCAAATGGTTTGGAGAAAGCTGAAGTCCAAACCGCTGCAAGTGTCGTCAATCTACCCTCTGACCTACACTTATAAAAACAGTAAATAGTAGGGGGTTAGTACACCACTTGTACTAAGTATGGGTGTATGCACACATACACATAAAGCTATGCATGATCAATGAAAGCTCATCTTAAACAACATGCCATTTCTGGAAAGTCTAGTCATTAGACTTTCCTAATTCGTTAGTTGTGAATTGTGGTATGAATATGATGTATTTTAATGCATTCAAAGCACACAAATCATTTTCTATATGATTATAAGACATTAGTATCATTAACATAATTTTAGAACAACTCGAGCGAAGATTTGAAAATTTGATCCTCCAAACCCGAGAGCTCCAATTTTGACACTTAGATTATTTTTCAGTCTTTTTCTTCTTCTTGTTGTGTAGTGCAATAATTCCTTTAGTCCTATGTTTTACTTACAAGTGCAATGATTCATTGTAGTCCCATACCCACAATGAATCGATGTAAGTAATCCAAGGACTAAGGAATGATTTCCCTACCTTATAGTGAGTCATTCTTTACAATACATATTCATTACATTTCATAAGCCATTCTCTATTGGTCATGCCATTTATTTCATTAATTTCATGTTAGGGAAGTCATGGGGTATTTAGTTAACGTTATGTTTCTACTTCCCTTTATTGGCATCATATAAGAAGTCATTATAAGCCAATCTTATTTGGCTTTGCCCATTATTTGATGAAACTTCATGAGTGTGACATTGGCAATTGACATTCTTAAGCTCTTCTTCATTGCTCACTCTGAACATACGTTCCATCATCATCATCATTCTCACTTTCATAGTGACATCATTAGGAATTTGATGGTGCGAGCTTAACTTGAAATCCAGTGTCTTCCCCACACTGAAAAGAGGTGATTCACCGGTTAAAATAAATCTAGATCGTGTGAGCTACTCATGAAATCCAGTGTCTGTCCCACTCCAAAAAGGGGTGATCCCCGACTAAGGCAAATCCATCTCAAGTGTTCACTCCACACTGAAAAGGATTGGCTCACGACTATACTGAACAAAGAACATATCATGAGCATTAACCGACATAGATGATGTGAGGTAAACATGAAATCCATTGTATGACCCATACTGAAAAGGGGTGGAATCACCTGCCAAAGTGAAATCGAACATGCCTAGCTCGCTTAGGTGGAAACCACTGGCTAGTTCCTATGTTGGCTAGACATAGTTCGAAGACTAGGGACTTAATTAGACTACTTATCCACCTCGGTGGTAGCCTCGTCTCATGAGACTTACACGTGCAAGCACATGCTCATAACTAGTCTATCGGTTCTGTACTCACTTTCATTATCTTCTTTATCTTTTAGGGTTGACTCAAGCATTATGGAAGATTACTTCTAGATTGAGATTTACTTACTCTTTTGATGACTTGTCATCCTTACTTTACATTGATGAAATGTGAATTGTCCTTACATATCATCCTTACTTTACATTGATGAAATGTGAATTGTCCTTACGTATCATCCTTACTTTACATTGATGAAATGTGAATTGTCCTTACATATCATCCTTACTTTACATTGATGAGATGTGAATTGTCCTTACATATCATCCTTAGGTGTAAATGAGACTAGTCTCACACATTCTAACACCTTCATTCGTGAGTATTGTTTGAACATAGTAGATTAGGTGTAAGTAAGACTTGTCTCACTTGCTTTAACACCCCATTCTTGTAACTTACTTAATTTCAACCCCTTTAATTATGTTATAACTCATGTTACTTCTTTACTTTAGTGTAGTAGCTTCATATCATCGTTTGTGGATGATGAGCACTTCATTCAATGAGTTACATTCGTTCATGGTTCATTCTTATAGAACATGTTGGGAGTTGTCCCAATGAATGGCATGCCCTTGGTTATGGATTCATTGAATAACTTTAGAAGTACTTATAATAATTTTATACACTAACTACACAAGATTGGCATATGATTAGTATTGGCCTCAACATTTGGGATGTTAAACTAGCAAACCATTTTTGTTGGCATAAGCCAATTTTACGTATGTTAATATTTAAATTGAATATGTATGAACCTTTAGCAAATCTTTCAATCATTTACATAAGATCCTAGACAGTATCATGCATTCGTTTTCACAAAGTAGTGTTAGCCAATTTTATTGGCATCAGATAGTCAATTCATTCAAGATGTGATTTCATAGAGATCTTTTAAGCCAATCTTAGTTCATGACTTTAGGCATAACGTTTTTAAGCATCTTGGACAGCATCATATTAACATTTGATGAATATAACATCTTCATAAAGTCACAGTAAGCATGCATTAAGACGTCACACATCACACTTAACGGTTTTCGAACAGATCTTAGTAATACATCGTTCTTTAATTCACGTAAAGAACCCTTAGCATCAAACGAGTTCAATTCATAATTCACTCGACATTCATAATTCAAGAACATTACACATAATATCATCCAGCACTACATACCAACAACATGATCTCTAACCTATTCAACATTGAATAAAAAAGGATACTAGGGACAAAGGTGTTCGACGAGAACACGGGAACAACCCTAGTTTTCAAGATCTTTGAATCGTTGGAAAGAAAGTTCTCTTGGAGTCCAGGAGAGAAACCCATACCTTGAGTAGAACTTAATCTACGAAGACCACCTCGAACAAACCTTGAAGATACCTTTAAATTGCCTAAGAACGTCTATGCACTTTTCCGTTTTAGTGTTCTTTGTTTACTGCCTCTTTCTTGCGTTTTTGTACTAAGTGTTTTGATCGTGAATGATTAGGTTTAGGAACTGACTTTGACTTATTCAACTAAGGCTATTTTAGTAAATTAACAAATTGATTAGTAAATTACCAAAACGCCCTTCCTAAGTTGACTAAACATAGGAAGATGTTGACTTTGACCGAAATCTGGAAATCGGCATTGACCTTTGTTTTGGTCAACATTTTGACTTTAATTAATTAATTAAATCCTCAATTTAATTAATTTAGGGTCCTAGGAAAATTACTAAATACCCCTAAGTCTTTGTGACTATAGCTAACCCTTTTGGACCATCCTAGGTTAGATACTAGGTTGTCCCTTTAACTAGTACTAGGTTCCACCTGATTTGCCCTAGGTTGTCGGGTGCATTAGAGGGTCCAATTCGATTAGTCCTAGGTTAGTTGACTAGTTAGGATAGTTGGTTAGGGCTTAGAGTTAGTTAGGTTGGCTGGTCCCACATGGAGGGACCCGCCCATGCGTGTCTTGCCGAACTGCCCTAACCGAATTCGGTTAGGGTGGTTCCGTGGTCCCCTTGTCCGGTTCCTTCATGTGTGTTGCCCATGTGATTGAACATGGGTTTATTGCACTTTCCTAACTAATTTATCTTGATGGATCATTTGGGAAAGTTTACTTATTGTCCCAAGGACCCTCACCATGCCTTGGGCAGTGTTTAATCTACATGATCATTTTAGATGGTCATGTGGAATGGTATCTAGGATTGACAGTTGGATGCCTCATACCTTTTGTGAGTTGGACGACATATATTTTATTAGCTTAGGGTCTTCATTGCAGGTACATTTCTTAAACATCAATCTTGCATTGGGGTATCAACCCAAAAAATATATTTCATATTCGTATATAGAAAATTGGCTAATATCTCTTAGCCAATTTTTCTATACTATGACCAATATTTCTCAATATTGAGCTTAGGGGTGCCTATGTACCTCTAATAGGATTTCTTAAGGACATACTGGGATCTTCATTAGACATGTGATTTTTAGGAATGTTACATTATCCCCCCCTTAGGAATATTCGTCCTCGAATGACACTTACACATCATTTAAACAAAGAGGGTGATTTTCGAAAGTTACTTTATCATGCTTAAACTTTTCTGTTTTGTGAATATCTGATTCACACTTATTTGGATGATGCATAACATTCAAGCTTATATGAAGCTTCATATTTGAGGTTGAGGAATTTCCTTCTCAATCACACTTAACTTAATGCACATCACCACTCATGCAATACAAAAATCATGTCTATGCTACACAAAAACAGCAACATGAAATGCAAACATGACTTAATTTTAACTCACATAGTGCTATTATAGGACATATGATTAGTGGCCTATCACACCTAATCAACTAAAGCACTTATACTTAGAGTTTTCTTAAACATAAACCAGACTTAGGAAGAGAATATCTAACCTTAAGAACTGAACAAATGAGGGTAGCGGGATCTCATATCGCCCTCTGCCTCCCACGTTGATCCCTCAACAAGATGGTTCTGCCATAGGACCCTCACTGTGGCAACCTCCTTGTTCCTCAGCCGCTTCACTTGGCGTTCTAAAAATTTGACTGGAGCCTCTTCATAAGAAAGGTTCTCATCAACTCCTAACCCTTCAACAGGCAGGATGGATGCTGGATCGCCTAGACATTTCTTAAGCATAGAAACGTGAAACACTGGATGAACAAAAGCCAAGTCTTGAGGTAATTTCAGCTCGTATGCAACGTTTCCCACTCACTACAAGATCTCATAAGGACCTATATACTTGGGACTCAGCTTGCCTTTCTTACCAAACCTCATCACCCCTTTCATGGGTGATATCTTCAGGTAAACTTGATCACCCACCTCAAACTCAAGAGCTCTCTTTTGGTTATCTGCATAGGGTTTCTGACGACCATAAGGAGTAGCCAACCTATCCTTAATCATCTTCACCTTCTCCACAGCCTCATGCACGATCTCGGGACTAAGGATGGCCGATTATCCTACTTCGAACCAACCAATCAGAGATCTACATCTTCGGCCATATAATGATTCGAAAGGTGCCATTCCAATACTGGAATGGTAGCTATTATTGTAAGAGAACTCTATCAGCGACAAGTGATCATTCAAACTCCCCTTGAAGTCAATAACACATGCTCTCAACATGTCTTCAAGGTTCTGGATGGTACACTCTGCTTGCCCATCTGTATGCGGATGGAAAGCAGTACTAAGCTTCACCTGTGTACCCAAACTTTTCTGGAAAGATTTCCAAAAATGAGAAGTGAATGGAGCCCATCTGTCCAAAATAATAGATAGAGGAATCCCATGCCATCTCACTATCTCGTCTATATAAAGCTTGGCATAGTCTTCGGCCTTGAAGGTAGACTTCACAGGTATAAAGTGAGTGGACTTGGTCATTTTGTCAATAATAACTTAAATGGAATCATGTAATTTCCTAGTCTTTGGTAGACCAACCACAAAATCCAAATTTATAGCCTCCCACTTCCACGTTGGGATCCCAATGTGAGACCTCCAAGCTTAAGGTGTTCGGCCTTAACCTGTTGGCAGTTCGGACACTCCTCCACGAACTTAGAGATGTCTCTCCTCATGCCTTCCCACCAATAAACCTCTTTAAGGTCTTGGTACATTTTGGTGGCACTTGGATGTATGGAATATCGGGAACCATGAGCTTCTGCCAAAATACTTGACCTCAAATCATTCACATTGGGCACACAAAAGTTGTGCTGATATCTGAGTACGCCATCTCCACCTAATGAGAAGGACTCATTTAACCTGCTCAATACCGAGTCTTTAAACTCCATGAGTATTGGGTCAAGGTGTTGATTGGCTTTAACATCTACAACAAATGAGGATTCAAAACTTGAGTGAACCGAAACACCCCTACTTGGTTCATCTGTCAGCCGTACACCCAATCTTGCCAATTGGTGCACCTCTTTAACCAGTGCCTTCTTCTCATCATCAATATGTGAAACGCTGCCCATACTCAGTCTGGTCAATGCATCGGCCACCACGTTGGCCTTACCTGGGTGATAGTACAGAATCATGTCATAATCCTTGAGAAGTTCTAGCCATCTCCTATGATGAAGATTCAACTCCCTCTGCGTGAATACATACTGAAGACACTTATGGTCAGTATACACATCAATATGTACACCATATAAATAATGTCTCCATATCTTCAACGCAAAGACAACCACGGCTAGTTCAAGGTAGTGAGCAGGGTAGTTCTTTTCGTGGACTTTTAATTGTCTTGATGCATATGCAATCACCTTACCATTCTGTATAAGAACACATCCCAAACCTACTCGGAAAGCATCACAATATACCAGATACCCCTCATCACTTGTCGGCAACGTCAATACTGGGGCCGACATTAGTCGGTCCTTGAGTTCTTGAAAACTCTTTTCACATTTCTCGTACCACTCAAACTTTGCCTTTTTCTTTGTCAATGCGGTCAATGGTGCAGTAACAGTGGAAAACCCTTCCACAAACCTGTGATAATAATTGGCTAAACCCAGAAAGCTCCGAATATCTGTAGGAGTAAGGGGTCTCAGCCAATTCTTCACCTGCTCAACCTTCTTAGGATCAACTTCAACACCTTGGTCTATCACAACATGACCAAGAAAGGTCAATGATCTCAACCAGTATTCACATTTGCTGAACTTTGCATACAGCTAATGTTCTCTGAGTACTTGCAATGTCTTTCTTAAGTGTACTTCATGCTCTTATTTAGACTTAGAGTATATGAGAATGTCATCTATGAATACTATGAAGAAGGAATCAAGGTACTCACGGAAGACCCTATTCATAAGGTCCATCAACGCAGCTGGTGCGTTAGTGAGACCAAATGACATGACCAGAAACTCATAGTGCCCATATCTGGTACGAAAAGCCATCTTAGGGACATCTTCTCGCCTCACTCTAAGCTGATGGTAGACTGACCAAAGGTCTATCTTGGAAAAGAAGCTTGAACCTTGGAGTTGGTCAAACAGATTGTTGATTCTGGGAAGAGGGTACTTATTCTTTATAGTGACTTTGTTGAGTTGCCGATAATCGATGCACATTCTAAGGGTTCCATCCTTTTTCTTTACGAACAACACTGGAGCACCCCATGGGGATATGCTCGGCTGGATGAAGCCCTTATCCAGTAGATCTTTTAACTGCAGCTTCAACTCTTTGTGTTCAGCTGGTGCCATCCTATATGGGGGAATAGAAATTAGCTTGGTGTTGGGATCTAAATTAACACCAAAGTCAATCTTATGTTCAGGAGGGACTCCTGGTAAATCCTCCGGAAAGACATCTGGGAACTCATTCACTATTGGCACAGAATCTATGGAAGGGACTTCTTGATCTAAGTCATTGACTCTAACTAAGTGGTATAAATACCCCTTAGCTATCATCTTATTGGCTTTTAAATGTGAAATGATTTGGCCTACTGGATTTGAACCACACTCTTCGCATTCCAGCTCTAACTCATTTTGAAACTGAAGCCTCACTATCATGTTTTGACAATCTATCGTATCATAACACTTATGGAGCCAATCCATACCTGAGCCACATCCTTGAGCTTATATGCAGCCAACTTAGCCTCCTCCTCTTCATTAACACCCGTGGCATGCATTTAGAATCTACCATGTACTCACCTCCATGCGAACGACCACACTTACTACACGTCTTTCGGTCACGCTGGACATTTCCATCATTTCCCCTTCTTGGGAAGGCCAAATCTTGAGTCTGGTGCCTTAGAACACTTGGACATCCTAATCCTTGTGTGTATTCTTCTACGCGTTCCCACAAGGAGGAAGTTAGATACTTATAATGACACAAAGTGTCAAAGCTCTAGATATCACGATAAAGAGTAGAAGAAGGGAAGATTTCCTATCATCGCGTAGTCTCTAAATCATGATTGTGGCGTGCTTCACAACCATAAGCTAGAAACTACATAACCTGGTTGTGTTGAGCTTTAGATCCTAGGTAATTTAACCTCATGCTTTGATACCAAGTTTGTCACGACCCGGATTCTAGAATCCGAATCGCCACCGACATTATTGACCTCTCAGAGGTCGCAAACAAGCCTCATGTTGAATTCATCACATTCATCTAGTTAAATTTGCGGAAAATTTAAAACTTTTTATATGTATGAAGTTTACTTAGACTTCATATAGTCATTACGTATTAAACATTATGCAATAAGCTCAACATAAGAGAACAACCATCTATCATAAAGAATTAATTCGAAACTGTAGATGAATATATCATAAATAGTTTGCCAAACACGGCCTTATTACAAAGATTCGAAATGAAAGTACAAAAGAAACGCTAGGGACAACATCCACTAGCTCTGTCTAAAACTAAGGCTAGACTAAAACTGTAGCATCCTCGAAATCAAGACGACCTACCAAATGGTTTGGAGAACGCTGAAGTCCAAACCGCTGCAAGTGTCGTCAATCTGCCCTCTGACCTGCACCTATAAAAATAGTAAATAGTAGGGGGTTAGTACACCACTTGTACTAAGTATGGGTGTATGCACACATACACATAAAGCTATGCATGATCAATGAAATCTTCACCTAAACAACATGCCATTTCTGGAAAGTCTAGTCATTAGACTTTCCTAATTCGTTAGTTGTGTATTTTGGTATGAATATGATGTATTTTAATGCATTCAAAGTACACAACTCATTTTCTATATGATTACAAGACATTAGTATCATCAACATAATTTTAGAACAACTCGAGCAAAGATTTGAAAATTTGATCCTCCAAACCCGAGAGCTCCAATTTTGACACTTAGATTATTTTTCAGTCTTTTTCTTCTTCTTGTTGTGTAGTTCAATACTTCCTTTAGTCCTATGTTTTACTTACAAGTGCAATGATTCATCGTAGTCCCATACCCACAATGAATCGATGTAAGTAATCCAAGAACTAAGGAATGATTTCCCTACCTTATAGTGAGTCATTCTTTACACTATATATTCATTATATTTCATAAGCCATTCTCTATTGGTCATGCCATTTATTTCATTAATTTCATGTTAGGGAAGTCATGGGGTATTTAGTTAACGTTATGTTTCTACTTCCCTTTATTGGCATCATATAAGAAGTCATTATAAGCCAATCTTATTTGGCTTTGCCCATTATTTGCTGAAACTTCATGAGTGTGACATTGGCAATTGAAATTCTTAAGCTCTTCTTCATTGCTCACTTTGAACATACGTTCCAGCATCATCATCATTCTCACTTTCATAGTGACTTCATTAGGAATAAGATCATGCGAGCTTAACATGAAATCCAGTGTCTTCCCCACACTGAAAAGAGGTGATTCACCGGTTAAAATAAATCTAGATCATGTGAGCTACTCATGAAATCCAGTGTCTCTCCCACACTGAAAAGGGGTGATCCCCGGCTAAGGCAAATCTATCTCAAGTGTTCACTCCACACTGAAAAGGATTGGCTCACGACTATAGTGAACAAAGAACATATCGTGAGCATTAACCGACATAGATGATGTGAGGTAAACATGAAATCCATTGTATGCCCCACACTGAAAAAGGGGTGGAATCACCTGCCAAAGTGAAATCGAACATGCCTAGCTCGCTTAGGTGGAAACCACTGGCTAGTTCCTATGTTGCCTAGACATAGTTCGAAGACTAGGGACTTAATTAGACTACTTATCCACCTCGGTGGTAGCCTCGTCTCATGAGACTTACACGTGCAAGCACATGCTCATAACTAGTCTATCGGTGCTGTGCTCACTTTCATTATCTTCTTTATCTTTTAGAGTTGACTCAAGCATTATGGAAGCTTACTTCTAGATTGAGATTTACTTACTCTTTTGATGACTTTTCATCCTTACTTTACATTGATGAAATGTGAATTGTCCTTACATATCATCCTTTCTTTACATTGATGAAATGGGAATTGTCCTTACGTATCATCCTTACTTTACATTGATGAAATGTGAATTGTCCTTACATATCATCCTTACTTTACATTGATGAGATGTGAATTGTCCTTACATATCATCCTTAGGTGTAAATGAGACTAGTCTCACACATTCTAACACCTTCATTCGTGAGTATTCTTTGAACATAGTAGATTAGGTGTAAGTAAGACTTGTCTCACTTGCTTTAACACCCCATTCTTGTCACTTACTTAATTTCGACCCCTTTAATTATGTTATAACTCATTATACTTCTTTACTTTAGTGTAGTAGCTTCATATCATCGTTTGTGGACGATGAGCACTTCATTCAATGAGTTACATTCGTTCATGGTCCATTCTTATAGAGCATGTTGGGAGTTGTCCCAATGAATGGCATGCCCTTGGTTATGGATTCATTGAATAACTTTAGAAGTACTTATAATAATTTTATACACTAACTACACAAGATTGGCATATGATTAGTATTGGCCTCAACATTTGGGATGTTAAACTAGCAAACCATTTTTGTTGGCATAAGCCAATTTTATGTATGTTAATATTTAAATTGAATATGTATGAACCTTTAGCAAATCTTTCAATCATTTACATAAGATCCTAGACATTAGCATGCATTCGTTTTCACAAAGTAGTGTTAGCCAATTTTATTGGCATCAGATAGTCAATTCGTTCAAGATGTGATTTTATAGAGATCTTTTAAGCCAATCTTAGTTCATGACTTTAGGCATAACGTTTTTAAGCATCTTGGACAGCATCATATTAACATTTGATGAATATAACATCTTCATAAAGTCACAGTAAGCAAGCATTAAGACGTCACACATCACACTTAACGGTTTTCGAACATATCTTAGTAATACATCGTTCTTTAATTCACGTAAAGAACCCTTAGCATCAAACGAGTTCAATTCATAATTCATTCGACATTCATAATTCAAGAACATTACACATAATATCATCCAGCACTACATACCAACAACATGATCTCTAACCTATTCAACATTGAATAAAAAAGGATACTAGGGACAAAGGTGTTCGACGAGAACACGGGAACAACCCTAGTTTTCAAGATCTTTGAATCGTTGGAAAGAAAGTTCTCTTGGAGAAAGAAGTCCAGGAGAGAAACCCATACCTTGAGTAGAACTTAATCTACGAAGACCACCTCGAACAAACCTTGAAGATACCTTTAAATCTCCTAAGAACATCTATGCACTTTTCCGTTTTAGTGTTCTTTGTTTACTGCCTCTTTCTTGCGTTTTTGTACTAAGTGTTTTGATCGTGAATGATTAGGTTTAGGAACTGACTTTGACTTATTAAACTAAGTCTATTTTAGTAAATTAACAAATTGATTAGTAAATTACCAAAACGCCTTTCTAAGTTGACTAAACATAGGAAGATGTTGACTTTGACCGAAATCTGGAAATCGGCATTGACCTTTGTTTTGGTCAATATTTTGACTTTAATTAATTAATTAAATCCTCAATTTAATTAATTTAGGGTCCTAGGAAAATTACTAAATACCCCTAAGTCTTTGTGACCATAGCTAACCCTTTTGGACCATCCTAGGTTAGATACTAGGTTGTCCCTTTAACTAGTACTAGGTTCCACCTGATTTGCCCTAGGTTGTCGGGGTCATTAGAGGGTCCAATTCGGTTAGTCCTAGGTTAGTTGACTAGCTAGGATAGTTGGTTAGGGCTTAGAGTTAGTTAGGTTGGCTGGTCCCACATGGAGGGACCCGCCCGTGCGTGTCTTGCCAAACCGCCCTAACCGAATTCGGTTGGGGTAGTTCCGTGGTCCCCTTGTCCGGTTCCTTCATGTGTGTTGCCCATGTGCTTGAACATGGGTTTGTTGCACTTTCCTAACTAATTTATCTTGATGGATCATTTGGGAAAGTTTACTTATTTTCCCAAGGACCCTCACCATGTCCTTGGGCAGTGCTTAATCTACATGATCATTTTGGATGGTCATGTGGAATGGTATCTAGGATTGACAGTTGGATGCCTCATACCTTTTGTGAGTTGGACGACATATATTTTATTAGCTTAGGGTCTTCATTGCAGGTACATTTCTTAAACATCAATCTTGCATTGGGGTATGACAACCCAAAAAGTATATTTCATATTCGTATATAGAAAATTGGCTAATATCTCTTAGCCAATTTTTCTATACTATGCCCAATATTTCTCAATATTGTGCTTAGGGGTGCCTATGTACCCCTAATAGGCTTTCTTAAGGACATACTGGGATCTTCATTAGACATGTGATTTTTAAGAATGTTACATTATCCCCCCCCCCCCCTTAGGAATATTCGTCCTCGAATGACACTTACACATCATTTAAACAAAGAGGGTGATTTTCGAAAGTTACTTTATCATGCTTAAACTTTTCTATTTTGTGAATATCTGATTCACACTTATTTGGATGATGCATAACATTCAAGCTTATACGAAGCTTCATATTTGAGATTCAGGAATTTCCTTCTCAATCACACTTAACTTAATGCACATCACCACTCATGCAATACAAAAATCATGTCTATGCTACACAAAAACAGCAACATGAAATGCAAACATGACTTAATTTTAACTCACATAGTGCTATTATAGGACATATGATTAGTGGCCTATCACACCTAATCGACTAAAGCACTTATACTTAGAGTTTTCTTAAACATAAACCAGACTTAGGAAGAGAATATCTAACCTTAAGAACTGAACAAATGAGGGTAGCGGGATCTCATATCGCCCTCTGCCTCCCACGTTGATCCCTCAACAAGATGGTTCTGCCATAGGACCCTCACTGTGGCAACCTCCTTGTTCCTCAGCCGCTTCACTTGGCGATCTAAAAATTTGACTGGAGCCTCTTCATAAGAAAGGTTCTCATCAACTCCTAACCCTTCAACAGGCAGGATGGATGCTGGATCGCCTAGACATTTCTTAAGCATAGAAATGTGAAACACTGGATGAACAAAAGCCAAGTCTTGAGGTAATTTCAGCTCGTATACAAAGTTTCCCACTCGCTACAAGATCTCATAAGGACCTATATACTTGGGACTCATCTTGTCTTTCTTTCCAAACCTCATCACCCTTTTCATGGGTGATATCTTCAGGTAGACTTGATCCCCCACCTTAAACTCAAGAGCTCTCTTTTGGTTATCTGCATAGGGTTTCTGATTACTATAAGGAGTAGCCAACCTATCCTTAATCATCTTCACCTTCTCCACAGTCTCATGCACGATCTCGGGACCAAGGATGGCCGATTATCCTACTTCGAACCAACCAATCAGAGATCTACATCTTCGGCCATATAATGATTCGAAAGGTGCCATTCCAATACTGGAATGGTAGCTATTATTGTAAGAGAACTCTATCAGCGACAAGTGATCATTCAAACTCCCCTTGAAGTCAATAACACATGCTCTCAACATGTCTTCAAGGTTCTGGATGGTACACTCTGCTTGCCCATCTGTATGCGGATGGAAAGCAGTACTAAGCTTCACCTGTGTACCCAAACTTTTCTGGAAAGATTTCAAAAATGAGAAGTGAATGGAGACCATCTGTCCAAAATAATAGATAGAGGAATCCCATGCCATCTCACTATCTCATCTATATAAAGCTTGGCATATTCTTCGGCCTTGAAGGTAGACTTCACAGGTATAAAGTGAGCGGACTTGGTCATTTTGTCAATCATAACCCAAATGGAATCATGTAGTTTCCTAGTCTTTGGTAGACCAACCACAAAATCCAAATTGATAGCCTCCCACTTCCACGTTGGGATCCCAATGTGAGACCTCCAAGCTTTAGGTGTTCGGCCTTAACCTGTTGGCAGTTCGTACACTCCTCCACGAACGTAGAGTTGTCTCTCCTCATGCCTTCCCACCAATAGACCTCTTTAAGGTCTTGGTACATTTTGGTGGCACCTGGATGTATGGAATATCGGGAACCATGAGCTTCTGCCAAAATACTTGACCTCAAATCATTCACATTGGGCACACAAAATCTGTGCTGATATCTAAGTATGCCATCTCCAGCTTTTGAGAAGGACTCATTTAACCTGCTCAATACCGAGTCTTTAATCTCCATGAGTATTGGGTCAAGGTGTTGATTGTCTTTAACATCTACAACAAATGAGGATTCAAAACTTGAGTGAACCGAAACACCCCTACTTGGTGTATCTGTCAGCCGTACACCCAATCTTGCCAATTGGTGCACCTCTTTAACCAGCTCCTTCTTCTCATCATCAATATGTGAAACGCTGCCCATACTCAGTCTGGTCAATGCATCGGCCACCACGTTGGCCTTACCTGGGTGATAGTACAGAATCATGTCATAATCCTTGAGAAGTTCTAGCCATCTCCTATGATGAAGATTCAACTCCCTCTGCGTGAATACATACTGAAGACTCTTATGGTCAGTATACACATCAACATGTACACCATATAAATAATGTCTCCATATCTTCAATGCAAAGACAACCACGGCTAGTTCAATGTCGTGAGCAGGGTAGTTCTTTTTGTGGACTTTTAATTGTATTGATGCATATGCAATCACCTTACCATTCTGTATAAGAAAACATCCCAAACCTACTCGAAAAGTATCACAATATACCAGATACCCCTCACCACTTCTCGGCAACGTCAATACTGGGGCCGAAGTGAGTCGGTCCTTGAGTTCTTGAAAACTCTTTTCACATTTCTCGTACCACTCAAACTTCGCCTTTTTCTTTGCCAATACGGTCAATGGTGCAGTAACAGTGGAAAACCCTTTCACAAACCTGTGATAATAATTGGCTAAACCCAGAAAGCTCCGAATATCTGTAGGAGTAAGGGGTCTCAGCCAATTCTTCACCTCCTCAACCTTCTTAGGATCAACTTCAACACCTTGGTCTGTCACAACATAACCAAGAAAGGTCAATGATCTCAACCAGAATTCATATTTGCTAAACTTTGCATACAGCTAGTGTTCTCTGAGTACTTGCAATGTCTTTCTTAAGTGTACTTCATGCTCTTATTTAGACTTAGAGTATATGAGAATGTCATCTATGAATACTATGAAGAAGGAATCAAGGTACTCACGAAAGGCCCTATTCATAAGGTCCATAAACGCAGGTGGTGCGTTAGTGAGACCAAATGACATGACCAGAAACTCATAGTGCCCATATCTGGTACGAAAAGCCATCTTAGGGACGTCTTCTTGCCTCACTCTAAGCTGATGGTAGACTGACCGAAGGTCTATCTTGGAAAAGAAGCTTGAACCTTGGAGTTGGTCAAACAGATTGTTGATTCTGGGAAGAGGGTACTTATTCTTTATAGTGACTTTGTTGAGTTGCCGATAATCGATGCACAATCTAAGGGTTCCATCCTTTTTCTTTATGAACAACACTGGAGCACCCCATGGGGATATGCTCGGCTGGATGAAGCCCTTATCCAGTAGATCTTTTAACTGCAGCTTCAACTCTTTGTGTTCAGCTGGTGCCATCATATATGGGGGAATAGAAATTAGCTTGGTGTTGGGATCTAAATCAACACCAAAGTCAATCTCATGTTCAGGAGGGACTCCAGGTAAATCATCCGGAAAGACATCTGGGAACTCATTCACTATTGGCACAGAATCTATGGAAGGGACTTCTTGATCTAAGTCATCGACTCTAACTAAGTGGTATAAATACCCCTTAGCTATCATCTTATTGGCTTTTAAATGTGAAACGATTTGGCCTACTGGATTTGAACCACACTCTTCGCATTCCAGCTCTAACTCATTTTGAAACTGAAGCCTCACTATCATGTTTCGACAATCTATCGTAGCATAACACTTATGGAGCCAATCCATACCTGAGCCACATCCTTGAGCTTATATGCAGCCAACTTAGCCTCCTCCTCTTCATTAACACCCGTGGCATGCATTTAGCATCTACCATGTATTCACCTCCATGCGAACGACCACACTTACTACACGTCTTTCGGTCACGCTGGACATTTCCATCATTTCCCCTTCTTGGGAAGGCCAAATCTTGAGCCTGGTGCCTTAGACCACTTGGCCATCCTAATCCTTGTGTGTATTCTTCTACGCGTTCCCACAAGGAGGAAGTTAGATACTTATAATGACACAAAGTGTCAAAGCTCTAGATAACACGATAAAGAGTAGAAGAAGGGAAGATTTCCTATCATCGCGTAGTCTCTAATTCATGATTGTGGCGTGCTTCACAACCATAAGCTAGAAACTACATAACCTGGTTGTGTTGAGCTTTAGATCCTAGGTAATTTAACCTCATGCTTTGATACCAAGTTTGTCACGACCCGGATTCTAGAATCCGAATCGCCACCGACATTGTTGACCTCTCAGAGGTCGCAAACAAGCCTCATCTTAAATTCATCACATTCGTCTAGTTAAATTTGCGAAAAATTTAAAACTTTTTATATGTATGAAGTTTACTTAGACTTCATATAGTCATTACGTATTAAACATTATACTAAGCTCAACATAAGAGAACAACCATCTATCATAAAGAATCAATTCGAAACATGTAGATGAATATATCATAAATAGTTTGCCAAACACGGCCTTATTACAAAGCTTCGAAATGAAAGTACAAAAGAAACGCTAGGGACAACATCCACTAGCTATGTCTAAAACTAAGGCTAGACTAAAACTGTAGCATCCTCGAAATCAAGATGACCTACCAAATGGTTTGGTGAACGCTGAAGTCCAAACCGCTGCAAGTGTCGTCAATCTGCCCTCTGACCTGCACCTATAAAAATAGTAAATAGTAGGGGGTTAGTACACCACTTGTACTAAGTATGGGTGTATGCACACATACACATAAAGCTATGCATGATCAATGAAAGCTCCTCCTAAACAACATGCCATTTCTGGAACGTCTAGTCATTAGACTTTCCTAATTCGTTAGTTGTGCATTTTGGTATGAATATGATGTATTTTAATGCATTCAAAGCACACAACTCATTTTCTATATGATTACAAGACATTAGTATCATCAACATAATTTTAGAACAACTCGAGCAAAGATTTGAAAATTTGATCCTCCAAACCCGAGAGCTCCAATTTTGACACTTAGATTATTTTTTAGTCTTTTTCTTCTTCTTGTTGTGTAGTTCAATAATTCCTTTAGTCCTATGTTTTACTTACAAGTGCAATGATTAATCGTAGTCCCATATCCACAATGAATCGATGTAAGTAATCCAAGGACTAAGGAATGATTTCCCTACCTTATAGTGAGTCATTCTTTACACTATATATTCATTATATTTCATCAGCCATTCTCTATTGGTCATGCCATTTATTTCATTAATTTCATGTTAGGGAAGTCATGGGGTATTTAGTTAACGTTGTGTTTCTACTTCCCTTTATTGGCATCATATAAGAAGTCATTATAAGCCAATCTTTTTTGGCTTTGCCCATTATTTGCTGAAACTTCATGAGTGTGACATTGGCAATTGAAATTCTTAAGCTCTTCTTCATTGCTCACTTTGAACATACGTTCCATCATCATCATCATTCTCACTTTCATAGTGACTTCATTAGGAATAAGATCATGCGAGCTTAACATAAAATCCAGTGTCTTCCCCACACTGAAAAGAGGTGATTCACCGGTTAAAATAAATCTAGATCATGTGAGCTACTCATGAAATCCAGTGTCTCTCCCACACTGAAAAGGGGTGATCCCCGGCTAAGGCGAATCCATCTCAAATTTTCACTCCGCACCGAAAAGAAGTGGCTCACGGCTATAGTGAACCTAGAACATATCGTGAGCATTTACCGACATAGATCATGTGAACTAAACATGAAATCCAGTGTCTGCCCCACACCGAAAAGGGGTGGAATCACCTGCCAAAGTGAAATCGAACATGCCTAGCTTGCTTAGGTGGAAACCACTGGCTAGTTCCTATGTTGTCTAATAGTTCGAAGACTAGGGACTTAATGAGACTACTTATCCACCTCGGTGGTAGCCTCGTCTCATGAGACTTACACATGCAAGCTCATGATCATAACTAGTCTATCGGTGCTGTGCTCACTTTCATTATCTTCTTTATCTTTTAGAGTTGACTCAAGCATTATGGAAGCTTACTTCTAGATTGAGATTTACTTACTCTTTTGATGACTTTTCATCCTAACTTTACATTGATAAAATATGAATTGTCCTTACATATCATCCTTACTTTACATTGTTGAAATGTGAATTGTCCTTACATATCATCCTTACTTTACATTGATGAAATGTGAATTGTCCTTACATATCATCCTTACTTTACATTGATGAGATTTGAATTGTCCTTACATATCATCCTTAGGTGTTAATGAGACTAGTCTCACACATTCTAACACCTTCATTCGTGAGTATTCTTTTAACATAGTAGCTTAGGTATAAGTAAGACTTGTCTAAATTGCTTTAACACCCCATTCTGGTCACTTACTTAATTTAGACCTCTTTAACTATGTTATAACTCATGTTACTTATGTACTTTAGTGTAGTAGCTTCATATCATCGTTTGTGGACGATGAGCAATTCATTCAATGAGTTACATTCATTCATGGTTCATTCTTGTAGAGCATGTTGGGAGTTTTCCCAATAAATGGCATGCCCTTGGTTATGGATTCATTGAATTAATTTAGAAGTACTTATAATAATTTGATACTCTAACTACACAAGGTTGGCATGTGATTAGTATTGGCCTCAACATTTGGGATGTTAAACTAGCAAACCATTTTTGTTGGCATAAGCCAGTTTTATGTATGTTCATATTTAAATTGAATATGTATGAACCTTTAGCTAATCTTTCAATTATTTACATAAGATCCTAGACATTAGCATGCATTCGTTTTGACAAAGTAGTGTTAGCCAATTTTATTGGCATCAGATAGTCAATTCATTCAAGATGTGATTTCATAGAGATCTTTTAAGCCAATCTTAGTTCATGACTTTAGGCATAACGTTTTTAAGCATCTTGGACAGCATCATATTAACATTTGATGAATATAACATCTTCATAAAGTCACAGTAAGCATGCATTAAGACGTCACACATCACACTTAACGTTTTCGAACATATCTTAGTAATACATCGTTCTTTAATTCACGTAAGGAACCCTTAGCACCAAACGAGTTCAATTCATAGTTCATTCGACATTCATAATTCAAGAACATTACACATAAGATCAGCCAGCACCACATACCAATAACATGATGTCTAACCTATTCAACATTGAATCGAAAAGGATACTAGGGACAAAGGAGTTCGACGAGAACACGGGAACAACCCTAGTTTTCAAGATCTTTGAATCATTGGAAAGAAAGTTCTCTAGGAGAAAGAAGTCCATGAGAGAAACCCATACCTTATGCAGAATTTAATCTACGAAGATCACCTTAAACGAGACTTTGAAGAAACCTTGGAATTGCCCTAGAACGTCGATGGCACTTTTCCGTTTTAGCGTTCTTTGTTTACTTCCTCGTTCTTGCATTTTTTTTCTAAGTGTTTTGATCGTGAATGATTAGGTTTAGGAAATCACTTTGACTTATTCAACTAAGGTTATTTTAGTAAATTAACCAATTGATTAGTAAATTACCAAAACGCCCTTCCTAAGTTTACTAAACATAGGAAGATGTTGACTTTGACCGAAATCTGGAAATCGGCATTGACCCTTGTTTTGGTCAACATTTTGACTTTTAATTAATTAATTAAATCCTCAATTTAATTAATTTAGGATCCTAGGGAAATTACTAAAATACCCCTAAGTCTTTGGGACCATAGCTAACCCTTTTGGACCATCCTAGGTTAGGTACTAGGTTGTCCCCTTAACTAGTACTAGGTTCCACCCAATTTGCCCTAGGTTGTCGGGTGCATTAGGGGGTCCAATTCGGTTAGTCCTAGGTTAGTTGGCTAGTTAGGATAGTTGGTTAGGACTTAGAGTTAGTTAGGTTGGCTGGCCCACATGGAGGGACCCGTCCATGCGTGTCTTGCCTAACCGCCCTAATCAAATTCGGTTAGGGTGGTTCCGTGGTCTCCTTGGCCGGTTCCTTCACGTGTGTTGCCCATGTGCTTGCACATGGGTTTGTTGCACTTTCCTAACTAATTTATCTTGATGGCTCATTTGGGAAAGCTTACTTATTGTCCCAAGGACCCTCACCATGTCCTTGGGCACTGGTTAATCTACATGATCATTTTAGATGGTCATGTGGAATGGTATCTAGGCTTGACACTGGGATGCCTCATACCTTTTGTGAGTTGGACGACATATATTTTATTAGCTTAGGGTCTTCATTGCAGGTACATTTCTTAAACATCAATCTTGGATTGGGATATGACAACCCAAAAAGTATATTTCATATTCGTATATAGAAAATTGGCTAATATCTCTTAGCCAATTTTTCTATACTATGCCCAATATTTCTCAATATTGGGCATTGGGGTGCCTATGTACCCCTAATAGGCTTTCTTAAGGACATACTGGAATCTTCATTAGACATGTGATTTTCCAGAATTTTACAGCCACCCTCTTGGGCGTTCTCCGATAGGTCCTAGCAGCACATGACGGTGTCTAGGTGCCTAGTGGCACGTATTTGGGTCGCTTTCATCGTCTGACGAGCCAATCACCAGCCGGCGGGAAGGGGCGACAGACTTGGAACATCCTCTAGAGTAGACTAAGTTTGGCTTGGGGGCCATTGGTACCTGCAAAAGAGAGTTATTAGTTTCATTGTAAAAATCTGACACACCCAACAGAAGCAAGACCAAATTTGAAATACAAAACACAGTCAAGTTCAGAACTGCAGAAGTGACTGACGGGCACTACAGACGATCCATCTATGGAATGACGTTCCGTCGGTAGGGTGTGTCGGTGTACACTTAGCAAATATTGTAAAGATCTTTAGGAACAAAGGTTTTGTTAAAGACGATGGACTTGCAGGACGGTCCGTCGATCAACCGACGGACCATAGACCTAGTCCGTCGTTGGACACTTAGAAAAAAAATTAGAATGCTTGAAATGCAAATGTTCTGTTAAAGATGATGGACGTGCAGGACTGTACGTCGATGAAACGACGGATCGTAGATCACTTCTGTCGGTAGGCACTTAGACAAAATTTTGAGACCCTCAGCAAACAGGGTTCTGATAGAGTCGACGGTCGTGCAGGATGGTCCGTTGATTAGTCAACGAACCGTAGGCCTAGTCTGTTTTTCCAGAGTTGATTAAAATCGGGGGTAGCTATCGACAGACCCCATCGACGGTCCGTCGATTGACCGATGGTTCGTAGATGGGGTCTCGTACTGTCGTCAGAGACAGATTTTGGTAAGCCATATTTGGCACCCCCAATTGACAATGTCAAGCATAGTAAGACACATTATGTTCATATATCAATTAACACACCATTTCGTCATTCCTAGGGCATCGATTTGTGCAATTTCAGTCCTAGAATCTAAAGTAGTAAAAAGCCCTAAGTTGGAAAAACTACAAAACTCAGAACACAGTTCATTTAGACATTAACACCCCCAAACCATTCACTTTCCATCATTCTAAGGGACTAGGGACCCAAGTTCAATAGTTTAAGCATGCAATTTTGTCCCAAGTCAAGACCCACATACAGATTTCATCAATTTTGCATGCTAACATTTAGGTGTCCAAACAAAGAACATGAAATCACTAGCAGATTAGATGAACATACCTGTGTACTGTAGTGGAGTGAATGGGGAGATGACTTTGTGCACGAAACAACACCAAGCCCGCCTTTGAACACCGACCGGAAGGAGTACAAAAGATGATGGGAAGTGGGGGGAGAGAAGTTTAGGGAGTGAGGAGAAATATGGGGAAGATGGGTGATCATGAAATGATTATTGGGGAATACATGTGTGAGTGAGTGGGGGACTTGAAGGAAAATGGGGAGGGAAACGGTTGGAATAGTATTTGAATAGGTGGGGGTAACTGAAAAGTTTTAAAAATCAATATATAGCCGGTCGGGTCAGGTCGGGTTATTGGGTTTGGGAAACTAACGATTCCACGTTGACGGACCATAAGTCCATCGACTCTTCCGTCGACTGTGCCCTAACTTAGGAAAAATTAAAAATCATACCTGGGATCCACGGATGCCATCGACGGTCTGTCGATGGGTCGACGGCCCGTCGGTTGGTCCGTAGATCAGTACACCAGACCAATTTCTGCAGATTTCTGGTGATTTGATCCCTGCATATTGAACACCCAATAAGCTAATCTTTTTGTGTTTTCTGGATACTTTTTAGACACGGACCCTAGTCTACTCTCTAGCCAACACTTCTAAAAGACATTCAAGGAAAATTCATACATGACATGAAGTAAAAACCGAAATTATGCAACTACTCCTATAAAATCAAGAAAAACCAATTGTTGGATAGAGGATACATATTGGGTTGCCTCCCAATCAGCGCTTGATTTAACGTCGCGGCATGACACAAGACTCTTGATTACTCAAACTTCATCAAGATGGTATGCCTCAACCACTTCATCGGCATTTTCCGCTTGCCCTAGGTAGATTTTGATTCTTTGTCCGTTCACCTTGAACCTTACACCCTCCTTGTTCTCCAACTCAACCGCACCATGAGGGAAGACTTGAGTGATCAAGAATGGACCAGTCCATTTGGACTTGAGTTTGCCCGGAAACAAGCGCAACCTAGAGTCGAATAAAAGCACCAAATCTCCAACCACAAAGTCGCGCTCAATCTTTTGGTCATGGTACTTCTTCATCTTTTCTTTGTAGAGGGCTGAACTTTCATATGTCTTCAAACGAAACCATCAAGCTCATTTAACCCATTCAACCTATGCTTCGCTGCTTCATTCCAATCCATCTTCAGTTTCTTCATTGCCCACATGGCCTTATGCTCTAACTCAACCGGCAAGTGACAAGCCTTCCCATACACAAGTTGGTATGGATACATACCTATGAGAGTCTTGTATGTTGTTCGGTAGGCCCAAAGAGCATCATCAAGCCTCCTTGACCAATCTGTTCTACTTGCATTCATCGTTTTCGCCAGAATCTGCTTGATTTCTCTGTTTGACACCTCAACTTGCCCACTAGTCTTAGGATGGTAAGGAGTGGCCACATTGTGGAGAACCCCATATTTCTCCAATAACCCTTTGAACAACTTGTTGCAAAAGTGGGATCCCCCATCACTAATAATGGCCCTTGGGGTGCCACATCTGGAAAATATGTTCTTTTTCAAGAACGCGGTGACACTCTTTCCATCATTATTTGCAAGTGCTATGGCTTCCACCCATTTTGACACATAATCAACTGCCACAAGAATATACTTCATCCCATGAGAACTCACAAAAGGGCCCTTAAAGTCAATGCCCCACACATAAAACAACTCAATTACAAGAATGGGATTTAAAGGGAGCTCTTGCCGTCTAGAAACATCTCCATCTCTTTGGCACCTATCACATGCCTTGGCGAACTCATGAGCATCTTGGTGGATGGTTGGCCAATAGTAGCCACATTGCAAGATTTTATGGCTAGTCCGGATACCACTATGATGCCCACCCACAGGCGAGGAGTGGCATGACTCCAAAACACTCAACATCTCAACTTCCGGTATACAACGCCGAATAATCCCATCGGCAAAACTCCTATATAGATATGGATCATCCCAAAAGAACTTTTTCACAATCATGCATGAACTTTTTTATTTGATGAAAGGACAAGTCCGATGGGATGATATCACTAGCCAAGTAATTGGCAAAATCCGCGAACCATGGAATCAAGTCATGAGAAGGGGCCAATACATGCTCATCAGGGAAAGTATCATCAATTTCATCCAACTCTCTCATAGATTCATCCTCTAATCTGGACAAGTGATCGGCAACTTGGTTTTCGGTCCTTTTTCTATCTTTCACTTCAAAGTCAAATTCTTGCAACAATAATACCCGTTTAATCAACCTAGGTTTTTCATCCTTCTTTGCCATCAAATATCTCAAGGCAGAATTATTAGTATGCACTATAACTTTTGTGCCAAGCAAGTAGGAGCGAAATTTTTCAAAGGCAAATACCACCGCAAGTAGCTCTTGTTCAGTCATAGTATAATTCTTCTGAGCTTAATTAAGGGCCTTACTGGCATAATAAATGGGGTGAAGGATTTTATCCCTTCTTTGTCCCAATACTACACCAAGAGCAACCCCACTAGCATCACACATAACCTCAAATTGTTTGCTTCAATCCGGAGAAATAATAATGGGCGCAAACACCAACTTCTACTTCAACTCGCCAAATGCCTTCAGACAGGATTCATCAAAATAAAATTTACACTCTTTATCAAGTAACTTGCACAGAGGATGTGCAATTTTTGAAACATCCATGATGAACCTCCGGTAGAAGCCCGCATGCCCAAGAAATCTCCTCACACCTTTTACAGAGATGGGTGGAGGAAGTCTCTCTATCACCTCAACTTTGGCTCGATCAACCTCTATACCCTTCTCTGAGATGCGATGGCCCAATACAATACCCTCTTTCACCATGAAGTGACATTTTTTCCAATTTAGCACAAGGTTGCAATCTTCACATCTTTTGAGAACTTCGGCCAAATGACTCAAACAATGATCAAACGAGTCACCAACAACAGAAAAATCATCCATAAATACCTCAATGTTGTCCTTCACCATATCCGAGAATATGGACATCATACATCTCTGAAAAGTAGCCGGTGCATTGCACAACCCGAGGGGCATCCTCTTGAACGCGAAAGTTCCATAAGAACAAGTAAAAGTGGTTTTCTCTTGATCTTCCGGTGCAATAGATATTTGGTTGTAACCCGAATAACCATAAAGAAAACAATACCACCCCTTTTCTTCAAGTCTATCCAACATCTGATCCATGAAGGGCATAGGAAAATGGTCCTTCTCAGTCCATGCATTCAATTTCCGATAATCCATACACACTCTTCATTCGGTCACCGGCCTCATTGGAACAAGCTCATTTTTCTCATTAGGGACCACAGTCATTCCCCCTTTCTTGGGCACACACTGAACAGGGCATACACAACTACTATCAACGATCGGATATATAACTCCAGCATCCAACCACTTAATAATTTCCTTCTTCACTACCTCTTGCATAGGTGGATTTAAACGTCTCTGGTGCTCGATACTTGGCTTATGATCGGGCATGAGTTGGATTTTATGTGAACAAATACAGGGAGGGATCCCAATAATATCCGCAATGGTCCACCCAATAGCTCTCTTGAACCTCTTCAACACTTCAACCAAACACTCTACTTGTTGCACCTGCAAATCTGATGAAATAATTACCGACAAAGTGTCATCTTTCCCCAAGAATACATACTTCAGGTGAGGTGGTAGAGCCTTAAGCTCTAATTTTGGAGCCTCTTCAATAGATGGTTTCGCAGGTGGAGACTCACGATGTTTCATGTCTAACTCCAATTTCTTTGGTTTGAACCAAAAATCACCTCAATCAAGTGCCACAACCAATGTCGCATACTCTTCAATACCATCACTATCAAAATTCATGATCACTGTCGCTAGTGCCTCAACACCAAGGCGCTATTCGATTTGAACTTTAGATGCGCTCTCCACCCTGTAGGATATAGCAGATACCGTTTGGAGCTCACCACTTTTCCTTATCGACCTAGAAATGTTGAAAGTCGCTTCTTCATTGTTTAACCGAAACTTCATCTGCCCTTTCTCCATCTCAAACAAGGCACGGCCGGTAGTAAGAAACGGCCTCCCAAGAGTAATAGGCACCTCAAAATCCACCTCACAGTCAAGAATGACAAAATCAGCCGGAAATATGAATGACTCCACCTTCACTAACACATCATTGAGTATTCCAATAGGCCTCTTCACTGTTTGATTGGCCATCAGTAACCGCATCGCAGTGGGCTTTGAGTCACCCAAACCCAACTTCTTATAAATGGGGAGAGGCATGAGATTTATGCTTGCCCCAAGATCACATAATGCTTTAGCAAAGTGTAATAACCCGATTGTACGTGGAATAGTGAAAGCACCTGGATCTTCTTTCTTTTGCACAAGAGATGTTGTAGCAATAGCACTACTATGTTGCATCTGATCATCATCCTCAAAACTCACCGACCTCTTCTTAGTGACCATGTCTTTCATAAACTTGGCATAACCGGGCATTTGTTCAAGAGCTTCTATCAAAGGTACATTGATGGAAAGTTGTTTCAACATAGTAATAAAACGCCGGTATTTTCCATCCTCGGTCTTCTTCACCAATCTTTGTGGAAATGGTTGTGGTGGTCTAGGAACGGGGGTCACCTTTTGGGGCATCTCGAATTCTTTTACAGCTACATTTACAAACTCACCACTAGCTTCTACTACCGCATCTTCTCTTCTCACCTCATCTTCAACACCAGACGGCATAGGTGGATCAATGGTTTGCTTACCCCCTTGAGTCGTGACTGCCATACAATGTCAATTATTTTTTGGATTTTGGAAGGTATTGCTAGGAAGAGTACCCGGTTGTTGGGCCATTTGCATCTCAAGATGCTTGATTGAGACTGCATGTGCATCCACTTTTTGCCCAATGTTAGCCAAATCACCTCTCAACTCCTTGGCGTGCTCATCACTTGCGTCAAACCTCCTCCTCATCTTTTGCAACACGTCTTCAACTCGCACCATACTACCTCCACCATCCCTAGGAGCAACTTCCCAATTTTGAGGTGGAACATAGGGCCCACTTCGATCATTTTCGTTTCCATAGTTACCCCAGTTGAAGTTGTTGTCGTGGTTGTAGTTTCCTTCACGAACATAATGACCCTCTCGGTTGTAATTCCCATAGTTCCGACCTTGATTTCCTTGACCTTGGCACTAACTCTCCTGATTGGAGCCTTGGCCATTCGGTCGGAAACCCCCCGTCTGCTCATTCACTGCATAAGAATCTTCCTCACAGTAAAATTCATCTACCGGTGGTGGTGGCTTAGTCAAATAATTCACCGCATTCACTTTCTCTGCACCCCTAGTGACATGTTTCAACACTAACCAAAGATCAATTCTCATTTGAGACATCTCTTCACGAATCTCATCTGCGACTGGGTTGTGTGTAGATTGCACCGCAAAAGTGTTTCTCCCAGTATCCAACTTCCTAGTGCTCCAAGCTTTATTATTTTGGGAGATTTTCTCTAACTTCTCATCGATCTCTGCATAAGTACACTCCCTATAGGAACCACCCGCAATAGTATCAAGCACCGCCTTATTGTTATCATCTTGCCCCCTATAGAAGTACTCTTTCAACGATTCATCATCAATACGGTGGTTTGGGACACTTCTCAGAAATGAGGTGAACCTATACCAAGAACTACTTACCGACACCCCAGGCAATGCCACAAAATTGTTGACCCTATCTTTGTGGTTAATCTTTTTAGAAACCGGGTAATACCTTGCTAGGAACACATCCCTCAACTACTCCCAAGTAAAGATTGAATTGTAAGGCAACTCAGTAAACCAAATTGCGGCCTCCCCCATCAGCGAGAGAGGGATCACCTTAATCCAATTACATCCATGTCTAAGTCTGGCCTCCCTACACAACTCTTACACACCGACCTTAGTTTGGCGATGTGAGCATGTGGATTCTTAGATGGTAGCACCGAAAACAAACCTCTAGCGTTAAGCATCTGGGTCAAGCTACTAGTTACCACAAAAGTATGACCTGGTGGTAGAGGAGGTAGGACAAGTGGCCCATCAGAGTAGTGATGTTAACATTTCCCCTATAGTGCTCTTGAGGGCGTGGGGCGGGAGGTTGCCTCCTCGCATCACCTTCACCAGGATTCTCAACCAACACTTGATTATGAGCTCCAACTGGCGGTGGAAGTTGTTGGTTGAACTCATCCTCAAGATTAGCCAGATTGCGTGGATTGTTCATTCTGCAAAGTGTACAGTTTAGTTCTGGATCGGGTGAGAGTATGGGTTCTCCTCGACTCCGTGTACTTGGCATACACTAAAGTTAGACTTCCGAGAGACAAAAACAAAAAGAAAAAGTAAAATTAGGAAATTGTTGACTAAAATTCAGTAATGTACTTAAAGTTAATCTAAAAGCCACTTTCCCCGGCAGTGGCGCCAAAATTTGATACGCTCAAATTATACTTCCCTAAAGAAGTATAAGCGGTCGTATCAAGTAGAGAACCCAATTGTTAGGTTGGGGTCGATCCCACGAGGAAAATGATTTAGACTTAACTTTAATCTACGATTACATTTATTTAACGTGTGCACTCGTTAAAAAGAATTCTAAACAAAAAATTATCAATACATGCAAAATCCTATTCTAGAATTGTTATTTATCTAGTTTTATCTTGTTAATTACCCATGGTTCCCATAACCCTAGTTGTGGATTTAGTTACCCATGCTTAGCATTACATAATTAATGGTTATTAAAAAAGAATTCATATACTTACTTTGACAAGTTTGAAAAAAATCCAGAAATATCACTTGAATTAACGAAAATATAGTAAGAATCGATTCCGGAAAATTAAAGTTATTCCCAAAATCTAAAGTTCAACTTCCAATAACAAGAGTATGAAAAATTAGTAAAAGGTGTAACCCCAAAAATGAGGTTTTTAGTCCTATTTATAATAATAAAGTCCTAAAATAAAAAGGAGTTCTAAATAAGGAAAAATCTATCCAAAACGCGTCTTCAGTCGATGACCCAACTGACGGCCCATCGATGGAACGACAGACCGTCGACAAATTCCATCGGTCCACACTTGAAATCTTTTTCAGCTCCACTTTTGCATACTTTCTGTTACCATCGACGGACCAACAACACGGTCCGTAGAAGGACCTACGGTCCGTCGATGGCCTCAGTTCCTCCATACTTAGTGGTTTCTTCAAATCAGGTACTGGGACTACTTTCTGTTACCATCAACGATTTGCCAGTACGGTCCGTCAGTCAGTCGACGGATCGTCGATCCTTCCATAGACCCACACTTGGTCAGAATTCCCCGATTTGATTTTAGCAACTTGAACCTCCAGTCAACGATCATCACCTACGAACTGTCGATGGCTCCGTTGGTCATCACTTCTGCACTGATTTCAGCACATTCTTCAGCATTTCCGTTCTGGACAGTTTTCCTACAAACACTGATAAAAATATATCAAAATTACTACAAAAAGGCCTTAGACACACACTAAACTTAAAGAAAAAGAATTGAAAGTACCGTGAAACCACGGTACATGAAGAAGCATTTGGGAAGCAAGACTTAAATCGTAGCATCGTTCAAGTGAAGTTGAAGTATGTCCTCATTTGACTCGAGGGCATAGATGTCTTTTATATCTTTTATTAAAGTATTATAATAGACTTAGTAGTACTATATTTCTATTGTGTATGGTCCGTGTCCCAAGTACTATTGTGTCTAAGGTTTGATGAGATTGAAACTTAATATTTCCAATGGATTTTATATGAAAGAGTTTTTAAAGACTATGAAATGTTTTGTGAAATTTTTTAATTCCACACTACTTTTCACAATGTATATGTTATGAACGATACGGAAGGGCTTGTATAAGACCTCCGAGAGGTCGAGTACGCCGGTTGCGACCTAAGAATACCTAAATCTTTTAAGGTATAGGTGCAGGTCGTGACAACATGGACCCTTTTAACCAAGTCTTATTTGACTTTACAACGACGCGACCAAATATGAGACATGGCTGCACCTCGTGGGGACACTTCCAATTCTCATTTATGGAATTTAATTTGAGGCAGAATGGTTTGTGACAAGCCCGCGTCGCAAGGCAAACTTTTTTCCTTTTAAGTGCCAAGGGCGCTATGCGCCAGTACCCTAAAAAAGGGGTTGCCTGCACGCTGCCTTGGCAGTCTCCTTCCCAAACCTTGGGTCCTCTTCAAGGACTCTTTGGTTGGTACTTGGGGAGTCTTGCCCGGACGTTTCGACCCCAAACTCGATTATTAATACACTATGGTCACCTCCACTTATTTTAGACTCTAAACAACACATAAAAACACATACAACATACAAGGACACACTAACACACAAGGCTAGTTTTCGGACATCTTGATCGTCCTTTGACTTTTCACTTGAAAACTCTTTAAAACTTAATTATAAGGATGAATTTCATTATTTTAAAAAGTTATTAACTCAAGAAACAAATGTGAAACTCTAGATTGTCCTATTTCATTTTGAGGCTGTAACACCCGCCTAGGGTGTAGGCTCGGAGCGTGACATAAGTCTACTTTCATGGTGCATCTATATAGACCTTTCATACTGTACCACTTCAAAAGTTCATGAATAAACAATATATTATCAATAATACTCTTTCCTTTTATAAAGGTAGTGTAAGAACCTTTGTAATGAGTTTATATATGGTCGAACATCAAGAAATAAGCCTATATTCCTTTACATGGTTAGGTGTAGTTAATTTAGGGACTAAAGTAGTAGTTTTTCAACTAACTTCCTTTATGAAACTTGCCAGTGTTAAAGAACTCCATCACATCACGCACTACATCTGGTTTGAAAATCTCCAAGTGCTTCACAAAAAACTCCATTGGATACCAATCTATTTAGGGTGTTTATCCTTAGTTACCCTTAGTGCATGACCTATTTCTTGCTCAGTCATTGGAGCAATTAGAAAATCATGGGCCTTTTCTAATAAGCTCTAAATATGGGCATGACAGTTGTTCTCAAAATCTTAGTAAGGAAAGAGATAAACTCCTTCTCCAACAATTTAGGGTCTTAGTTGTTTCTGTTTGCATCATGAATTAAAGTAATGGCTTATCTGCTACTTCTCAGCTTCATCTGTTCATGAAAGTATTTCGTGTTTGCATTTTCATGTACTATTTATTTGAAAAAAGTGTTTTGTTAATCTTTTAAAAAAATACTTTTCAGAGTCAAATTACGAAAGAGGATCCGTATATTGCACTTTTTATATTAAGATTATTTTATAGAGATAAATTATTTTAAATATTTATTATAAGAAAATTAATAAAATTGTTTTTATTATATTATAATGTAAGTATTTAAATTTTCAATCAATATTATAAATATATGAATAAAATATACATTCAATATTTATATAATATTACTTGATGATTTAAATACAATTAAAAATATCAAGCATAATAAATTTGAAAATTACTTTAGAAATTGAAGCACTACATACAAAAAAATCACCACAAAGAAAGTAAATATAAGGAATATATTGGTAAATACGTATATATGTCATAAATATATTCGTTTTGAGATAAATAACTTTCCGCTTTTGCTTTTGTTTCTGCTTTTGTCTTTTTCAAGAAGAAAGAATTTTAGCTACTTCCAACGGTAGAAACAAACTGTTTCTACCTCCATTTTAAAGAAATTTTGCTAATTAGTCAAACACCTTAATTTTCCTAAAAAGGTGTTTTTTTCTTCTAAAAATTAGTGTTTTGGGCCTCGCAATAGTAATGAACTCGCTCGAACTCATTTATCTTATGTGGTTATAGATTTAGTGAATGTTTGGTTTCTTAATTGGAGTTTATGTTTTATATATTATTGTCAATTGATTCCTCTACTTATGTTTGTCTTCTACTATTTATCTTGTTTCTTGTTTTTAGTGTCAGAGTGTCATTTTCCATTTTTTTGTCACATCCGGGAGGTACCCCTAGACGTAACCGGCATTCTCGTCCTCCGAGAGGACTAGGACTAGCCTCTTAGCATTCATCATTACATTCATAGGTTAAAAAGTGCAGAAAATTTAAAACTTATCATCTACATCTACTTCATGAGGTTTACTTAGACCTCTCACATACACATAATATATTCATAGCGAGTATACATAGACTCCTCATATAAGAAGATTACATAGTCTTCTATTTATATGCCACATATACACAACATACACAACATAGTCTTAAAAGGGATGTCTCATATTAAACCATTTAAACGAAATCGAACAATATAGGCAAAATCCCTTACACAATGTATAAATTCCACTTAGGGCTTACAACAATATCTTGAAACAAGTAGAATGAAATGATCGTCTTTAGACTATAACAAAGAACCATAGCTAGAGTAATAACAAGGCATCATCATTGGACTTGAGGACATACCCACTTGGAGAATGATTCCAAGCCATCCTTCAAAAGTGGTCACGAACCCTTCAATGAGCGGAACCTAAAATGTTGGGGGAAAAGGGAGAAATGGGGTTAGCACATTACTTATACTAAGTATATGATCATATGCACATACAACATAGAAATCATATCACTTATACTAAGTATATGATCATATGTACATACAACATAGAAATCATGCTAAAAGGGACATTTATTCAAAAGCATGCAAAGTCACTTTGGATATACCTTATGCACATTAAAGAACCAATACAAGTCAATAAGCACATATTCCTTAAGTCAAGACCATGTACATTACAAGACCAACAATACCAAGTCTAGTCAAGTCAACATGCATATCAACATTATTGAGCACAAATCAAGACAACTTTATCATCAAGTTATAATATAAACAAGCATGCATAAGAGTCATGACATCATACCCTAAGCAAGACCATTATTGATGAACCCCCATTAAGTCTACTAGTGCAATGACTAAGTAAGGCCCCATAACCTCACTCAACCAAGTAAACCCAACAAGAACTATAATAAATGCCTAACTTTTCATACTATATCACTAAGAGTAAACATCATCATACTTTAGCAATACAGACCAACCACATGTTCATAAGTGAAACCAATGTCACATAGTGTCATTAAAATGTAAGACCAACATATACATATATTTACATTTATAAGCATATAAGCACATAAGAACATCCTTCGAAGACTTCCCTCAAGGCTAACTAGTGCAATGTATAGGTAGAGTCCCATACCCCTACCTAGACTAAGCCCAACCCCTTAGGTCATCCTAGTTAGAGTTCACTTTGTTACTTCGTTTTACCTTTGGGAATATCTTTCCTTAACAGACATAGACCACATGAGCTAATGTGGAATCCGGTGTAAAGGAACCCTACACCGAAATAAGGTGGACTACTTGCCAAGGTAGTAAAACATGAACATAACATCCATGTGGATCAACTAGGTAGTATTCCTATGGGGGCAACATAGTTCAAGAACTAGGAGATGTAGTTGGGACCCTCTTTATTCTACATGAATTATAGTCTCCAATCTCATGAGTACAATAGTGATCCTACCTTCCCTATATGGGAAGGGACACTCCTCACTTCTAGTTCACTCGGTGCTAAGCTAGAGTCCCTTTTGAAATGTCTTTCATCAATAATCATTACTTAGTTTAGGTCATAGGGGTCTACCCCTTATAGAGTAATAGTCATAGCTTAATAGGAATTGCATGAGTATTGTCCTTTCAATACAATTCACACATGTGAGGTTAGCACATTTACATAACCATATTATGATAAAGCACATAGGCAAATTCATGACCACCCTTATGTCATTACATCCTAGGCAACAACTCACAATCCATAAGTAAAGACATTTCAATTCAACATCATACAAACCCTGATCAATCTTATCATAAGATATACTTCAATATAACTTCATCCCTAAACACAAGTAATCATAATTGAACTAAAGGATTGAGATGACAAGACTTACCCCATCTCCTTCACAAGACATCATCCAAGGTTTTACCATCAACCATCCAATTCAACCTAACAATGGGTGTAATATCATCAGACAATAGTAATTAACACAATAATGAAGTCGATTGAATCACTATACATCAATTCAATCACTAGTTCATAACCTATGGTTAGGGAATTGGGTCAATTTCATGATCTACTTCACACACTAGGTTAATTCATTAAGAACTAGCATAATTTCATCATAATACATCATAGTATACGTATGATAACCAAAAGAAACCATAGAAAATACAATTTAGAAGATCAAATTTGTAATAGAAGGAAACCCACTTGAGACTCATCTTTTTTAAATCAATTTTGGAAGAACCCTTTGGGGAAAGGAATCCAAAGGTGAAAGGATCCCATACCTTGTTAATTGATGAAGAATGATGGAGAAAATCAACCTTCTTGCTGCCCTTTTACCTTGAACTAGCCCTTTAATGGTGTTCTTCAATTTGGGAGAGAGAAAGAAGAGAGAAGGAAGAGCAATTGTTTTTTGGGAAATATGGGAGTTCGATTAGTTTAATTAGGTTTAAGTCTTTATATAAGTCATTAAATAACTTAATTAGACCTCCCCTAACCCATAATTAATTAACTAACCAACTAAATAATAAAATGAAATAACATAAAACTTCACAAAAAATGCAGACCTGACCTATGAGACCCCGACCTACAGGCCGTAGGCCAGTCGATGGCTAAGCCCCCCTCAATGATGTACATCTGTGGTTTGCGACTGAGACTTGCCAAAATTACCCCTTCATGAAAATGGATAAGTTACCATCGACGGAGGCATCCACGCCCCATCGATCAGGCCACACCTCGTCGCCTGCAACCGTCGATGGTTGCCTGCCTCCATTGGCAGGTTTGGGTCAAAATGAAAGGGTCCTCCTTAAGAGCCCTTTGATTGGTCCTTGGGGAGTCGTACACAAACGTTTCGACCCTAAATCAACTCTAATACATTTTATACACCGTACCACCAAATCTCATTGAATTCCAACTCCTAAAACCCCGTCAAATAGGCTAAGGCACACTAGCACCTTTTGCACTAGTCTCCAGACGTCGTGGACGTTCCTTGACGTCTTGACTCTAAAATTTCCTAAATTACTTCTATTCGTTAGTGTTGACCTTAGAATAGTGTTATAGACATTATATACTCATGTGATTCTATAGATTAAGTTTTGAACTTCTGGTGTGTTACATTTTAATATTGTAATATTTGACATCAGAGCTTGGAATAAATTTGTTCTTAGCCATCTAGTCTCGATTTAGAAAATGAACAAAAATAAATAACGAAAATCGAGCCACGAAACGACATCTGCTTAAGTCGTCGGCTTCTACATAAGTTAGTAGCTTGCACCTTCTAGCCACCCCCAAGTGGTTTTCGTGTTAGCCTCCTCCAACTAGTAGCTTCTGCTCCTTCTTCACGATTTAGAGCCTCACGTCACGATCCGAAAAATAGAGGTGATGATACTCCTCTTATTCCACCAAGACAAGTCAGCCTAATTTTCAACCATAATGATTAAGTGTGGAAATAAAATCAAAATAAAATTTTAATAACAATTAATAATGCAAATAACAAGTCAACTTAACTAAATCTCCAAAACATGGTTGTCATGTTTACAAGTCTCTAATGTGTTATAATAGAATTGAATGAAAGTATGCATGTCTCAAATGATTTTGTCTCTAAAGTAAAACAAAATCATAAATAGGAGTAAGAGGGTCCACTAAGATGATGGACAACTACTTCAAAAATGTCTACAAAAAGCCTCCAAAAAGAAGAGAAGAGAGATTATCTGAAGATCCAGACTCTTCACCTACACAAATGTAGAAGCAAGGGGTGTGTATCAAACCACACGGTACTCAACAGAAAAACTTCTAAACACAAAATTAAGGGTATAGAATACTGGTACTCTTTACGCGTCAACCGAACCTCCACAACTACAACGTGTATAAAAACCAACCAAACCTAATATTTAACAATTTACTGTTTACATCGCACATAGTTCAACAATATTACTTCAACAATTAACACAAGATCCATAGAAAATTACGTGCAAGTTCACAAATGATGAAGATGCGCAATGTAAAGAATGTTATGTAAAGTATAATGATGCATGTCTTACCTAGTAATACACACCTATTGTATCTTAGTCTAGGAACCATAGGGGACTTATCAGTCCAGAATCCATCACGAAGTCCGACACAATCGTTGATAATACAATCTTTCACAATGTATGACACGTACCTTCAATTATAATATCTATCGCGGCATGTGACTCGTCCATCAAAATGGTCCATCTTCTTTAATTCCTTATTCTTCCTAAATTCATAAAAAATTCGTTACAACCATGTCTCCAAGCCAATGAAAATGACATGTTCACACAACTAATGAGGATACGACCATTTATATATCAATGTATAATTCGCAACAACAAAATCATAGTACAACATCAATTATGAGTCAATAAATCTTTCCAATCATTGTCAACACATGGCACATCAATATATAATTATGTTGCAATTTTTTACCCCTTTACCTCATTTAGATTATCCAATATGAACAAGTCAACTCATCACCAAATCCCATTATTCCCAACACATAAAACAAAGACATGCACGATAAAATACACTTAATAAGGGATCAAGATATCTCACTTGCCTCAAACAATAGAATAATTACATCAGAACTTGATACTTCCCCTTTCGTTGGGCTTCCAAATCATTCAATCTAATCACAAAATAATCATGATACGAGTTTGAAATTAAAGACTCCCACGTTACCATATGTATTGCCTAGACCCAGAAACTCACTCAAATCTATAATTAAGTTCCTAATATTAGTACCAATCAACAAGTCAACCCTCATATTTTCTAAATTTCAACCTAGAATTGAGTCTTAATTTTTTCAAAATCATAATTTAATGGTACAAATAATTTATTACATATCCTAATTTATCAAAACATGAATCATAATATAATAAGAAAATCCAAATTTGAAACTAGATACACCCTCTCCAACTCTAACCACAAAGGGAACAAAGGAGCCCACGATCTATTGATTGCCGATCAGTGCAATGATTAACCTATATCATGACCATCATCCCATAATACTAATATTTTCACAATTCTCCTCAACCCTTTTTAATGAATCAAGTCCAGTAACACCCTAATGGACAATAACTCTAAATAATTAGACCATCATCCCAGGATGCCCTCCAATCAATATCATATAATTAGTTGTATAGCCATTTAGGAGTAGTGGCACTTGATGAATGTTTACCGGTAATTGGAAGTGCAAAGCCTTTTTCAACCTATTATCATATAGGTGACTTTTTGCCTCCCTTTTATTTTCCTAAATAATTTAGTATAAATAGTGACATGCCCCACTACTTATTTTAATATATATGAGCCAAATGATATAGCATATTAAATAAAATAATAATTTAATCCATCAACCATTAATTTAATTAATTAATTATTTCATTAATACCCATTAATTAAATAATCAGAGTCATTGAGTAGTTTAAAATTTCCAAATCAACTTTACAGACTAATTGAACATGACTCGGAGCTACTATCAAAACAGATATGTAAAAATTTCCAAAAATGTTGAGATATTACATTATCCACTACTAAACTTCATGTTCACCCTCGAACAAATGGTGAAAGAAAGTACCTAAAACTTCAAAAATCTTAGGATATCTAGTACACATATTGGACTCCATCTCCCAAGTTGCCTCCTCCCCCATAGAATGGTAATTCCTCTGCACCTTTACTAAAGGAATCTCCTTGGTCCTAAGATTTCAACCTACCTATCCAATATAGCTATAGACTCCTCCTCGAATAGCAAGTTTGGACCCTACACAACAGAATCGAGTGAAAGTATATGAAACTCATCCGGAACATACTTTAAGAGCATAGAGACATGAATCACAAGATGCACAACTAACAAGAAAGGTGGAAAGGCCGACCTGTAGTCCACATATCTAACTTGCCCCAAAATTTCACAAGGATTAGTGAATCGATGGCTAAGTTTTCCCTTTTGTTGGAACAACATAACACCCTTTAATGGATGACACTCATAGCCAAATCTGATCGCCCTCCATAAAACCTAGAGATTGAACCCTCATATTTGCATTACTCTTTTGTTGACTCTAAGATGTTAAGACACTACCTTGAATCATACAGACCTACTCCATGGAATCTCTAAGCAAGTATGTATCTAATGAGTCTATGTCAATTTAATCAAAACAAACAATCGAATATCTACATCATATACTATACAAATATAAATGAACCTTTTAAAACTAGAGTGGTAACTATTGTTATAGGCAAACTACGCTAAAGGAAATTTTGATCCCAACGAGCACCAAAGTCAGTCACGCACGCTAAGAGCATGTCCTCCAATACCCGAATCATCTTCTTAGACTGCTCATCTGTCTAAGGGTGAAAGGTCATACTCATATACAATTGAATATCCATACCATGTTGTAGGGACATCAAGAATTGAGAAGTGACTAATGAACCCCGATCAGATATAATGGAAACAAGCATTCTATATAGCCAAACTATAAAGTTGAGCTAATTTTTCCACCGTGTACTTCACCTGAATTAGGATAAAATGAGAATTTTCTTAATCAATCTGGAACCACCCAAATAGAGTCATTACCACATACGGTGGTAGGTAAGCCTACAACAAAGTCCATAGTGATACATTAACATTAACATTTGATACACATTTTTAATTACTTCAGTATGTTTTATTCTCATTTTAGATCTCAAATTCTGTGTGTGTGCGCACACGCCTATGCGTGTGTGTATTTTGGGAAACAAACTTTTCACCTTTTGGGCAAACACTTTTTTCCCCAGCTATTTTAAGTTATAAGTATCACTTTTGTAAGAGATGTTCTCACACTTCCTCTAGAGAATTCATTTCCTCAATGCTAAGAAAACTTGAAAACTCTCTCAAAACCATATTAGTCCATTAAATATAAAAGAAAACTTGGTCCTTTTGGGTAGAATTCGAGTTAGACCCTTCGTTTTGGTAAGTATTTTCTCTTGAACTGTGTAGTATTTAATATTGTTAGCATATCTTGGTGTGTAAATCACGGTTTTCTGTGAATAAATATAATTTGGAAATATAATATATATATATATACATAAAACTCTTATGTTTATGTGGGGATCTCATTTTTCTGTTATGGATTCAAAATATGGGACATAATATAGGTCATGTTCTTTTCAGATTGTTTAGATTTCTGAATCCCTTTCTTCAAATGTTAGTGTTTTGATTATGTATTTTGTGGTGATTCTTGATTATTTACAACCTTAAGAAATATTCCTAAATTTTTCATAAGGATATAAAGTCATGTTTTTTCATTTTTCTTTTCAAAACTAAGTTACGACATGGGGCACTAGGTTGGCCAGATTTACTGTTTTGGGAGCATAATCGTATTTATACATGCAAGGATTACTTTTGATGATAATATTATTTTTTGGTCAACATTAATGATCTATTAGAAGTTAAATAAGATATTTTATTGAATTTTCAAGGTGGTATATACTTTTGTACAAACTAAGAAACTTGATACGTTATTTGGTATACAGTTTGAACTCTTGAAGTTGTGTTGGACGGTTTCTATGCTAAAAGGATAAGAGTTTTATATAAAATTTTACTTGTAATATTGCTACATGCTGGTGTATGATAAACCTCAAAAACTCTTCAAAACAAATTAAAAGGGTTAGTGGTCGAAGTAAATGAAAATGCCCACTAAAGGGTCGAATCACATAGAGAATGATATATCTTAGAGAATTATATCAAGACATTTTGATTGAAAATTCATTCATTTGTAGTACTAAAAGCAAGTGAGTGGATGATTCCACCGATTTAATAAAATGATTTGGTTATCAATTGTCATAATTAAACTTTGATTTTCGAGAATGCAAGAGTTAACAAGCAATCTAGGATGTGGTGATTGGAAATCGATGTGACATATGGGTAATTGTACTGCTCTATAGTGATGAAAATTCATTAATATGTTATGTCTTCTTTAGTGACAATAGTCTTCTTCTGATCTCAAAACATGTTTGCATAAAAATTTGTATATGTTTTAAGGAATGCTTTGAGAGTGAAGTATCAATAATTTGTTATTGTGTTGTTGAAAGGATTTTCTCATATACACATGTATCCATGATTGTGAAAGGTATTCTCACATAATAAGGGTTCCTAAAGGTTGAAAGGATATTTTCACCTAAAATGAACCAATGATTAAGAAATTATGTTAATGTTGAGTTAAAAGGTGACTACCCATGCTCTCTATTGAATAACGAGAGGCAATTACCCACGCCATCTGATGTAAGTACAAGATGTGATTACCCATGTTGTTCAAGGACAAGAGGTGATTAACCATGTTGCTTCAAGTACAAGAGGCGATTATCCATGTTCCTTTTTGAGCAATGATGAATAGGATTAAGAACTATTCTATGGAAGTTAAGCTTAGCACCGAGTGGACAAGTGGCGATTACCCAATACCGTACCTATGTGCCTTCATAGGACTGTTTACAAATACAGTAGCTAGTGGACGCACAATATCTAGAAGTTCATAGTTCTTTACTTAGCAAGTAGGACACACCTTTTCGTTGTGGGGTAGAGACCGGATTCCATATTGCTAGATCACATGGTCTTATATGTCGGTTAAGGCTTTTCCCAAAATTAAGAAAAGTTATGATGAACCAAGGTTACTTCAAGGAACTATTGTAAGTATGTTCTTAGATGATGTTCACTTGCATTGATCAGGGTTTATGACTTATGATTTCTAACTCTCAAGATGCATGTTTAGCTTGATCATTTCTGTCTCATCAAAATCTCCGATTGTAGCATGTTTTAAATGCTGCATACATGTCTATCATACTTGTTACATTATTTTGTAATAACACATACTCTTTCCTACATTTTCCGAAATGTAGGGTTCGACAATCAGGGTTCCCAATTTCATGGCTAGAGGTTGATTTGCGAGATTTCCGAGCCTTGGGAGTCCTCATGCTTTAAGAACGGATTTCATCATTTTTAGTTTTTCTTTCTTAGTTTTAGTTTTGGACATGATGAATGGGTTAGGTCAAACTTTATTTTATTCTATTAGATAGCTATTGAGTCAAAAAAATTTAGACTTCTTCTTTACTGTTACAAAATTTTTGAAGCTTTTGAAATGTTATTATTATTTTTATTGTTCTATTTCTTATGTTATGAATGCGAAAGGGCTTGTATGGAGCCTCTTAGGGTCATATACACCATGATACATCTAGGGTGTACCCCTGAGTCATTAAAAACTTGGTAATCAAAGCAGAAAGTTTAGAATGGTCCATGGATTTCTCATAAGCCACGTTGAGTAGAGTCTTGTTGATGAGTGTGAAGTGTGCCACATTTATGAATTAGAGGCTACGAGAAGTTTAGGAAACACTACTTCTTTCATTACTCTAAAGTCAATATGGGCTCTCTGAAAATCCTTACTCGATGCTCTATAGGATATGGTTACTCAAAGAGCTTACACTAGATAAAATGTGGGAGAGAATGCGAATTAACAAGCTCCTCCACAAGATGTTCAAGCTCCGGTTGACCCTTTGGCCAATCAAGTGACTAATGTGGAGTTAGGGCTGCATTTCGAGTAATGGCTCAAGCTGTGACAGCCCAAGCCAATAGGGAGTTTGTGGTTCCCGTTAACCCTAATGTGGGTAAGATGAAATTTAGGTGAGGGGCTTCACTGGAATTACTCCTCTGGAATTTCATGGTTTCAAGGTTGAGGAAGATGCTCAAGAGTTTGTTAAATGAGGTTTACAAGGTATTGATGATTATGGGAGTGACGCCGGTTGAAAAAGCGGAGTTGGACGCTTATTAACTGAAGGTTGTTTCTCAAATTAGGTTCAACAAATTGAATGAAGGGAGATCGGATACCTGTCCACTACCCGATCACTTTACAACCTTTTCTTCTCCAAAATTATTCTAATACCGGCTACCTTTAGCCTGTTCATCGAGCATAGCGGAGGTTCTTGGGATAGGGGCACTTATGATGCCTATTTTCCACCTGTGCTACAAGTGGTGTAGGTGTCACTAGTGTGGGGATACTCGCCGGATCATGCAACCCTTTGGAGTGCAACTCAACACATTTTATCTTAAGGGTTTGATCATCAGCTTGTTCAGACTCAAAAATTAGAGTCATGGACCTAACATCTTCATGACATTTAGAGTTAGATGTAGTGAGGTGGGTAGAGTAGACACCCATTCTGTCCGAGCTAGAGCTTCTTGAAGAAGGCTCCGCAGGTATTTTTCCCTTACCCCGACCACTTGTCTAAGTGGGTCAATGTCTCCTAGATCATGGTGGTGCAACCTCCACATCAATTTCTACTCCCTTTTCCCTTTTGCATTGTTGGGGGCCCTCAATAAGAACTTTTAGTCTGGCCATATCTTTCAACAAAAGTAAACAATGGTTGGAAATGGTTAGTAAACTATCACGATTCAAAAGTGCAGGAAAACTTGTTAATCAACTCATTCAGTCATTGAAGTCAATCGGCGAGCTTCAGAGAGATCATAAAAAATTAGAGGATAAAATGTCATAATTTCAGCACAAAACGGCGAGGTAAAAGGTCATTCAGCGAGTAATCAATTATAATCGGCAAGGAAATAGTAGCTTGCTCAATCTTACAAAGTAAATCCTAATATCTTGCTTCAAAAAGGCGAGGTTGATTAATAACGCTTCAAAGACACTTCATCCAATTATAAGCGTCAACAATAGTAAATCAATATAATAACCCAACTAATGAGTTAGGGTGGAATCCCACAATAAGGTGTACGTGTTTAAGATTCAACAGCAAAGTACGAATAAGTTAAAGTCAATCAGAGGAATTGACATTTACGAATAAAAGAGTAATTCAAATTAGGGGTGACACAAGTATCAAATAAGGGGTTTTTGGTTTTAACTATTAGCTATAACAATGACAAATAACACGAAAATAATAATGTTTAGACAGGTTCTTGGGATTTTATTAGATTATTGGATAAGGTAAACAAATGGGTAATTACAACTATTAATAAATAGCTGTAAATAAGTGAAAAAACTAGACTTTAAAGGGATATGCTTTCTCTCGAACAATTTATCCCAAATTAAGTAGTTTCTCTCGAACACCAACAAGCATGCAAATAAGAGCATCCTACTCTTTAGTCCATTCAATATCTCGAGCTGAATGTGTGGAAAAGGGTTTAAGATTCACTCTCTCAAGCTAAACCCATGGCAACCCAATACCCATAGACCATCAACTCAATAATTGTTGTTTTACAACCTCTCTCTCGAGCAAGCCAAAAACATGAAGGTAGCATTGTATTTGCAACTAAAACCCTTTAAATTGAATCAAAAGTACTAATTTAAATCACTTCTAAACATCATTTAAACTAACAATTAGCAATACCCACAAGCTAAACAACCTATAATCACACCCCAAGAATTGGGGTTTTAGCTAGACATCATAAAAACATATAAATCGTTACCAAATTTTGTTTCCATCAACTGGTTAAGATTAATTTTTCCTTTACAAAGGTCCAAATTGAAGAATCTCAAACACCCACTTCCAATTTATCAAAAATGGAAAATTTCAATTCTTCAAAGCTAAGGAAAACTTTTTTGCTCAATAGTAAAAGTTCAAACCGCAATTCTCAAATTATGACAAAAGGTAGATAATTAAATTCAAACATAATGTTTGAAAATGTATTTATATTCTCCAAAAATATGATGCGAAGAACCATTCAACACAATAAGTTGGTATTGCCGATCAACTCAGCGATCTGCCCTTTGGTTAGTTCTATCACCTTTTTTTTTCTTTGGCCTTCATCTTCTTCAAGTTCTGTAACTTTGGGCGATCCAACACGGCATCGCGAAACCACTCAGTGACACGCCAAGTGCTTCTTTATCTTGCCAACACTATTTTTTCCTTTGGGGATTGGAACACCTGAACTTTTGGTGAGATAATAGCCACTCGACAACTCACCAATGGATTAGGCGATCACCAATCCTTCTTTTCTTTGTTCTTTAACCTACCTTGTGTAAGACCCCGAAAATGACTTAGGTTAACTAGAGCCTAACATGTTGGTAATGGTGGTATAAGGTCCTAATGTGGTGTATTTTATGGTTTAGAGGTAGTAGCTAAAAGTTTAGGTGCATTGGAGGTCAAACGTCAAAGGACGACCAAGACGTTCGACGACTAAGTCACCTAAATGCCTCATATATGGTTTTATGTGTTTATGTGTGCATGAGGTTGTAAGGTCCTTAAATGAGTTATTTTATCATGCATAGGTAGTGTGTCAAGTTTCGTGAAGTTTGGAGGTCAAACGTCCAAGAACGTTCATGAAGTTCGAAAGATATGCCTTGAAATGACCTTGTGTGTCTAGGCATGTTTTGTCGAGTTTTACGTGTTTGTTTTGGATGAAATTTATGTGAGAGGTGTTAAACTCATAGACGTTCATGTTTGGGTTGGAAATGTTGGGGAAAACATCCCCAAGGACCAACCAAGGGTCCTTGAGGAAGGACCCAAGACTTGGTGTCAAGGCTGCCCAAGACAGCCCAAACCACGGAGGCAGTCGACGCCCAGTGGGTCAATCGACGCCCCGTTGGTTGGGTGTCGTCGACTGGTACTTAGCCTGGGGAGATAAGATCCCATTTCCCAGCCTCTAAACCCATCGACGTTTGCCATCACGGTCCGTCTGTGGGCTTACGCCCCGTCGATGGAGGTGTCGTCTGTGTGGCCTGTTTTCTGTGCAGGTTCCTACCAAGCTAGGGGTGAATTTGTAAATTAACCCCACTTCCAAATAAGAGTATTGGCGGTTTATTAAGGGTATATTGGGTATTTTAAACAAGTATATAACTGTTAAACACTTAGAATATTTCATTCTTCTAAATCAAAACCCCAAAATCGCTTAGAAAATCCCAAAGACTCCATTGAAGTCCAAAATCAAGGAACAGCTTAGAGGTGACATTTTGAGTGGAAATTCTTCATCAAAGTGAAGAATTATCATCATTGAGGTATGAATTTTGATCCTTGAAACTCGTTTCATCAAGGAGCCCAACTTTCAAAGATGTTTTCAAAGTTTTCAAAGAGGAATTGTCCAATTTCATGATTCTACCATGGGTTCTTGCATTAATGGTTTTCAAACGTCTATATGGATTAGATTGATGTTGTATTGATGATTTTAACCTAAATTACCTATGCACCCATGAAATTGATGAACCTACCATTTTGACTAAATTATGGGTTACTTGATATTGGCTTAATGTTGATGAATTCATGTGTAGTTTCTTATGGGCTTTCTATTGATGTAAGAATTGTATTCAATGGTTATCAAATTGGTATTGTATTGTTGAATCTATGTTGAATTGGTTTAGATTTCATTGATTTATATAATTGTGTATTGGATTGGTGTTCATGGCCTTAGGTAAGGGTCTTGTGTTATCAAATTGAGTAAGTTGACTTGAATTGAAGTGTTGATGATGGAGTGGAGGTATGCTGCCCCATTTACTTTATTTTGATGTTATTTATACTTTGATTCTATTATGATTGATTTTGGTCCACCTTTGGTGGCGGTGTTATGTGAATTGATATGGCCTTGTCGGCGTTACTTTCTAGTATATTGATAATCATGGCCTTGTCGGCACTACTTGAACTTATATGGCTATTTGCGTAGTTGATTTGATGATCTATAATCATATCTATCTATATGTGGAAGTATGTGCTAGACTATTGCTACTATCTAGTTAATCATGTTATGCTTTTACTATGTGTTAATTGTATAGTCTTAGAGTTGATACATGGTTATTCCTAATTTGGTTAGATGAGCCTAAAATGGTTAAGTTGATAATGTTAAGGTAATGAATAGGTTGCCTATTAGCATTAGAGAAGTTTATGAGGTTTAGGTGGTGGTATGGGATGCTACTTAGACATTGCACAATAGACTTTGATGGTGTTATTTGGAGTTCCTAGGTCTTGTGTAAGACCATTATTTGAATGTCCTTTATGTGATGTATGTCTTCTAAATGAACTAATGAACTAATGACTTACGTTATGAGGTATGTAAATGAATAAGTACCTATTCTAAAGTAACTTAAGGACTCCTTAGCTAAAGTGTGAAGAGGGCATATGGGATGATCTCTTTATGTCTTATATTTTGAAGTCTTCAGTATGACTCTAGTTAGAGAAGATGTTTGATGTTGGAGACATGATCTAAACCTTAGGTAGTCTCAAGGACTATTTAGTTAATCTTGAAGAGGTCAATCATGGACGTTATCTTCTTGATTTACTTAAGTAGGTCTTTTGATAGCCTTTGGAAGGAAAATGTCATATCGTCTATGTATTTGTGTGTTTAGTGAGAATGATTCTATCCTAGGGAGTCTATTGGATCTCTTGAGTGTGTATGTAAGGGATTGTATGGGCGGTTGCTTCACAACTCACTCAAGTGAGACCTAAAATCACCTTTGGTAGAAGAATCTTACATTGATGTTTATGATGTTTTGTAAGTGTGTATGTGACTCATTATAAGTAATCTTAAGGGTCGTTTAGGCACATCTAGAGAGGGTGTATGGGCGGTCTCTCTTTGTGTGACTTAAGTGAATCTTAGGATAGCTTTGAGTGGGATAATTACATGCTAAAGGGTGTCTAAAGGTAAGGTTAAGTACTTCACTGTCTTCATTGTAACAGTGAATTGGCTCACTGTTAAGTGGTCCTAAAAATGCATTAATTTGTCTAAATGTTGTCTTATGTGTTTCTAAGTTGTTAAATGTAATTCTTATGATTATAATATGATTTTTAAATGAAAAGATGCATATTTATAATAAAGTCCGTTTTCATGATTTTTATGTATAATGCCATACTTAGTACATGTGGTTGTACTAATTCCATGCTTTATTTTCTATCTATAGTTCTTAATAGGTGAAGACCTTATATGTGGAAGACTTGGACAAGGATATCGTTCAAGAAAAGTTGAAGTATGCCCTCATTTGACTCGAGGGAATATATGTCATTTTATGTTTCTTTGATGAAGTTTTGTTATAGGCTATATAGTAGTATGTTTTCAATTTGTATGGGTCGTGTCCAAGTATTATCGTGTCTTAAGATGATGATCGAGACTTAGTGTTTTCCTATTTCTACATATATGAATGAGTTTCAAGACTTCTATATTGTTATTATGAAAGGTTTTAATTCCGCACTACTTTTCATTATGTATATGCGATGAATAATATGAGAGGCTTGTATAAGACCTCCGAGAGGTCGAATACGCCGGTCACAATCCATGATTGCACCCTAACTTCTAGGGTGTGGTTTTGGGATGTGACACCTTGTTCCTTTTTGAACATTAGTGTCCATGATTTGTTCCTCAATCCAAATACCTTGAAATTAAGGGTATTACATCAATTATTTGAACAAAATAAACATTTGAGGACACTAAATCTATCCAAATAAAGCCCTAAATGAGTCAAAATCGTGGAATCATCAACACCCCAACTTAAACTTTGGCTTGTCCACGAGTAAAATAAAAGTTCAATAGTTCAAAAAGGACGTCTCAAACAGTGCTACACAAGATATAATCATGAATGCACACAAAAAGACTCAACTTATTCATGCAAGGATCAATTGTGCACTCAAAGATTCAAGTTGTGACTCACCATTATCAAATATTCTTGAGTTCACAATACTTGCTTTAAATGGAAGTTCAATCTCAACAAAGGTACCTAAATGCCCTCATACAAATAATTATTCCATATTCACACATAATGGCTCAAACATTTATTGATATGGAATCACCATCAACACTCACACTCACAAATATGAAAACATGCATGACTCGACCCATAGGTTTGCCCTTATTTTCTAATCAACACTTTTTTCATCTCACTCAAGATCAGAAAGGTATTTTCAAGGCTTGTAATGGGGCTGCGTGTAAATGTATGGTCATTTACACTCAGTGGATTCTATCCTCATGAAATGTGGTGTGAAGAACACTTTTTTCCATTTTATCCATCATTCTCATTCATTCTCAACAAGGCACACCATCATGCACTTTCCAAGGAATACCGGACACCCCATTTTCGTTTGCTCTTTCACAACATTATTTCAAACTTTTTCGTTCTTTTTTTCATTGATCTTTTCTTTTTTACTTCTTTTATATATGGAGGGTTTCTTTGAATTTCTTGATTTACCTTATCTTTTAACCACACTCCCAACTGAGGCTTTTTGTCTAAGTTGGCTGTTCACACAAACCACATCTCATGAGGTTTAAGGGTAAAAGGATAAATAAAAGTCACAATTTCATCAAGTTTTTTTCAAGGCAAGTCTAAGGCTCAAAAGGTGTTCAAGCGAAGTTCACACACTCACAAGGTAGGCCACAAAAGAGGTAAAATATCAAATTATTTCACTCTTTGAAATTATTGCCTAAGATAATTTCAAGAGCTTGCATCAATTAGTCAACCAGACCAATGAGGCAAATTCTGCGTGTCATTACACATGGTTCATGGTAAGCTCATCACACAAGGCATTGGCACCAATGTCAAACAAGACTTCACACTTTTGCTAGTGTGCAATGTTTATCACAACATCGTCAATTTCATAATTGTCTAGTCACAAAGAGATGTAAAAAGTTCACATATTGTCTATGCAACTTCATTTGACCTCATCGTAGCCGCACATTCATTTTTGTTCGATTATGAGCACTATTCAAGTCAACGGTATTAATCAAGACCGGTACGCAAATTTACAAGATAACAACCACATTCAAACTTACACCACAAGTTGCACAAATTTTTTTGAAAGGTTCCAAAAATCATTTACAATTAAAAGAAGGAGGCACAAGCTCAATTGTCCACAAAAACAGTGCCAAACACAATTTATAGCATAAAAACCCAATATATAACAAAAAAAATAATCATAAATGAGGACCTCACCCCACCACAAAACAAAACCTATTTGTCCACAAATGAAAGTAAAATATCCCAAAATCAATAAAAATAAGACAGAGGGAGGTACATGGAATCTTATTTAAACAATCACTCAGTCTGTTAGGGCATAAATGCTTGGTGTAGTTCTCTCAACTTGGGTCTCAGCGCCCTTAGTCACTCGACAGTACCACCAGCTCTACTCAAGTCTGCCATAGACGTATCTACCAGCGATGTCTGGATCAGTAATTGTACAATCATCTCTTCTAGATCTTACAGGTCTCCATATATGTTGTCCTCCCTCACATCAATCTTCTCCACGTCGGTATCTACCTATGACTCATCAATTTCTATGTCATCCATATGTATGTCTCAGGTGGTATTCAGAGGAATCTCTGATGTAGCAGGAGCATCCTTTGCCTCTACGGCCTCTACTAAAGTGGAGCATCCATCCTCTACCTCAACTGCCTCAAATAAAGTGGTGAAGTTTGTAGACTTAAGATAGTTCACATCCTTCCTCAGATCTGCCACCTCAACACTCAAAGCCATCACCTATAAAGACTCCCCCTGTCTACTCTCATAAGTCGTGACTCTCGCAGTCAAATGATCAACAGAAGCCTCAATCATCCATGGCACAACAACCTCCAATCTGGTTGATCATACATCATCTGAATGGGCTAAGTGCCCATCCTCAGGAGCATGGCCTTAGTGATCTTGGTGGGATGGGCTGAGGTAGGATCAGTCGAAGCCTGTGAAGAAGAAACAGGAGCAGATGTACTAAAAGTCCCAGAGGCCAGAGTAGGCAAAGATGCCTCTCCAGGTATAGAACCAATGTCCACCTTCAAAAAATTATAAACTGGAGCTGCTCTCTTCATGTAGGCCTCCTCTTGGGTTCAGCCTATATACACCAATTATCTGTAGTGGATAAGGGAGTGACGTCAATATCTCTTATGGCATCTCGAGGTACTTCAGAACGCCGACATAACTCCGTGATCATAACCGGGAATAATAGGGAAGTTTGTGTCTTCTTGGCCCTCATATCCATCTCCTTGTCAAGAAGGAGTCCCACCTTGATGCTCCTCCGAGATATGATCGACCCAAGGTAGGACGCCTTGATTGGCGTAGAATGGACTTAATCTGGGATGGAATGATGGTTCTTCTAATGATGCCAATCCAGAATCGAGCAGCAATACTCATATACCTCTTCTCTATGGGGACCCCTACCTCGATCCACCTTGGGGTGGCATTAGAAATCAATAGATAAAGGCAACCCTTCAAGTCATCTAAGGACTGAGTAGTAGTCAATCCCTCATATGCCACTGTAGCTCCTATACCTCTAGCAAGTAAATTATTAATGTACTCTCTACTGGATCGACTTCCTTTCCCCGAACCATGACCGGCTCAATAGATCTGAACTCGTTGACCTTCTTCTTTCTTTTAGGAACCATATCACCATATGCTGAGTAAAATTCTTGGACCCATGTAGGAATGTAGTCGCCTTGAGGCCTAGTGAACTGCTAGAATCGATGGAAATTGAGGGTATCTCTCACCCCAGAGTATCCACCCTCAAGGCCATCTACAGATAACAACGTCTTCTTGAGGATGGCCCGCAATTCATCAACTTTTAATTTGTTAAGTAGCCTAGGATGAGGGACCACTGGTGGCACTGGATCTACAGGGGTGGTGGAGCTGGAACTGTGGCTGCTGCTAGGGTGGCTGCTGGAGATCTAGAAAGGTCAGTACGAGACCTAGAACAGATCCCATCCTGCTGGGACTATAGTGGGTGGTAGTAATCCAGCTCAGATAATATGGTTTAGGAGCCCTTACTATCGAAGTTGTGCTTCGGAGCCTCAGATACTAGCCACTTTCCTTTGCCCTTGCCTCCCGTTAGAGGTTCTTGTCTTTCCTTTATGGGAGGGCTGGCTCCTCCTTCATTTATAATAATGCCCCGTTCTCTTTTACGGGGTAGCATATCGATGTTAGGCCTAGACATATCTACAAAATATCAGAAAAAATTAGAAATAATTCAAGCAAAAGCATGGAAGAAAAAAATTGTAGACATAATCGTCGAACCAGTTAGCGAGTCGCCAAATCTCTTTGGCGAGCCGGATCGGGCTCATGAAAGGATTGGCTCAAAAATTCCCAAAACAATTTGCATATCGGCAATGGGCAAGGCATTTCAACGAATCACCGACAAAATTAAGAGAGCAAGGACTAGCCCACCCAAAGTTATAGTGCTTTTAGGGTTTAGGGGCGCAGATAAAGGGCGATCAAGAAGGAATTTTGGAAAGTCGCCAAGGGCACTCGACGATCTCAGGATTCTCGCTGAAAGTTATAGAACAAAACTAAAGATTTAACTAGAATTTGAATGTGATATGCGGATTTTCGGTGAACTGCCGATTTGTTTGACGAACCACCTTGTCGTTTGGGGAGCTCGACCCATCTCGCTAAGCTGCCAACGTGCCTACTTTCAACCCAACTATCCTAATTCAACCTCTCACCCCTTGAAAACAAAATAAAAACATGCACTCATCTAATTAACTAAGACCCATTACACCCATGCCCCCCGGATACTGAGACTTCTCCCAGTTTGGCCAAGTTTGTCCATTTCATGACTTTTGCCCTTAGGAATGACGTCAACGCTCCATCATTTGGCAAATTATGTCATTTGACACAAATGAGGGTTACCTAGACTTCACTAGATTAGACCCAAAAACATGCAAGCATAACCCCACCATTTTAATCAATTTTAAAGCACGAAAAACTTGGGAATTCAACAATATAAGCATTACGGGCATGATTATAAAATTAAAAGAGGCACACACATATACAAGTATGATCAAAGAGTCTTAACACACTTCACTAAGATAAAATAACTTGCAAATGAATCAAAATCGCAATATAATAATTTTGGGTTCGGAGAATTAACCTTAGAAGCCGAATAAATACTTTGAAATGCTAGTCGGAAAAGAAATAAAACTCTGAACACAAATTTGACGACTAAATATGATAAAAACACAAAAAATATGTGAAATATTGTGCGGGTCTGAGTGTGGGAAGTTCAAATGTGAGGGTAACTGAAAGAGTTTGAAGGTTTATGTAACGACTCGAGAGTACCCCCTAGAAGAAGGGAGTACCCTTGGATCGGAACAAGGCGTACTTGACCATTTGGGGTATTATACAAGCCCTTTGACTATCGTTCATTACATAAGACATGAAAAGTAGTGCGGAATTAAAACTTTTCACGAATAATTTAACAAAGGAAACATCTTTCATAAAATACTAAGAAGGTCTGATCGTCACAAGCCAAACTTAAAGACACGACATAATAACTTAGGAACACGGCCCTTTACATTAAAAGAAATACATAATAAGTCTTAAATAAAGAAACTAAGAAACATGACTACGCCTCACATATATGAGGACATACTTAGTCTTGAGAGAGTAGATTACCAAGCTTCGCCTTCTAGACTTCTCCTTGCTTCCAAACCTATACTTAATAAGTATAAAAAAGTATGGGGTTAGTACAAAACAATCTACTAAGTATGGCATATGCAAAAACATGCACAAAGGGGTTTTAGTATAAATACACTTCCATGCCAAATAAGTAAAATCTTCATGAATATACTAGTAAAACAACATAAGAATCATCATTTAACACTTAGATAAGGATTTCCATAATTTTAACAAAAAGAACCATTTTACAGTAAACTCTCCAAAATTACAGTGAACTCATTTTAATCCCAAAACAGTGAACCAATCTCCTTAGAGGTTTCCCTAAATAAGTGATCCTTAAGACCACCAACCATAGGCTTACCTCGCTCGGGAGACAAGTCCACACATTAATAATTAGACAATAGAGGAGCATTCATACATTAAGAACTTTACCTAGGTGCTCTACTCCAATGAGACTTATAAGTTACACTAAGTACAATGTGAGAGTAGAATCACATACTACCACTCCCACTTAGTGCCCCTTAAGGGTTCCCTTGGATCAAGCACACCACATTCCTATCAAGACACCATGAAACCCCAAGGTCAATCCAAGAGAAAGTGAACTCATTTTCGTAGGAGTTTCCCTAACAAAGATTATCCTAAGACTCTATCAAAATATAGCCCTAAATAAGTCCAAAATTGTGGACTCATCAACACCCCAACTTAAACTTTTGCTTGTCCTCAAGTAAAACTCAAGTTCAACAGTTAAAAAAGGATGTCTCAAATAGTTTTACACAAGACTCAATCATGAATGGACAAAACGAGACTCAACTTACAAATGTAAGGATCAAATGTGCACTCAGAGACTCAAGTTGTGGCACACCATTATCAAAGATTTTAAATTCAAGCTCAACCAAATTGATCAAATGCCCTCACATAAAGAATAATTCCATATTCACACACAGTGATGCACAATTTAAAGCTCCAGAAACAATTTTGACACCCAAACTCAAAAAGATGAACACGATGCATGAATTAACCCATAGCTTTGCCTGTATTTTCCAATCAACCTTTGTTTCAACTCAATTATGATCAAAAAGGGATTTTTAGGCTTATAACGGGGCTGAGTGTGTAAGTATGGTCATTTAGGATCAATGACTTAAATCCTTACGAGATGTGGTGCTCATAACACTTGATTTTTCCTTCCTTCCTCATTTTCTCTAGCGCTCATAAATCATCCCTTTATTTACTTTCCATGGATTGTTCGGAAGACCCCATTTCATATTGTATTTTCATAACTTTATTCCATGGCTTTCTCTATTTCATTCTTGTGTTCTCTTTTTCTATTTCTTTTTTTTTTGTATGGAGGGGTTTCATTTTTCTCAACACCATGGGTTAAGGGATACTATTCTTGCACTCTTTGAGTTGCCGTCTCTTTTCACCACACCCCAACATAGGATTTTGGCCTAAGTTAGCTATTCAATCAACCACAAATCAAGAGGATAATGGGTAGAGGATTAACAGAGGTCATGTTTTCATCATGTTTCATCCATAGAAAGGTGTAAGGCTTAAAAGATGTTCAAAAGAGGTTCGCACACTCACAAGGTAAGCCACAAAAGACGTATATGTTAAATTGGTTCACACTCTTTCAACGGTGCCTAAGATCACATGACAAATTCTAGGTGTCATAATCCATGGTTCACGATAATGTCATCACACAAAGCATTGACACTAAAGTCAAACAAGAATCCACACTTTTGCAAGTGTGCAACGTTCATAGCAAGAAGCTCAATTTGATGATTGGCTAATCACAATGAGATGCAAAGAGTTCATATACTGTCTATGCAACATCATTTGGCCTCATTGTAGCCTCACATTCATGTTCGTTTGATTTCAAACACTATTCAAGTCATCTGTATTGATCAATCAAAGGCTCAAATTTGTCTAAGAACATCCAAATTAAAGTACATACAGGAGGAGGCGGAAAAAGAAAAAATTTGGAATTTTATTTTTTTTGCAATTTAAAACAAAAGGAACCGCAAGCTAAAACATCCACAAAAAGCAATATAAAACCAATTTAAGACAGAACAACCCAAATATATACACAAAACCACAAGTTATGGATAGCACACAAAAGTTGAGCCTCACCCCACCATACAAAAGTATTTGTCCTCAAATGCAAATGATATAAAAGCATCCAAAAAGTAAATCAAAATAATATAGAGAGGGAGGTGAAGAAAAGATCCCGTATATGCAGTATCTCCATCTGTTTGGGTTTCAGTTCCTGATGTGTCGGCCTGGTATAGGACAATAGCTGTTGAAGCTGCTTCAGAAGATTCAGTGGCAGCTATCTTGCTGAAATTATCGAAGTCATGATCCTCCAAAAGGATTATATCGCCATGAATATTCCACATCTCCACGAGGGAATAGTGGGGTCCACGTGCATTCGTACTCTTGATGGAACTCGACTTCTAGCCCCTTTTACCTATTTTGGGAGGATTAGTTGCCTTTGTATTCTTCCCGAAATTCTTCACTTTGATTTGTCGGGATGACATAATTGTCCCAGCTACTTGGGGTCTGTCCATATCTGCAAAAGCTTCAAAAATGAGTTAGAACATATCTAAATAAAAGTCTGGAAGTTTAGATGCATAAATTCTTTTCTGAACCAATTGGGAAATTGTGGAACTACTTAGGTGATTTACCGAGTGCAGTGCACATAGGATACAAGGGTCCATACAAAGGACAAACAAGACTTCTTTCAGAAAGACACCGAATGCGCTTGGCGGCCTCAGACTTCTCACATAAAGTTACAAAATTTAACAATTCATTTAACATGTAATTAAAGGCGAACCACCGAGTAGTTTGGTGAGCTCGACCTAACTCGCCAATCATTCCAACATACTCATTTTCAACCCAAATTGCTAAATTCTACCCCGCGACCCTCGAAAACAAAAGTAAAGCATGCACAACTCAAATTAAGCTTATACCTAGTAACAATCATGCATAACCCGACATTTTTCATCCATTGTAAGACACAATTTTCAAGAATCAACATTTTAATCTACTAAGGCAAAATTATCAAATAAAAATAGGTAAATAACGATTCTAGTCCTACCAAAGAGATCCACCACACATCAACAAGATAATGCTATTGCATTTGAGTACAATTTTCAATAAAAGAAACTTAGTGTGAAGAAACCAACCTTAGGTGCTGATTAAGATGTATTTGTGATGCTAGGCGCCACTACAATCCAAATCCGAGCACAAGTCAACAACCAAAATACTCTTAAAGTACAAGGGATATAAAAAGTGGGGCTGCATGTGTGATTTTGAAGAATGAAAAGTGAATGAATCTTAAGGAGTTAAAGAAATTTAATCCTTTGATTTCAAGGACCATCCAGTTCTCGCCCATTCGACGACATTAGTCGTGATCGCTAAACCTATTCGTGAAGAGCTCTATGAAGCACCGAGTAGTATCTTTCCTCATCGAGTTTTATAGACCCCAATTAATTTTGGGAGTCCAATTGACAGAAAGGGTTGGGATCGCTGAGCCGATTAGCGACACGCCAATAATTTATTGATCTCGCTGAGTTTTACAAACTCTAACTGAAATTTGTCTTGAGTCCAATTGTGTACTAGATCAGGATCACCGACAACTCGGCGATCTACCGAATGAAACTTTCTACTTGGTAAACTCCTTGTTTTCTAACACTTGCCACACTTCAGCCTACACAACAAAAAGCAATTAAAGGGGTTTTGGGTTGCCTCCCAAACAACGCCTTAGTTAACGTTGTGGCACGATGCAAGTCTACCTTGAAACTTCATTTTTGGAGTTTTCCATAGTGTCACTAGGAACCCCCCCCCCCCCTTTTTGTCACGGATTTAAGTGCAATGAAATCTGACCTATCTAGTTATCCAACTAGTTAATTGAGACACAATGAGAGGTAACTTTCTGGCTAAGGGTTGACACATGTTCCTTAATTTCCTTTAAAATCTTACCACATCCTTCAACTTTGCCAAGGATATGGGAGAGCATATCCTTACAACGGCGAAGTTCCAACTCTTTTGGATTTTGGCTCTCATGTGGAGGTATATACGTATCCCTCTCCCCGTCTTTCTTGTAGGGATTTTGATCCCTCCATTCGCAGTCTCGATCTTTTGAACCAGCATCTCTATTCCAATCTTGGTTACCACCTTGCATTGAGTAGTTTGAACGATTACCACCGCCTTGGTTGTCTACAAAGTTTACCTCTTCATTATACAAGTTTTCAAACTTGTACACCTCCGGATTAGTGCACCTGATTCCCACAACATTGAAACTTTGAGTACCAGCTCCCATGACATTTTTATACAAAATGTCAAGTTGTTTCATGATCTTGGTCATGTTCTGGTCCCTCTCTTGATCTTTCTATATGTGCTCCTTGTTCAATTTGAACAAGAGGGGAGATACTTGATCTTCATGGGTATACCACGCCCAAATTATTTATGTCATTCCATCCAATAGTTGCGCTGCTATCATATAAGGTTGTTTTAAACCTCCCTAAGAAAGTTGGTTAGCAGCACCCTTGTTCACTGAGTCAAGGCTTTGGTAATAGTATTGTTGAAACACGTTTTAGGCGAACCATGAGTTAGGCATTGTAGAACCAATTACTTGAATCTAAGCCAAGTGTCATGAATTGGTTCGCCTTCAAGACACTTAAATCTTTGATGCTATCCCTATGAATCATCATCTTCAAGGGAGGGAAGAATTGCACATTAAATGTTCTAACCAATTCCTCTTACGAGATGATTGAGTCACGTGACAATTCATCCAACCACATGCAAGCCTTCCCCATCAGAGAAAATGGGAATAAGCTCAGCCTAACTGACTCATGACAGATGTTGTTGAAGGTGAATGGCCCGCATACATCAAGGAAGTTTCGAAGATGTTCTTGAGGGTCCTTATGAGCGAATACACTAAAGAGTCACTTTCGTTGCAAGAGTTAGAGAATGGTGCTCGTGATGTGGAATACTGTATTTCCTTTCAGCAGGTGGTAAACGAATGGCACCAATACCTCCCATGATATGGGGGTTATTAGCTTGAGGTTCTTTTGACATAATTGAGATTATCGATGTCATCTTGATGGACTATTTGGCTTCCATTGCTTCCATTAACGCTCATAATTCCTGTTTTCACAACAATCAAGCAAAACAAAAATAAAAATTAAGTGAATAAAACTATAACTAACAAAAGCAAAATTTCTACACAACTAAAAATTCTAAAGTAACACTACTCCCAGGAAGCGACGCCATTTTGATCGTTGACTTTATCAAAGATACTTCATTTATTACTAATTATCGATGGTCGTTAATCATTATATAACCCAAAAAAGGGTTAGAATCATTTCCACATGGAATGGTACTGAGAATATTTCAGCCAAGCATAAATCAAGTTATGCTACTCATAGCTACAAGAAACTATCGAATAAAAACATAACAAATTAAAAGGGTGACTCAAAGGTCAATTAAAAATTGGGGGGGGGGGGGGGGTTTGCAATCAAATTTACAACTAAAACCAGTAAAAAAGTAGGGATGACTAACGGGGGAACAAGATTCTTGGTATGTGACTGAAATATGAGATAAAAAACACCGAAGTGTAGTTTTCATGGATAGTACGTCGCTTAATATATGTAAATGGCTAGACTTTAGTGGGGTAAATTCTCACTCGAGCAACTTACCCCAAATCAATTGCGTTTCTCTCAAAAACTGAGTTACAACCTTTAAGCACAACCTCCGCTTTAAGCCAACCACTCTCTCGAGCAGAAAGTGTGGAAAAAAGAATAGGACTCACTCTCTCGAGTTGAACCCATGACGACCCAATAACCACCGACTATCAACTTATAGTCATAGTTTTAAAACCTCTCTCTCTCACAAACCAAAAACACTAAGGAGAAATCATATTTGCAACTACAACTTCATTTAGTTAAAACACAACTACTAAGTGAAATCACATTTAAACAACGAATATACCAGCAATTAGCAACACCCAACAATAGATTTACGTCATATCCACAAAATCACACCCCAAGAATTTGGGTTTTAACTAGACTTAAAGAAAAGGAAGTAAATGATACCAAATCAAAGTACCATCAACTGGGTATGATTTCTTCTTGCTTCAATAAACTCTTGAATTAAGAATTTCTAACACCCACGTTGAGTTTCTTTAAGATGAGTAACATTAAATCTTCAAGGTTCAAGAACAAAGTTTCCCAAAAGCTCTAAAAAAATTCAAAATAAAATCAAAGTGTGAAAATTACTTTTCAAAACTATGAAAATCGATACAAAGATAAAAACATTAAGAAGTATTGATAGTTTTCAAAAAGTGTTGTTGCGAAGGATCACTTTGCCCAGTTAGTCAGGATCACCGATCAACTCGTCGATCCGCCCTTTGGTATGTTTATCGCCCTCTTGCATTAGACTTCAACATCTTCATGTTCTGGATCTTTGGGCGACATGGTATTTCTTTGTTTTCACGACCTGAGAGAACCCCGTAGTCGTACTCGACCTCTCAGAGGTCTTATACAAGCCCTTAGAATTCATCATCATATATAGTCTTAGAAAATACGAAATCATTAAAAACTTGTGAAATCTAGAAGTCAACTAATAGAAACTAACTTTGTCTTATAGTACCATCTAGACATAGGAATATGAAAGTTGGAACTTAGCCCTTACAATAATAGAAAGTCTTAGAATAGGATAGAACAACATAGTCTATCAAATATACAAAATGAACTAAAGCAAGAATCATAGGTGCTTTGTCCTCGGACTTGAGGACTCATCAACTTTTGAAAGAAAATCCAAGAATCTTGAGAAATGGCCTTGAATCACCTCAATGGCCCGAACCTACATTTGTTAGGAAAAAGGGGAAAGAATATGGGTTAGTACAACACACATATACTAGGTATGATGCTATACACATAAAACATTTGAAATATGCATAAAATGACATTTTAGTTAAAATTATGCGTTCTATCAAGTAAAACACAATATGCATACAAGATAAGGAACATAAGACAAATCAACATAATAGTAACCCAACATACAGGCAACATAGGTAACCTTAGTGCAATGCCACTGATAGGATTCTATAACCTCATCAAAAGCTAAGTTTCAACTATAATACACCTACTACATTCATATGTATAACATCATAATCATCATAAGCATACCATAAGATAAAACCAACCATGTTCATAATATTAATACATAGCATACAATGCATAACCCAAAATCAACATAATCATAAGAGAACCCTACTACAATCCCCTCTTAGAATCCTACATGTGCAATGTCCAAGAGAAGTCTCATACCCTCCCTTCCCCTATTTAGAGCCCCTCAATAAAGCTATAGTGGGACTTCTTATCCTTACATTCCTTCATTCATTTACTTTTACATTTAGGGGAAGATTGAAATAACTAATATAGAACATGTGAGATAGATTGGAACCCAATGTTCTAATCCCACACCGAAAAGAGAGGGTTTCATCTTGCATGAGGTGGAACCTCTCATACTAGCTATATATGTGGATCCACTACGCTATAGTCCTATGTGGGCACATATTTAAGAGACAAGGAGAATGCTACTAGAGACTCAATGTTACAACCCTCAAAAGAAATAGGACAAACTAGATATTTGCGTGTGTTTTATGAGTTAATAAGGTGTTAAAATGATGAAGAATATCTTATTAAGTCAGTTTGAAAGTATTTAGTATTCGAACGTCAATGAACGACAAAGACGTTCAGAAACTAGTCTTGTGTGTGCTAGTGTACTATTGCATGTTTTATGTGTTTTTGTGTGTCGTTTGGAGTCTAAAATGAGTTGAAGGGACCCTAGTATATATTTGGTCATGTTTAGGGTAAACAATTTAGGGTTAGACTCCCCAAGGACCACCCTAAGGGTTCTTGAGGGGGACCCAAACGTTGGCCATGAAGCTGCCAAAGCATTCCCAATCGATGCCCTAGTTGACACATGGTAGATCATTTGACGCTCCGTCAAAAGAGGGCGTACCTCGATGCGTAGTTGTAAGATCTTAGCCCCAATTTGGGGAGTATATGATCAAAACCACACCTAACAGGATGGGCCGTAGTCCAAACGACGCCCATTAGATGGTGGCCGTCGTTTGACACCTACAATTTCTGCAGGGTCTCGACCAAGTGAGAGGTGAATTGGTAAATTCAGCCCTCATCCTAATTAAGTCATTGACAGTTATTTTAGATGTTTTAATGTATTATTTGTTATTTTAAACACCTAGACCTAAATTTAGACCTCACTTTTCAAAATCAAAACCCCTCTCCTAAACAAAACTCTTTCAAGACCCCATTGGAGCTTGAACTCAAGTTAGAGCTAGGATTGAAGATTTTCAGTGGATTCTTCATAAATTTCATGGGGTTTCTTCTAATAAGGTATGGTAATTCATCTGGGATTCTTCTCTCTCTCAAGGAGCCAATCCAAAGGCTTTCGAAAAGGTTTCACAATCCTAAAATCTCCTATTTCGGATTATAAGCATGGGTTCCTGCATAAAAAGATTTTAATGGATGAATTATGATGTTTTCAATATTTATTGATGAATTTATGATGAAAAAACTCCATGAATCCATGATCATCCTTATTCTCTAATTTTTTCTTATGAAGTGGTTTTGATGAAATTGATTGGGTAATGTTAAAATTGTATTTATACTATGTTGTATTATGATTATCTACTAACAGTTATACCTTATTAGGATGAATTGTTGGAGCATTGAGAAAATGTAATCAAGGTTTAGATGAAGGGTAAGTTGACCTCAATTGTTCTAGTCTTCTTGAATTGATCTTGTGAGGTATGGTCCATTTATGGTGGCGGTGTTTACTTGATGTATATGAATGTAAATTTGAATTTTGATTATGTCCTTGAAGGAATTGAATGGAATTAAAGTGTTATGTATATGCATATAGATGTCTTATAAAGTTATGGATGTGTGTCTTGAAGGTACTATGTCTAATTGAAGTATGATGTGAATGTGAAGTACGATTGTGTGTGGATTATGATAAATGTAGTATGATCATGATTAGTATTCAATGTTATGAATGATGGTGATTATGTGAAAGGCTTTCTAACACATACAAACAATGAATGAATAAATGAAGCTAATGAAAATGTAATGAATGAGAGTCGATTGAAAGGTTTCTCGATAGAACTATAATTAATTAAAAAGGGGTATTTTGGGGTGGACACTCTTCGTGAGTTGAGATGTAGTGTCTAATAGCAACCTCACTATTCCTAAGATCTTTCCAATGAATGAATAATAGGTTGGAGGTTGAATACTCTTCGTGAGGAGAGATGTAGAAATGAGTACTCTTCATGAGTTGAGATGTAGTACTTATTAGAAATCTCTTAACCTATAGCTAATGAATGTTTAAAACTCCGTGGGAATTTATGCTTAGCACCGAGAGGATTTGAAAAAGGGGTGGATACTTTTCGTGAGTAGAGATGTTCAATCCAATGTAGTTCTTGAGATGAGTACTCTTCATGAGTTGAGATGTAGTACTTAGAAGCAATCTCCTTATCCTTTAACTATGCGCCCGCATAGGACTAGCTAATGGTGTTCCATGTAAAGGCTTAAAGAATGACCCTACCTTAGGCAAGTGGGGATCCCTCACACGGTAGGGGTGAATACCTGTGTTCCATGTCAAGCTCTCATGGTCTGTGACAGTTAAAGCTAGGCCCCACAAATGAATGTAATGAACTAGGTCTTCCTAAGGGTGTACTACTTAGGTTAGGTGGTGGAATGAGATGTCATCTATGAATTGCATAAGTAGGCATTGGGAGGTAGTCTTGGTGTGTTCTTGTAATGTTAATGAATGAATAGGTTACTATATGATGTTAATGAAGTAAGTTGAATCTATGTCTAATGTTAATGAAGCATGTTGATCTTATGTGTAATGTTGATAAAGGTTATGGAAATGATTGAATATGATGTGCCTAGTCTAGGGTGATTCATAAGGAGCATTAAGTGGGAGTAGTAGTATGGGATATTACTTTACCATTGCACTAGTGTAACTTGGAGTTCTTAGAGGATGGTCTTTATATCAATTTCTTAAATGCATGAATGGTTCCTCTAAGTAATGAATGCTAACTTGTCTAGTTGTGATGAAGTATCCTTGTCTTTGGTAGTCTTAGGGATCATTTCGGAGTGTATTGAACAGGTTGTATGGGCGGTCTCTTCATGTCTTACCTAGGTAAGTCTTAGGATAACTTTTGATAGAGGGTCTAAAGTGATTAATGGGTTACTTAATGAATGTTTCTATGTGTTGATTATTATGAAAGTATTTCTTTGTATGTTGATGATGACTTATATGATGTCTTGTACACATGACTCATGAGGTTTAACAAAAATAGCATGAAAAGTGTGTTTTAACAAAAATGTCCTTTTAAAGCGTGTTTTTGCGTATTGCCATACTTAGTGCATTATTTTTACTAACTCCATATTCTTATCAATTTCTACATGTATAGGTGGAAGGAAGTGAGGATCATAGAGGTGAATTTTGTGAAATAGATTAGTATCACAAGTCTCTTGGTACGTCCTGATATGTTCAAGGACGAGGATGTTATTTTAGTTTTCTTTCAATTAGAGACTTTGTATTAGACTATAAGTTTCTTTTTAATATAAGGGTCGTGACCCTATGATAATAATATGTGTCTAAGATGGCTTGTGATGTTGAGACTTAGTTTCTCACATTTTATGAAAGAGTTTCTTATCAACTATATTGTGAATTTTTTTAATTCTGTACTACTTTTCATATATATGTGATGAATGAACTAAGAGGCTTGTACAAGACTTTGGAGAGGTCAAGTACACAGCTAGCGACATGGGGGTGCTCTCCGGTCATGAGAAACTTGGTATCAGAGCATAAGGTTATGAAAGATAGTCTTAGGGTCCAAATCCCCATAAGCCACGTCTAGTAGAGTCTTGTTCATCGGTGTGAGTCATGACACATCTATGAGCGAGAGGCTATGGGACAATAGAAGTTTAACTTTCTTCATAACTCTTGTGTTATGCCATAGAGTTGTGTTCTATAAGTGTGTTTTCCTTATATCTTCTCTTATGTTTATAGGATATGAATACAAGAAGAGTTGAGGAAGTAGTAGTGAATGATGGAGTTCCTCTTCGAGGGTGAACCAGTCCCTATAGCTAATCAAGAGAATGTGAATGAAGAGGTTTTCCCTCAAGTGCCCCAAGGTCCTCATGTAACGACCAGAATCTAGACCCCAGATGAGACCGGCGTCGTTGACCTCTCAGAGGTCGCAGAGAAGCCTACATACGTCATTCTTACTTCATCTAGGTTAATTTTAGCGAAAAATTTGAACTTTTTGTTTTCTTATTTCATGCTAAGCATTTTAAACTTAACATCATAGGCGTTCACAAATCAACCATCTAATATAGAAATAATCAAATGAAAGAAGCAGTTCAATACTGCATTAAATGTATAATTGCCAAAATGGCACCAATACAATGTGTGAAATAAAAACAGAAAGAAACACTAGCGGAACATACTCCACTAGCTAAAGCCTACATCTAAGCTAGATAGTAACGGTAGACATCTTTGAAAGCATGAGGGACTACCAAGTCCGGATGAAAGCTCCACGTCCGGATAGCTGCAACATCAACCTGTAAGCTCTAGCGTCCACCTGTGCCTGCACCTAAAAATATAGACTTGTATGGGATTAGTACACACTTGTACTAAGTATGGGTATATGCAAGCAAACACCACGGACATTCATGAGTAAGAATATCTCTTTCCTAGCAACATGATTATGGAAAGTCAAGTCAGTGGACTTGCCAAATTGGGATTAGGAAAGTTAGTGAGCTTTCCAAATTTGGATTAGGAAAGTCAGTGAGCTTTCCAAATTTGGATTAGGAAAGTCAGTGAGCTTTCCAATTTTGGATTAGGAAAGTCATGCCATGAGAGTAACATGCATCATCATACTTATCATATTGCACACAACATATAACATCTTACACATAGCACATATCATATTGCATATAGCACATAACATCTTTCATATCATTCATTCATATGTCATTAGAACTTGGAATCATGGACTTAACATTAAGACTTCCCAAAATGAGGGCTCAACATATGGGACCTCAACTAGGGAGTCTTTATTAGCAAACACAGAATCTGCTTCATTCATTCAAACGTACTTCATTTTATTTCGTTCATAGGCTAGTGTGAACACCAGCTATACCTAGGATGTAGTTTAAGACTCTCATCGGGTTTGGTGTGTAATGATCAAGAAAAACCTAGTGTCATTACTTGAGTCTAGCTCACCTCTTGATTATCCCATCCTAACACCTTTGGTATCGTTCATTTCATTATGTGCATCATTTGAGGCTGGCCTCATTCATTCTTTGGGAACTTTAACTTTAACCGACATAGATCATGTGAGCATCATAAAATCCATTGTCTTCCCCACCCCGAAAAGAGGTGGAATCAACAGCCAAAGTGACCCAAAACATGCTAGCGTACATGGGAATTGAAACCCGCCAGATCCCTATATTGGTAGTATAGGTTCGAAGGCTAGGAGATATAAGGAGACCCATACCTGGCATACCAGACAGTCTCATCTCATGAGAGTTACGTGAACCTCCGCCCTTCCCAAAAGAAGGCATCACCGCTCATAGCTAGTCTATCGGTGCTCAGTATAAAGTTCCATTACATTCAACTCATACGTCATGGAAGCTGGCTTCTAGTATGAGGACATCATAGCTCAATAGATGATTTCTCATCTCATCAATAGTATTAAGTGTGTTAATCTCAATACTCTCATTAGAGTGTTCATAGAGACTGGTCTCTTCATTAACTTCACACTCTCATAGGTGAGTACGTTTTGGTAACATTTACTTAGGCTCATTTGAGATTGTTCTCATCTTTTACATTAGCCTCATATCATGTTGTCACCACATTCATTAACATAAGCACATTTTCTCTTCATAATTACTCACCCCTTTTTACGTGAATGTTCATTTCATCATATGTCAATGCACTTGGACATTTGTGTGTTTCACACTCTTACTTAACCCTTCTAGGGTTTCATCATTTCATTACATAATAATCATTTCATCATATGCCAATGCACTTGGCCATTTAGTGTGTTTTACACTCGTACTTAACCCTTCTAAGGTTATATCATTTCATTACATACATCTTAGGTTCACTTCTTTTGAATGTATGCTAGACTTATGGGTCTATACATACAAGCCATGAGGCTTCATTCATAGTTCGTTAAGTGACTCATATCTTCCTAAAATTATGTAGTACAAGACTTATGCATCTTGTATGTATGCCAAGATCTCGATTTCGATCTAAGTAGGCGGCATTATTCTTGAACATTTAATTCACGTATCACTTTTGTATCAATACGGAATTTGGGCAAGGGAACCCAAGTTCGAATCCCTTGGACAACACTTACATTTTTCATTGATTTTATTTTTAGTTCACATGACATTGGGACCCTAGATCGAGCCCCAACATCAACGTTTATTTTTAGTTCCTTTTCTTTAGAAACTCTCTCACTTGGCCGAGAGGTTGTGGGTTCGAACCCCCATAGCCCCCTTTTATTTTCCTATTTATTTTCCTTGTCTATTTCGCTTTAACCATGAGGTTGTGGGATCAAACCCCCATAGCCTCCCTTTGTTTTTCTTTTACTCGTTTGGGACTGAGAGGTTGTGGGGTCAAACCCCCACAGCCTCCTTATTTTAATTTCTTTTAAATGTTGACTATTTCAGCGTTGGCAGTGAGGTTGTGGGATCGAACCCCCACAGCCTCACTTTATTTTCTTTTTATTTCTCCCCTTTTCGCCTAGAGGTCATGGATTCGATTCCCATGCCTCACTTTTCTTTTTAATTCGCCTTCCTTAACTTATGATTGAAAGGTTGTGGGTTCGAACCCCACTCCTCTCATTTCTTAATTGTTTTTATTTGTACTTCACCTTACAGACAGTACTCGAGATCGAGTCCCCCGACCCCCATTCTTTTTTCACGTTTTTAAGGCAGATTCGCGGGTGAGGTCACAGGTTCGAATCCTGGTGGTCTCATCCCTTTACACTCAAATAAATTTCCAGATTTATTCGTCATTATTTAGCCTAAACCAAACTTGTAAGTTTGCTGGAAATTTAGTCATTTTTTTAGCTTATTTTCCCCAACATTTTCACTTGAAATCTTAGGGAAATTTATAGATCATTTAACACTTTTTGGGGTGCATTTTTCATAGATTCGTTTAGCCAAAAGATTTGTACTCAAATCAGCCACACTTTCATTTTAATGAACATCACGATTTACATAGGTTTATGCACGTAAAATAACAACCAAAACATTATCAAATTTGGAGCCTTAACCCGAGAACCTCATTCACTGTAACATACTTGCACACGCACACACTTGCACATAATTTCGAATACATGGTTGTCTTTCATACGATTTCAAGTACCCAAACATAATCATATTCATCACGAAAACATAACATACACCTAAATCTACCAGCAATCATACCCAACCTATGATTCATTGGGAGCTAGTGACAGGGGCATGCAAAAGGGGAAACAATCCTAGTTTTCGGATTAATAATATGAACCTTAAGGGGTCTCTTGGGAAAGGGACCAAGAGAGAAGAAAACCCATACCTTTTTGAAGTTAAACCCTTGACTTGCTGCCCAAAAAATTCACCCAAGAACACGTCTAAGCCTCCTCAATGTCAACTCCACTCGAATGACAACCTCCCTTAGCCTAGTGTGCGATTAACGTTTGTTTTCTTGTGATTTCGTGTGAGTTCTTCAAGTGTGAAGAACTTGGTTTATTTTTCTACTTTTATATCTTATTTTGGCAGAGAAATTCCGTGAGAAAGAAGAAAAGAGATTTAGGGTAATTAAATAATTAATTATATATTTAGGGTAATTACGATACTACCCTTAGACAAGAAAAAAACCATTTTACCCCTAGACCCTTCAAACCTAAGATTTCCTCTTTTTAAGTCCGATAAAGACTCCTTCGAGTAAATCTTCGTATTCAAGAGCCCCCACATGGTTGGACCCAAAATTTCCAAGCTCAACTAACTCCCCAAGTTAGTTGGATTGGCTGTAGCAAGGGTTCCGAGGTCTGGTTCTACGCGCATCAATCCGTGTGAACCCTGGTATAATCGTAGGCATTCTTGACACATTAAGCATTACTTATCTTATCCATTTTTAGGGTTGTTACACCTCAAGTTCCCAATGTTGAAGGGGATATGTCAAATGTGGAGATAAGGGTTGTTTTTCAAACATTGACCTAACTCATGATGACTCAAGATTAAGTCATCACTACTCATGCTCAAACCATGATGGACCAAGCCAACCAAGGAGTTAGACCTCAAGTTAACCCAAATTCAAGTACTTCCGCTGCTAGAATTTGAGATTTCATAAGGATGAATCCTCCTACATTCCATGGAACTAAGGTGGATGAGGATACACAAGGCTTCATAGAGGAGGTGTTTAAAGTGGTCGATGTTATGGGGGTGGCTACTATAGAAAAAGCAGAACTAGACGCTTACTAACTAAAGGATGTGGCACACGTGTGGTTTGAGAAATCGAGGGATGAAAGACCCGTAAGGGAAAGCCTGGAGATTGGGGAGTGTATAAGAAGACCTTTCTTGATAGGATTTCCTCTTAGAGTTGAGGGAGAAGAAGTTGGTGGAATTCATGAACCTCCATCAAGGGGGAATGAGTCTGAAGGAATATTCTCTCAAGTTCACCCACCTCTCTAAGTATGCCCCAACCATCGTAGACAACTCTAGGGCTATAATGAATAACTTTGTGATGGAGGTATCTAGTTTGGTAGAAGAAGAGTGTTGTAAGACAATGTTTAATCATGATATGGATATCTCTAGACTTATGGTGTATGCCAACAAATTGAGTAGAGCAAGCTTTTAAAGATGAACAGAGATTGGAAGAGGGCTAGGTAAGATGAACAAAGTCAACCTAAGCCTAAGAAAAGGTTTTATAATCAAGATTCCCCCATGGTGAGAAAGGATAGGGTTTCCAACCAAAACTCTTATGAAGAGAGTGAAGGTGGCTTTACTTTTGAGAGGACTAGTTGTACTACATGCGGGAAGCAATATTTGGGTAAGTGTTTTATCGGTACGGATGGATGTGTAAGACCCTAAAAATGCCTGAAGTGAACCTAGATCCTAACGTGATGGTCATGATGGTATAAGGTCCTAAATTGGTCTATAAGTGTTATTGAGGCAGTAGCTAAGAGTTTAGGAGCATTGGAAGTCAAACGTCAAGGGTCGACTAAGACGTCCGACGACTAAGTCACCTAAGTGCCTCGTACGTGGTTCTATGTGATTATGTGTAATGAATGAGCTTATATGGTTCTTAAATGTTTTTATATTATGTTTATAGTCAGCATGTTAAGTTTCGTGAAGTTTGGAGGTCAAACGTTCAAGAACGTTCATGACATTCAAAAGTTGTGCCTAGAAGTGTCCTTGTGTTTCTAAGCATGTTTCGTCGAGTTTTACGTGTTCGTTTTGAACGAAACTTATATGGTAGGTCCTAAACTCGTATACGTGCATGTTTGGGTTGGAAACGTCTGGGTACGACTTCACATAGGACCCTCAAAGGGGCCCTACGGGAGGACCCCAACTTGGAGACCAACACTGCCAGACATTGGCCAAATGACGGACCAATCGATGGCCCATCTACCAGGCAACGGTCTGTTGATGAGTCCCGTCGATGGAGCAAACTTGCCTGCAGGTGCTGGAGTCTCTGAACCAACTAACAAGACCCCACCGATGGGACATAAGTTGGCTGACAGACCATCGATGCTAGGCGTCGATGGGAGGAAGGGCTGTCCGTAAGTGAGAGACTGAGGTGCAACTGATAGGACCCCATCGACGGGGCATGTGTGAGACCATGGACCGTCGATGATGCAGTTTATTTTCGGCCAGCTTTCTTTTAACTTGAGGGGTGAAGTTCTAAATTCACCCCACGCCCCTATAAGTCTATAGACGGTTGTTTTGAGTGTTTATGGGTATTTTAAGTGTGTTTAAGTCATTAAACACTCTATTAAACCCTAAAACTAAGATCAAAACATATTCCCTCCAAAAGTTCTTCCAAAAACCATATTCCCTCCAAAAGTTCTTCCAAAAACCTCTATGAGAGTTCAAGGTGAAGATGAAGCTTGAAGATGGATCTTCAATGGAGTTTCTTCTTCAATTGGCATTGGTTTCTTCAAATAAGGTATGGGAGTTCTTCATCTAAGGTTTGCTATCACCATAGAGACAATTTCAAAGATGTTTTCAAAGGATTTCAAATAGAATGAAAAGTCAAATTTCTACTCTAAATCATGGCTTCTTGCATGAAAGGTTTTCAAATGTTAAGATATGATGTTATTAATGTTAAATTGATGTTATCCAATGAAATTTTCTATGAACCCATGATCTTCTCAATTCTATAGTTTTCACTAAAATATGGGTGAATTGACTATGTTTTGAGATTTATGAATTCATGTGTAGATTGATGTGGGCTTTTGAATGATGTATAGATTATGTATGAATGATATATAGGTTGCTTCAATTTGATTAATTGAGTAATGAATACTCTTAGATCTATTGACTATTAGGGTTATTGAATTGATTTGAACTTTATGCTTGTAGATTCTATTGTAGTTTCTTATGGCTTTCTAATGATATATGGATTGTAATCAATTAATATCTAATTGGTTTTAGATTGATAATTCTAGATTGAATTGGCTTAGATTCATTGATTATTATGATTTATGTTTTGAATTGATGATCATGTCCATGGGTAAGGGCCTTATGGTATTGAAATGAATGGTTTAACTTTGGATTGAAGTGATGAGATCAAGTGGGTGGTATGCCGCCCTAACTCAATTATTATTGTGTATAGTTATTGTAAATTAGCTTTTTGTTTATATGTGATTGGTATGGTCCACCTTTGGTGGCGGTGTTATGTGAATTGATGTGGCCTTGTCGGCGTTATTTTAAGTACATTGATGATCATGGTCTTGTCGGCACCACTTGAAGTTATATGGCTATTTGTGTAGTCAATTATGTGAATTATGATTATATTTACTTATATGTGAAGTAATGTGGAAGTATGTGATCTCGTATTGAAGTTATTAGGTGAACATGTTATACTATGACTATGTGCTTATATGTGTAGTCTTAAAGTTGATACGTGGTTGTTCCTAACTTGGCCATAGGAGTCTAATATGATTATATTGATGATATTGAGGTAAGGAATAGGTTGGCTAAATAATGTTAAGGGTCATTCCTAACAGTCTAAAGAAAGATAGGTTATATCTGTTAAATGGAAGTATGTTGTGTCTTGTTTAGGTAGACTTGTGTACCTTACTTGATACTTATGGGAATATGTGATGTCTTGACTTAGGAACCTAAAGGGTCTTAGTCTTGAATATATGGATGTTAGGTGAGACCTTGAATAATGATAAGAAGGTCCTTTATGTGGAACCTTTAACCAAGTGGTAAGGTTATGAATCGTGAAGTAGTGAGCCATAATGGTATCCTTCATGTAACAAATGATGGACTTAAGGTTCATTGGCTGGAATGACATCATATCATACCTTAGGAAAGTCATGATAAGCTTCTTGTTGCCATAGTGAGGTATGCCCTAGTGGACCTTGCTTTGGTAGGGTAAATGTAATTGGGTCGTGAACTAGATATGGGACCCATTTATATGAACCTTAATGTGAATTGATCTATGAGAACTAAGGCTAGAACCGAGTGAATATGGTAAAGGAAAGTAGTTCTAGTTAAGTATGAGAGTAGAATACAAAGCATGCCCTTCATATTCCTTAACCATGTGCCTACATGGGATGTCCAAGTTCTAACATTGGCAAGTAGAACACCTCATCGGAGTAGGATAGAACTACGGATACCATGCTTTTCTACCATGGTCTATGTCGGTTATTGCCTATTCTCATCATATGGGATACCCACTAGCATTAGAGAAGTTATATGATTTTTAGGTGGTGGTATGGGACCCTACTTAGACATTGCACAATAGGATTTGAAGATGTTAGTGAGAGTCCTAGGTCTTCTTTAAGACCATTATGTGAATGTCCTTATGTGATGAATGTCTCTTAAATGAACTAAGTAATTTAATGACTTAATAGAGGAAAGCATGTTAATTGTATAAGTTCCTTTATAGAGTAATTAACGGTTGTCTAGTTAATGTGTGAAGGGGGCAAGGGAATGTTCACTTCATTTCTTACCTAGATGAGAATTAATAAAGATTCTAGTTAGTGAATATATTTGACTATGTTGACATGATCCTAACTTAGGTAAGTCTTAAGGACTATTTAGGTAATCTTGAAGAGGTCGATAATGGATGTTATCTTCTTGAGTTACTTGAGTAGGTCTTTGGATAACCTTTGAAAGGATAATGTCATGTTTGATGTATACTATTGTATTAAGTAAGAATGATTCTATCCTAGGTAGTCTATAGGATCCCTTGTGTGTGTGATAGGGATTGTATGGGCGGTCGCTCCACACTCACTCAAGTGAACCTTGGAATCACCTTTGGTAGAAGGATCTTATGCCTTGTATGTTGGTGCTTTATAGGTGTGTATGTGTATGATTATGAGTAATCTTAAGGATCGTTTAGGCATATCTAGAGAGGGCGTATGGGAGTTCTATCTTTGTGTGACTTAAGTGAATCTTAGTATAACTTTAGTGAGAAAACTGTCACAACCCGAGACCATACCCTAGAAGATAGGGTGCAATCTTGGATTGCGATTGCGACCGGCGTCGTCGAATGCTCAGAGTTCTAAGACAAGCCTCATTCATATCATTCATCGCATATACATAGTGAAAAGTAGTGCGGAATTAAAACTTTTCACTAAAACATAATATAGTCTTTAAAACTATTTCATATAAAAGTAATAGAAATACTAAGTCTCAATCTCATCATCTTAAGACACAAGAGTACTTTAATACTAAAATAGAAATAACATAGTCTTATTACAATACTTCATAAAAGAAACATAAGATGACATATATGCCCTCGATACAAATGAGGACATACTTCAATTCTTCTACTCGGACGATTCTTCTAAGCCCAAGTCTTCTTCTCCAAAATCTCCTTACCTACCAAGGACTATAGATAGAAAATAAAGCATGGAATTAGTACAACCACATGTACTAAGTATGGCTATATGCATAAAATCATGAAAACAGACTTTATTGGAAATATGCATCTTTTCATTTGGAAATCATAGTTTAAACATAAGAACATCATTTAGCAATTAAGAAACACATAAGATAACAATTAACCAAAAATAACATTTAAAGGCTCACTTTACAGTGAAGTCCCTTCACTGTTACAGTGAAATCCTAGCCATCCCTTTCAACATCTTCTAGCATGTAATTCCCTCACTTAAAGTCATCCTAAGATTCACTTAAGTCACACAAAGAGAGACCACCCACAATAGAATCATTCTCACTAAACACACCAACACTTAAATGATAAGACATTCTCCTTCCAAAGCCTATCAAAAGACCTACTTAAGTAAATCGAGAAGATAAAGTCCATAGTGCAATAACCTCTTCAAGATTACCTAAATAGTCCTTAAGACTTCCTAAGGTTTAGATCATGTCAACAAGATTAACCAACTTCCCTAACTAGAGTCATCCTCAAGACTTCCAAAGATAAGACATGAAGAGACCATCCGTTCATGTCCTCCTCACACTTTAGCTAAGGAATGCTTAAGTCACTTTAGATTACGTACTCAACCATTTACATAGTTACTACATAGGTCATTAGTTCATTAGTTCATTAAGACTCATACATCACCTAAGACACTCACATAATGGATCACATAATGGTCTTTGGACAAGACCTAGGAACTCCACATAACACCTTCAAAGTCTATTGTGCAATGTCTAGATAGCGTCCCATACCACCACCTAAACATCATAAACTTATCTAATGCTAATAGGTATTCCACATGATGAGAATAGGCAATAACCGACATAAACCATGGTAGCAAGACATGGAATCCGAAGTTCTGTCCTACTTCGATGAGGTTGTTCTACTTGCCAATGGTAGAACTTGGACACATCCCATGTAGGCACATGGTTAAGGAATATGAAGGGTGTGCGAAGCATTCAATCTCTTATTTAATTGAATCCACTTCCCCCTTACTCATACTCACTCGGTGCTAGCCTTAGTTCTCATAGATTAATTCACATCAAATTTCATATAAATAGGTCCTTATCTAGTTCATGACCCCCTTTACATTCACCCTACCAAAGCAAGTTTCACTGGGGCATATCTCACTTTAGTGACAAGAAGCTCATAGCAATTTTCCTAAGGTATGATATGATGCCGTTCCATCCAACCATCCCTAAGTCCATCACTCATAACATGAAGGATACCATTACGGCTAACTACTTCACAATTCATAACCTCGCCACTAAGTTCAAGGTTCCACATAACATTGACCTGCTTATCATTAAGGTCCTACCTATATTATTATTCAAGACTAAGAGTTATAACACCCTATATCAAGACATCACATATCCATAATCATATATACATCAAGTAAGAGATATAAGTCAACCAAGACAAGACATCACATACTTCACTTTTAACCCATAATACAAGCCATTCTAGAAACACTTCTAAAACAACCTAACATCTTCAAGTCATCCTATATATCATCATAACATCATTAATATACTCCACATAGACTCATAAAGTCAAATAGGAATAACCAAGACTTAACCCTAACACTATACTCATAATGTCAAGACAAAGTCTAACATGATCACTTTAAGGCAACATAACTAGAAGAATACATACATGACTATATAACTTCACATGTAGATAAGTAATATCTTACTCACATCATCAACTACACAAATAGCCACATAACTTCAAGTAATTACCAACAAGGCCATGCTTATAATATTGCATAAAGTAACGCCGACAAGGTCACATCAATTGCAAATAAAACACATAACACCGCCACCATAAGTGGACCATACCAATCAAAATAGAATCAAAGTATAATTAATATCAAATTAAGGAAAACGGGGCAGCATACCTTCATACCCATATCCACACTTCGATTCAATGCCAATTCAACCAATTCAACATCACAAGGCCCTTACCCATGGCCATGAACAATAAGTCAAAGCAATAACCATAAAACTCAATGAATCCACATCAATTCAATCTAGGTTTAACAATATAATATCAATTACATATCAATTGAACACAATTCTTATATCATTAGAAAGCCCATAAGAAACTACACAACAATTCATCAATATAAGCTTAATATCAAGCAACCCAAAAAGTAGTCAAAACTAGGGTTCATCAATTCACATGGGTTCATAGGTAATTTATGTTAAAATCATCAATACAATATCGATTAGATCATAATTCAATGTTTAGAAATCATTTATGCAAGAACCCATGGTAGAATCCCGAAATTGGACAATTCACTTTAGAAAACTTTGTAAAACACTTTGAGGATTGGGCTCCTTGATGAAATAAGTTTCAAGGATCAAAATCCATACCTCAAGGATGATAATTCTTCACTTTGATGAAGAATTTCCACTCAAGAACCCCTCACCAAGCTGCCTCTTCAATGGAGTCTTCAATGGAGGTTTTGGGATTTCTAAGAGACTTTGGGGTTTTGATTTTAGAAGAATGTATTATTCTAAGTGTTAAACACTTATATACTCATCTAAAATACTCATAAGACCCTTAATAAACCTCCTCAACTATTATTTAGACATGGGGTGAATTTACAAGTTCACACCTAACTTGGCAGAAAATCTGCGCACAGAGACAGTGGTTGCGACGACCTGCTTGTGACGGGGCGTCACAGGTGCAACGGCCCGTCATGGACCTCCGTTGCAAGCTCCAGTGGCTTGACAAGGGTTACCCCTACACCCTTGGACAAGTCCTCCACGACGGAACCCTTGTGACGGGGCGTCACAGCCATGACTGGCCGTTGACTGCTCCGTCGCCAAGGCTGCCTGGGACAGCATGCCATCAGGTTTTGGGTCCTTTCCTCAAGGACCCTTTGATGGTCCTTGGGGATACTTTCCCGGACGTTTCCAACGTAAATACGACCATCTATGAGTTTAACACCTCTCACATGAATTTCATCCAAAACGAACACATAAAACTCGACGAAACTCGCCTAGATGTACAAGGTCGACTCAAGGCATATCTTTCGAATGCCTTGGACGTTCTTGGTCGTTTGACCTCCAAACTTCACGAAACTTTAACCACTGCCTATACATGCTATAATATCTCTATTAAGAACCTTACAACACCATGAAACACACATAAACATATAAAACCACATTTTAGACATTTAGGTGACTTAGTCGTCAAACGTCTTAGTCATCCCTTGACGTTTGACTTCCAACACCTCTAATATTTTAGCTAATGCCTATAACCCACATATTTAAACATATTTAGGACCTTATAACACCAAGACCAACATATTAGGATCTAGTTAACCTAAGCTATTTTCAAGGTCTTACAATCTCCCCCACTTGGACAACATTCGTCCTCGAATGACACTTGCCACTCTCCGAACACTTCCAAGATTAGAGATTCAACTAGCAGCACATAACCAAGCCATACAACACATATCTGAGAAGAAACCATCAATTTCACATAATCAAGAGATTCACAACACAACAAGAACTAAAAGACAATTATATAACTCATTATGCTACAAAACTCGCATGCTTCAATCCAAATAGCGAAAACTCATTTTATATTCAACATAATACTCATATACATCAGTTCTAACCACATTACCACAATTTTAGAACAAAGAATCAAATAGTCATTTTCTGGAAAAATAAATTTACAGTGAACCGTATATCAAGCAACAGTGATTTTTGCAACTTTTTTTAAAATGAAATTTTTAGGCAATTCTCTATATAAACATGCTAATATGCAAGATAACATCATGTAAACACATCATACAACATGCTCAAAGCTTCATAACACACACAATGCAAGAAGTAAATGAAATTCAATTTCAACCGAACTCCTAAACATCATGCACAAGCAACAATTTCAAGAACTTCTATCCCATCTACAAAACATACTCCCCCACTTAGAAGGAACTCATACTATCAAAAGAGAAACAAGAACTTACCAACATCATCATCACCATCACCCGACTTCTCAATTCTAGTACGGAGTGCATAGAAACGCCTCTTAGTTGGAGCATCATCCTTTGGAACACTAGGCTCAACCCTCTTGCCCTCCTTCCTAGAAGAAATGTTTGGACAATCTCTCACTTTGTGCCCATCCTTTTCACATCCAAAGCAACTACCGGTACCCAATAAACACTCACCATAGTGACTCTTGCCACAATTTGCACAAGTAGGCTTCCATCCTTAGAACCACATCCTTTCTCAAACTTCTTCTTAGGAACACTAGGTCCATCTTGAGTTTGAACCCTCTTTTTGAACCTGGGTTGCACTTGGTCACTAGCAACACTCCTTTTCAATCTACTTGACATCCTCACAAGATTAGATTTTTCACATGATTGTGCATACAACATGTGTCTAGATAAGGCCATATTATCATGTAGTATAGTCGCATAGAATTCTTCCCTCACTAAGTCTCTCAACCTAGAAGTCATAGTGCTCTCCATAACCCTAGGAACCATACTCAAATTGATTTGAGTAGTTACGGCTTGAGCTAAAGCCCTCAAAGCCTCTCCAATCAACCTATTAGACAACTCTGGTACCTCATCACCTCCATCCACATTAGGAACATGATCACCTTGGGGAGGCACTTGATCATCTTGAGCACCTTAAACACCTTGCCCACCTTGGACACCTTGCTCACCTTTGAGCACCTTGCTCAACTTGAGCAACTTGGGGAAGAACTTCCTCATTCACCCTCTCCTCTTCCAACCTTCTAGCGGCCATCCTCCTAGTAAACACAAGGAAACTCATAAGAAGGATAATGATAACATTTACTCTACCACACGATATAGGAGTAGAAAAGAAGGGAAATTCTATCGTCCTATAGCCTCTCGCTCATAGATGTGTCGTGACTCACACCGATGGTCAAGACTCTACTAGACGTGACTTGATGAGACTTTTTGATACCTAGAACTACTTCCACCAACCTATGCTCTGATACCAACTTTGTCACAACCCGAAACCATACCTTAGAAGATAGGGTGCAATCTTGGATTGCGACCGGCGTCGTCGAACTCTCAGAGTTCTAAGACAAGCCTCATTCATATCATTCATCGGATATACATAGTGAAAAGTAGTGCGGAATTAAAATTTTTCACTAAAACATAATATAGTCTTTAAAACTATTTCATATAAAAGTAATGGAAATACTAAGTCTCAATCTCATCATCTTAAGACACAAGAGTACTTTAATGCTAAAATAGAAATAACATAGTTTTAATACAATACTTCATAAAAGAAACATAAGATGACATATATGCCCTCGATACAAATGAGGACATACTTCAATTCTTCTACTCGACGATTCTTCTAAGCCCAAGTCTTCTTCTCCAAAAGTTCCTTACCTACCAAGGATTATAGATAGAAAATCAAGCATGGAATTAGTACAACCACATGTACTAAGTATGGCTATATGCATAAAATCATGAAAATGGACTTTATTGGAAATATGCATCTTTTCATTTGGAAATCATAGTTTAAACATAAGAACATCATTTAGCAATTAAGAAACACATAAGATAACAATTAACCAAAAATAACATTTAAAGGCTCACTTTACAGTGAGTTCACTTCACTGTACGGTGAAGTCCCTTCACTGTTACAGTGAAGTCCTAGCCATCACTTTTAACATCTTCTAGCATGTAATTCCCTCACTTAAAGTCATCCTAAGATTCACTTAAGTAACACAAAGACAGACCGCCCATACACCCTCTCTAGATGTGCCTAAACGACCCTTAAGATTACCTACGATGAGTCACATACATACTTAGAAAACAATCATAAACATCTATGTAAGATTCATCTACCAAAGGTGATTTCCAAGGTTCACTTGAGTGAGTGTGGAGCGACCGCCCATACAATCTCAATCAGACACACACAAGAGAACCTATAGACTACCTATAATAGAATCATTCTCACTAAACACACCAACACTTAAATGATAAGACATTCTCCTTCCAAAGCCTATCAAAAGACCTACTTAAGTAAATCGAGAAGATAAAGTCCATAGTGCAATAACCTCTTCAAGATTACCTAAATAGTCCTTAAGACTTCCTAAGGTTTAGATCATGTCAACAAGATTAACCAACTTCCCTAACTAGAGTCATCCTCAAGACTTCCACAGATAAGACATGAAGAGACCATCCTTTCATGTCCTCCTCACACTTTAGCTAAGGAATGCTTAAGTCACTTTAGATTAGGTACTCAACCATTTACATAGTTACTACATAGGTCATTAGTTCATTAGTTCATTAAGACTCATACATCACCTAAGACACTCACATAATGGATCACATAATGGTCTTTGGACAAGACCTAGGAACTCCACATAACACCTTCAAAGTCTATTGTGCAATGTCTAGATAGCATCCCATACCACCACCTAAACCTCAAAAACTTATATAATGCTAATAGGTATTCCACATGATTAGAATAGGCAATAACTGACATAGACCATGGTAGCAAGACATGGAATCCGAAGTTTTGTCCTACTTCGATGAGGTTGTTCTACTTGCCAATGGTAGAACTTGGACACATCCCATGTAGGCTCATGGTTAAGGAATATGAAGGGTGTGCGAAGCATTCAATCTCTTATTTAATTGAATCCACTTCCCCCTTACTCATACTCACTCGGTGCTAGACTTAGTTCTCATAGATTAATTCACATTAAGGTTCATATAAATAGGTCCTTATCTAGTTATGACCCCCTTTACATTCACCCTACCAAAGCAAGTTCCACTGGGGCATATCTCACTTTAGCGACAAGAAGCTCATAGCAATTTTCCTAAGGTATGATATGATGCCATTCCAGCCAACCATCCCTAAGTCCATCACTCATAACATGAAGGATACCATTACGGCTAACTACTTCACAATTCATAACCTCGCCACTAATTTCAAGGTTCCACATAACATTGACCTTCTTATCATTAAGGTCCCACCTATATTATTATTCAAGACTAAGAGTTAGAACACCCTATATCAAGACATCACATATCCATAATCATATATACATCAAGTAAGAGATACAAGTCAACCAAGACAAGACATCACATACTTCACTTTTAACCCATAATACAAGCCATTCTAGAAACACTTCTAAAACAAACTAACATCTTCAAGTCATCCTATATATCATCATAACATCATTAATATACTCCACATAGACTCATAAAGTCAAATAGGAATAACCAACACTTAACCCTAACACTATACTCATAATGTCAAGACAAAGTCTAACATGATCACTTTAAGGCAACATAACTAGAAGAATACATACATGACTATGTAACTTCACATGTAGATAAGTAATATCATACTCACATCATCAACTACACAAATAGCCACATAACTTCAAGTAATTACCAACAAGGCCATGCTTGTAATATTGCATAAAGTAACGCCGACAAGGCCACATCAATTGCAAGTAAAACACATAACACCGCCACCATAAGTGGACCATACCAATCACAATAGAATCAAAGTATAATTATAATCAAATTAAGGAAAACGGGGCAGCATACCTGCATACCCATATCCACACTTCGATTCAATGCCAATTCAACCAATTCAACATCACAAGGCCCTTACCCATGGCCATGAACAATAAGTCAAAGCAATAACCATAAAACTCAATGAATCCGCATCAATTCAATCTAGGTTTAACAATATAATATCAATTACATATCAATTGAACACAATTCTTATATCATTAGAAAGCCCATAAGAAACTACACAACAATTCATCAATATAAGCTTAATATCAAGCAACCCAAAAAGTAGTCAAAACTAGGGTTCATCAATTCACATGGGTTCATAGGTAATTTATGTTAAAATCATCAATACAATATCGATTAGATCATAATTCAATGTTTAGAAATCATTTATGCAAGAACCCATGGTAGAATCCCGAAATTGGACAATTCACTTTAGAAAACTTTGTAAAACACTTTGAGGATTGGGCTCCTTGATGAAATAAGTTTCAAGGATCAAAATCCATACCTCAAGGATGATAATTCTTCACTTTGATGAAGAATTTCCACTCAAGAACCCCTCACCAAGCTGCCTCTTCAATGGAGTCTTCAATGGAGGTTTTGGGATTTCTAAGAGACTTTGGGGTTTTGATTTTAGAAGAATGAATTATTCTAAGTGTTAAACACTTATATACTCATCTAAAATACGGATAAGACCCTTAATAAACCTCCTCAACTATTATTTAGACATGGGGTGAATTTACAAGTTCACACCTAACTTGGCAGAAAATCTGCGCACAGGGACAGTGGTTGCGACGACCTGCTTATGACGGGGCGTCACGGGTGCAACGGCCCGTCATGGACCTCCGTTGCAAGCTCCAGTGGCTTGAAAAGGGTTAACCCTACACCCTTGGACAAGGCCCCCACGATGGAACCCTTGTGATGGGGCGTCACAGCCATGACTGGCCGTTGACTGCTCCGTCGCCAAGGCTGCCTGGGACAGCCTGCCATCAGGTTTTGGGTCCTTTCCTCAAGGACCCTTTGATGGTCCTTGGGGATAATTTCCTGGACGTTTCCAACCCAAATATGACCATCTATGAGTTTAACACCAATTTCATCCAAAACAAACAAATAAAACTCGACGAAACTCGCCTAGACGTACAAGGTCGACTCAAGGCATATCTTTCGAATGCCTTGGACGTTCTTGGTCGTTTGACCTCCAAACTTCACGAAACTTTAACCACTGCCTATACATGCTATAATAACTATATTAAGAACCTTACAACACCATGAAACACACATAAACACATATAACCATATTTTAGACATTTAGGTGACTTAGTCGTCAAACGTCTTAGTCATCCCTTGACGTTTGACTTCCAACACCTCTAATATTTTAGCTACTGCCTATAACCCACATATTTAAACATATTTAGGACCTTAGAAAACCAAGACCAACATATTAGGCTCTAGTTAACCTAAGCTATTTTCGAGGTCTTACAATCTCCCCCACTTGGACAACATTCGTCCTCGAATGACACTTGCCACTCTCCGAACACTTCCAAGATTAGAGATTCAACTAGCAGCACATATCCAATCCATACAACACATATCTGAGAAGAAACCATCAATTTCACATAATCAAGAGATTCACAACACAACAAGAACTAGAAAACAATTATATAACTCATTATGCTACAAAACTCGCATGCTTCAATCCAAATAGCGAAAACTCATTTTATATTCAACATAATACTCATATACATCAGTTCTAACTACATTACCACAATTTTAGACCAAAGAATCAAATAGATTTTCTCAAAAAAAAAAAATTACAGTGAACAGTATATCAAGCAACAGTGATTTTTGCAACTTTTTTTAAAATGAAATTTTTAGGCAATTCTCTATATAAACATGCTAATATGCAAGATAACATCATGTAAACACATCATACAACATGCTCAAAGCTTCATAACACACACAATGCAAGAAGTAAATGAAATTCAATTTCAACCGAACTCCTAAACATCATGCACAAGAAACAATTTCAAGAACTTCTATCCCATCTACAAAACATACTCCCCCACTTAGAAGGAACTCATACTATCAAAAGTGAAACAAGAACTTACCAACATCATCATCACCATCACCCGACTTCTCAATTCTAGTACGGAGTGCATAGAAACGCCTCTTAGTTGGAGCATCATCCTTTGGAACACTAGGCTCAACCCTCTTGCCCTCCTTCCTAGAAGAAATGTTTGGACAATCTCTCACTTTGTGCCCATCCTTTCCACATCCAAAGCAACTACCGGTACCCAATAAACACTCACCATAGTGACTCTTTCCACAATTTGCACAAGTAGGCTTGCCATCCTTAGAACCACATCCTTTCTCAAACTTCTTCTTAGGAACACTAGGTCCATCTTGAGTTTGAACCCTTTTTTTGAACCTAGGTTGCACTTGGTCACTAGCAACACTCCTTTTCAAGCTACTTGACATCCTCACAAGATTAGATTTTTCACATGATTGTGCATACATCATGTGTCTAGATAAGGCCATATTATCATGTAGTATAGTCGCATAGAATTCTTCCCTCATAAAGTCTCTCAACCTAGAAGTCATAGTGCTCTCCATAACCCTAGGAACCATACTCAAATTGATTTGAGTAGTTACGGCTTGAGCTAAAGCCCTCAAAACCTCTCCAATCAACCTATTAGACAACTACGGTACCTCATCACCTCCATCCACATTAGGAACATGATCACCTTGGGGAGGCACTTGATCATCTTGAGCACCTTGAACACCTTGCCCACCTTGGACACCTTGAGCACCTTGCTCAACTTGAGCAACTTGGGGAAGAACTTCCTCATTCACCCTCTCCTCTTCCAACCTTCTAGCGGCCATCCTCCCAGTAAACACAAGGAAACTCATAAGAAGGATAATTATAACATTTACTCTACCACACAATATAGGAGTAGAAAAGAAGGGAAATTCTATCGTCCTATAGCCTCTCGCTCATAGATGTGTCGCGACTCACACCGATGGTCAAGACTCTACTAGACATGACTTGATGAGACTTTTTGATACCTATATCTATTTTCACACACCTATGCTCTGATACCAACTTTGTCACAACCCAAAACCATACCCTAGAAGATAGGGTGCAATCTTGGATTGCGACAGGCGTCGTAGAACTCTCAGAGTTCTAAGACAAGCCTCATTCATATCATTCATCACATATACATAGTGAAAAGTAGTGCGGAATTAAAATTTTTCACTAAAATATAATATAGTCTTTAAAACTATTTCATATAAAAGTAATGGAAATACTAAGTCTCAATCTCATCATCTTAAGACACAAGAGTACTTTAATACTAAAATAGAAATAACATAGTCTTATTACAATACTTCATAAAAGAAACATAAGATGACATATATGCCATCGATACAAATGAGGACATACTTCAATTCTTCTACTCGGACGATTCTTCTAAGCCCAAGTCTTCTTCTCCAAAAGCTCCTTACCTACCAAGGACTATAGATAGAAAATAAAGCATGGAATTAGTACAACCACATGTACTAAGTATGGCTATATGCATAAAATCATGAAAACGAACTTTATTGGAAATATGCATCTTTTCATTTGGAAATCATAGTTTAAACATAAGAACATCATTTAGCAATTAAGAAACACATAAGATAACAATTAACCAAAAATAACATTTAAAGGCTCACTTTACAGTGAGTTCACTTCACTGTTACAGTGAAGTCCTAGCCATCCCTTTTAACATCTTCTAGCATGTAATTCCCTCACTTAAAGTAATCCTATGATTCACTTAAGTAACACAAAGATAGACCGCCCATACACCCTCTCTAGATGTACCTAAACGACCCTTAATATTACCTACGATGAGTCACATACATACTTAGAAAACAATCATAAACATCTATGTAAGATTCATCTACCAAAGGTGATTTCCAAGGTTCACTTGAGTGAGTGTGGAGCGACCGCCCATACAATCTCAATCAGACACACACAAGAGATCCTATAGACTACCTATAATAGAATCATTCTCACTAAACACACCAACACTTAAATGATAAGACATTCTCCTTCCAAAGCCTATCAAAAGACCTACTTAAGTAAATCGAGAAGATAAAGTCCATACTGCAATAACCTCTTCAAGATTACCTAAATAGTCCTTAAGACTTCCTAAGGTTTAGATCATGCCAACAAGATTAACCAACTTCCCTAACTAGAGTCATCCTCAAGACTTCCAAAGATTAAACATGAAGAGACCATCCTTTCATGTCATCCTCACACTTTAGCTAAGGAATGCTTAAGTCACTTTAGATTAGGTACTCAACCATTTACATAGTTACTACATAGGTCATTAGTTCATTAGTTCATTAAGACTCATACATCACCTAAGACACTCACATAATGGATCACATAATGGTCTTTGGACAAGACCTAGGAACTCCACATAACACCTTCAAAGTCTATTCTGCAATGTCTAGATAGCATCTCATACCACCACCAAACCTCATAAACTTATCTAATGTTAATAGGTATTCCACATGATGAGAATAGACAATAACCGACATAGACCATGGTAGCAAGACATGGAATTCGAAGTTCTGTCCTACTTCGATGAGGTTGTTCTACTTGCCAATGGTAGAACTTGGACACATCCCATGTAGGCACATGGTTAAGGAATATGAAGGGTGTGCGAAGCATTCAATCTATTATTTAATTGAATCCACTTCCCCCTTACTCATACTCACTCGGTGCTAGACTTAGTTCTCATAGATTAATTCACATTAAGGTTCATATAAATAGGTCCTTATCTAGTTCATGACCCCCTTTACATTCACCCTACCAAAGCAAGTTCCACTGGGGCATATCTCACTTTAGCGACAAGAAGCTCATAGCAATTTTCCTAAGGTATGATATGATGCCGTTCCATCCTACCATCCCTAAGTCCATCACTCATAACATGAAGGATACCATTACGGCTAACTACTCCACAATTCATAACCTCGCCACTAAGTTCAAGGTTCCACATAACATTGACCTTTTTATCATTAAGGTCCCACCTATATTATTATTCAAGACTAAGAGTTATAATACCTTATATCAAGACATCACATATCCATAATCATATATACATCAAGTAAGAGATACAAGTCAACCAAGACAAGACATCACATACTTCACTTTTAACCCATAATACAAGCCATTCTAGAAACACTTCTAAAACAACCTAACATCTTCAAGTCATCCTATATATCATCATGACATCATTAATATACTCCACATAGACTCATAAAGTCAAATAGGAATAACCAAGACTTAAACCTAACACTATACTCATAATGTCAAGACAAAGTCTAACATGATCACTTTAAGGCAACATAACTAGAAGAATACATACATGACTATGTAACTTCACATGTAGACAAGTAATATCATACTCACATCATCAACTACACAAATAGCCACATAACTTCAAGTAATTACTAACAAGGCCATGCTTATAATATTGAATAAAGTAACGCCGACAAGGCCACATCAATTGCAAGTAAAACACATAACACCGCCACCATAAATGGACCATACCAATCACAATAGAATCAAAGTATAATTATAATCAAATTAAGGAAAACGGGGTAGCATACCTTCATACCCATATCCACACTTCGATTCAATGCTAATTCAACCAATTCAACATCACAAGGCCCTTACCCATGGCCATGAACAATAATTCAAAGCAATAACCATAAAACTCAATGAATCCACATCAATTAAATCTAGGTTTAACAATATAATATCAATTACATATCAATTGAACACAATTCTTATATCATTAGAAAGTCCATAATAAACTACACAACAATTCATCAATATAAGCTTAATATCAAGTAACCCAAAAAGTAGTCAAAACTAGGGTTCATCAATTCACATGGGTTCATAGGTAATTTATGTTAAAATCATCAATACAATATCAATTAGATCATAATTCAATGTGTAGAAATCATTTATGCAAGAACCAATGGTAGAATCCCGAAATTGGACAATTCACTTTAGAAAACTTTGTAAAACACTTTGAGGATTGGGCTCCTTGATGAAATAAGTTTCAAGGATCAAAAGCCATACCTCAAGGATGATAATTATACACTTTGATGAAGAATTTCCACTCAAGAACCCCTCACCAAGCTGCCTCTTCAATGGAGGTTTTGGGATTTCTAAGAGACTTTGGGGTTTTGATTTTAGAAGAATGAATTATTCTGTGTTAAACACTTATATACTCATCTAAAATACCCATAAACCCTTAATAAACCGCCTCAACTATTATTTAAACATGGGGTGAATTTACAAGTTCACACCTAACTTGGCAGAAAATCTGCTCACAGGGACAGTGGCTGCGACGACCTGCTTGTGACGGGGCGTCACGGGTGCAATGGCCCGTCATGGACCTCCGTTGCAATCTCCAGTGGCTTGACAAGGGTTACCCCTACACCCTTGGACAAGGCCCCCACTACGTAACCCTTGTGACGGGGCATCACAGCCATGACTGGCCGTTGACTGCTCCGTCGCCAAGGCTGCCTGGGACAGCCTGCCATCAGGTTTTGGGTCCTTTCCTCAAGGACACTTTGATGGTCCTTGGGGATAATTTCCCGGACGTTTCCAATCCCAATACTACCATATATGAGTTTAACACCTCTCACATGAATTTCATCTAAAACGAACACATAAAACTCGACGAAACTCGCCTAGACGTACAAGGTCGACTCAAGGCATATCTTTCGAATGCCTTGGACGTTCTTGGTCTTTTGACCTCCAAACTTCACGAAACTTTAACCACTGCCTATACATGCTATAATAACTCTATTAAGAACCTTACAACACCATGAAACACACATAAACACATATAACCACATTTTAGTCATTTAGGTGACTTAGTCGTCAAACGTCTTAGTCATCCCTTGACGTTTGACTTCCAACACCTCTAATATTTTAGCTACTGCCTATAACCCACATATTTAAACATATTTAGGACCTTAGAACACCAAGACCAACATATTAGGCTCTAGTTAACCTAAGCTATTTTCGAGGTCTTACAAAAACTACAAGCCAAAATATGTTAATGGTGAAGATAGGGAGTTTCACTGTACTTCACTGTAACAGTGAAGTAGTCACTGTAATATTTCTTAAATTGTGATAATTGCTTAAATTATTTTCTTATGTATTTCTAATGTGATAAATGTTGTTATTATGATTATATTATGATGTTTAAACTGAAATTCATGAAAAGGATGTTATTAACTAAATGTCCCTTTTCATGGTTTTTGCATGGCTTCCATACTTAGTACATCTAATGTGCTAACCCCTTCTTTCACTTTTTGAATAAAGTGTAGGGAAACTGGAAGTCTTGATGTACCATGGATGACGAATATGTTTCTAAGAGTTGAAGATGAAGTATTGGTGAGTCCTCATCGAATCGAGGACAATATCCACACGTTCGGTTATGTCTTAATGTTTATGTCTTGTATGGGATTAGTCCCAAATCTTGTATACTCTAAGTTTAGATGGTTCAAGAGTTGTAAAGGTTTAAATGTTTTAAATGGAAGTCTTGCGCTTATATATTGTTAGTGAAAGGAAAGTTTTTAATTCTTATGCATTTTTAGTATGTTATTATGCAATGAGCGATACGAGAGGCTTAGATGGGACTTCTTGAAGTCTCATTTGCCGTGTGACGATCTCAAGGATGCCCTAACTTCTAGGGTGTACTTGAGGGTCGTGACAAGTTGGTATCAGAGCATAAGGTTTGGGAGTGTCGTAGTTGTGTCATGAACCACACAAATAGAATCTTGTTTATAATGTGAAGCGCGCCACATTATAAATAGGAGACTATTGGGTGCTAGGAAAAGTTTCACTTCTTCATTCATCTAATCGTGCCTAAGAGTCTTGTCTATGGTGTCTTTCCTTTGTATTCCCTATGTGTTGGTCATGTGATTGTGGCTTTAAGAAGTTTGGGTTGAGGGAGAGAAAAGATGAGGTGTGGCTTGATAGATGAGGTGTGAAGGATGGTGTTTATCACTTTAGATTGGTTTAGTTTCCTTTTGAAGGGTAGTTGAGTGAAAAGAATGGTAAGGTATAGAGTTAGAATGTGAAAGAGTAATGGTGATTTTCTCTTAGTAAGGGGGATGTGATGGCTAGATGATTGTACCTTGAGAGTCTTTAGTGTCATGAACTAGAATTTGGGTGAGAAAGTAATAGTAAGGTTTGAGGTGCCTTGAGAGTTCCTTGAGGTAGATGCTATGTTGACCTTAGAATGGGTTTCTCCTAAGTGGGGGAGTATGGTGAAGAGTATGATTGTTGGGGAGTGAAGTACCCTTAACTTTTCACTATGTGTTCATTCAAGCCTAAACCAAAGAGTTCTTGGTGACTTAATTTGTATAGGAGTTTTGTGGAAAATGAGTTCCAAACATTCTTCTTATGATATGCATGCTTGGTTGAAATTGAATTTCATTACTTCTTATATTATGTGTTTTATGAGGCTATGACTATGTTTTAAAAGTGTTTATATAATGTTACCTTGCATATTAGCATGTCGTCTATATCATGAATTGCGTAAAAGTTGCATTTTTGGAAAAAAATTGCACAATTCACTGTAGCATGGGTCACTGTTCACTGTGAAGTTTTGCAAAAATTGACTAATTGATTTTTTGATCTAAAATTGTTGTTATATGGTTTTAACTGATGTATATGAGCATTCTAATGTATATAAAATGAGTTTTTGCTATTTGGAGTTAAGGAGATGAGTTATGTAGCATAATGAGTTATAGAATCCTATTCTAGTTGCTTGTTGTGTTGTAATTCTCTTTATTGTGTGAAACTGATGTTTTCTCCTTGATTATGTGCTATATGGTTTGTTTATGAGTTTCTTACTGAATCCTTACTCTTGGAAGTGTTCGGAGAGTGACAAGTGTTATTCGAGGACGAATGTTGTCCAAGTGGGGGAGAATGTAAGACCCCGAAAATGACTTAGGTGAACCTAGAGCCTAACGCAAAGGTCATGATGGTATAAGGTCATAAATTAGTCTCTAAAGTGTTATTAAGGCAGTAGATAATAGTTAAGGTGCATTGGAAGTCAAAAGTCAAGGGTTGACCAAGACGTCCGACGACTGTCACCTAAGTGCCTCGTATGTGGTTCTATGTGATTATGTGTAATGCATGATCTCATATGGTTCTTAAATGTGTTTATATGATGTTTCTAGTCAGCATGTTAAGTTTTGTGAAGTTTGGAGGTCAAACGTTCAAGAACGTTCATGACGTTCGAAAGTTGTGCCTACAATTGACCTTGTGTGTCTAAGCATGTTTCGTCGAGTTTTACATGTTCGTTTTGGATGAAACTTATGTGGTAGGTCCTAAACTCGTATACGTGCCTGTTTGGGTTGGAAACGTCCAGGTACGACTCAACATCGGACCCTCAAAGGGGACCTATGGGAGGACCCCAACTTGGAGACCAACACTGCCAGGCAGTGGCCAAACGACGGACCAATCAACGGGCCGTCGACCAGGAAACGGTCCATTGATGAGTCCCATCAATGGATCAAACTTGCCTGCGGGTGGTGGAGTCTCTGAACCAACCAACGAGACCCCACCGACGGGACGTAAGCTGGCTGATGGACTGTCGATGGGAGGAAGGGCTGTCCGTAAGTGAGAGATTCAGGTGCAACTGATGGGACCCTATCGACGGGGCGTGGTTGAGACCACGGACTGTCGATGGTCACATCGATGGTGTAGTTTATTTTTGGCCAGCTTTTTTTTTACTTGAGGGGTAAAGTTGTAAATTCACCCCACACCCCTATAAGTCTATAGACGGTTGTTTTGAGTGTTTATGGGTATTTTAAGTGTGTGTAAGTCATTAGAAACTCTATTAAACCCTAACACTAAGATCAAAACATATTCCCTCCAAAAGTTCTTCCACAAACCTCCATGAGAGTTCAAGTGAAGATGAAGCTTGAAAATGGATCTTCAATGGAGTTTATTCTTCAATTGGTATTGGTTTCTTCAAATAAGGTATGGGAGTTCTTCATCTAAGGTTTGCTATCACCTTAGAGCCAATTTCAAAGATGTTTTCAAAGGATTTCGAAAAGAATGAAAAGTCCAATTTCTACTCTAAATCATGTGTTCTTGCATGAAAGGTTTGCAAATGTTAAGATATGATGTTATTAATGTTAAATTGATGTTTTCCAATGAAATTCTCCATGAACCCATGATCTTCTCAATTCTCTAATTTTCATTAAAATATGAGTGAATTGACTATGTTTTGAGATTTATGAATTCATGTGTATATTAATGTGGGCTTTTGAATGATGTATAGATTATGTATGAATGATGTATAGGCTGTTTCAATTTGATTAATTGAGTAATGAATACTCTTAGATCTATTGACTATTAGGCTTATTGAATTGATATGAACTTGATGCTTGTAGATTCTATTGTAGTTTCTTATGGGCTTTCTAATGATATATGGATTGTATTCAATTAATATCTAATTGGTTTTAGAATGATAATTCTAGATTTAATTGGCTTAGATTCATTTATTATTATGATTTATGTTTTGAATTGATGAGCATGTCCATGGGTAAGGGCCTTATGGTATTGAATTGAATGGTTTGACTTTAGATTGAAGTGATGAGATCAAGTGGGTGGTATGCTGCCCTAACTCTTTTCTTATTGTGTATAGTTATTGTAAATTAGCGTTTGGTTTATATGTGATTAGTATATTAAACCTTTGGTGGCGGTGTTATCTGAATTGATGTGGCCTTGTCGGCGTTATTTTAAGTACATTGATGATCATGGCCTTGTCGGCACTACTTGAAGTTATATGACTATTTGTATAGTCGATTATGTCAATTATTATTATATATACTTATATGTGAAGTAATGTATAACACCCCAAAATGAACTAAGGTGAACTAGAGCCTCATGGTTGTTTCTTGAGTTAATTTTAAGTTAAACGGAGTTAGTTTGGTGTCCTTAGGCAGTGTGCAAGGTTTGGTTAAGTTTGGAGTTCAATCGACCAAAAACGTCCATGACGTTCGGATGATATGCCTTAGAATGTACTTGTATGTCTTGGCGAGTTTGGATGAGTATTATATGTTCGTTTTACTTGAAACATGCGTCGGATGTTCCTTAGACCTAGACGAATTAGTTTAGGGGGTTGACGTCTGGGTACGACCTCACCTAGGACCCCAAGGACTCTAGATGAAGGGCCCCAGGACTTGGGCAAGTCTGCCCATCAGTAGCTCACGACGGCCATGGCGACGGTCCGTCGTACTCAGGACGGTCCGTCGTACTCAGGACGGTCCATCGTATCAGGACGGTCCGTCGTACTCAGGACGGTCCGTCATACTCAGGACGGTCCGTCGAGCCAGGGCGTCGTGGGTGACAGAGAGTGAAATTGGGACAGGCTCCATTTAGAAGCCAAGTGTTCCTCGACGGAACCCCGTGACGGTCCGTGGTGGACGTGAAGGTCCATCGAGGAGGTCTCATCGATGAAGCCTGCCAGTGCATGATTTAAAGGCTGCCAGCTTAGGGTGTTTTATGTAAATACACCCCAAGCCTTATAAGACTCTCTTACACCCTAAACCTAGAGAAGAGCCCCCTTTTCTCTTCAAGATCCAACTCTCTCTTTCTCTCAAGAAAACTCTCTCAACTCTCTTGGAAGCTAGAAGTCAAGGAAGGATAGGAGGACGGATTGGGACTTGTTTCTTCATCAAATTCGTGGGTTTCTTTCTCCTAAAGGTATGGTATCCATTCTTGAATACCTTTCCATTCAAGAAGCCAACTTCCAAAATGGTTTTCAAAAGGGGTTTTAAACTCAACTTCTTCTAAACTTTGATTTCTATTATGGGTCTTCTTTTAACTAAGTTTTAATGGTTTAAATGTATTTATCTTGGTTTGAATAGATGGTTTTGATGTTAAAACTCCATGAAACTCTTGTATATGCATACTTCAACTTTTGTCATGAAAATGGGTTATGTGAGCATGATTTGAGTAAGGTATGAACTTGGGTCTTCTTGTGTATGTCATGTTGGTGTAGCTACTGCCCTAAGGGCCTTCATATGGTGAAATATTGATAAATTGCTTATGGGTAATGATGGTTTGATTTGTTGATGAGTTGCTCTTATTGTATAGTTCTTATTATGAATTGCTATTTGAGTGGTATGGTCCACCTTATGGGTGGCGGTGCTAATTGATGAACTTGATGTTACTTAGTATGGTTTGAGTATGTGACCTTGAAGGTCTAATATGTGAAATGAAGATATATTGGAAATGGGTCTTATGTTGTGTTTGATGTAGCTTGAATTGCATGTTTGACCTAGTTTATGTCTAAATGAAGTATATGATTATGAGAAGTATGTAGAGTGTGTAGCTTGATGAATCAAGGTTAAAGTATGAGTAGAACTTGATGAAGATGAAATGATGCTTATATGCAAGGTGTGCACATGTACACACACACTCTTCTAAGATTTGTATTATGTCAAGTTGAGCAAAAAGGGGAAATCTTGAGGTGGACACACTTCGTGAGTTGAGATGTAGTGTCTAGTAACAACCTCTCCATTTCCTAGTGAGCTTTCTATGATAGACTTTTATGTTGAGAAATCCGTGTGGAGTTATGCCTAGCACCGAGAGGATATGAAGGGGAGGTGGATTGCACTTCGTTAGTTGAGATGTTGTAATCCAAAGTACCTCTTGAGATGTGTACTCCTCGTTAGTAGAGAGTGAGTTACTTAGTAGTAATCTCCTTATCCCTTAACTATGTGCCCGCATAGGTGTAGCTATTGGAAAAGCCATGTAAACGCTAAGAAGCATGACCTTACTCTAGGCAAGTAAGGATCCCTCATCCGATAGGGGTTAATATCGGGATTCCATGTCTAGCTCTCATGGTCTTTGTCGGTTAAGCTAACTCCCACAAAAGAATTGATTTGAAACTAATTATCTTGTGTATTGTTGAAATTGTGTATGTATGTCGTGAAGTGCTCAATCCACATTAGTTACCAAGTAGGAGCATTGAGTGGGAGTAGTAGTATGGGATGCTATTCTCACATTGCACTCGGTGTGACCTATACCTACTATGGGAGAAGAGTACCTTCATGAAATCCGTGTGAATGAGTACTATGGTGTAGTGTTATGGAGGATTATTGTGGAGTACTTGAGTAAATGGAATCCATTAGGAGTACTAAGTGGGAGTGGTAGTATGGGATGCTACTCTCACATTGCACTTGGTATGACCTATATTTCCATGAGTGTTTTGCATATGTTAGCCAAGGGCGTGGATTTGATTTCTAACGAAGTAAGCCTAAGATTAGGTAGTTTTAAGGGTCGCTTTGGTGTGCTTTGAAGGGAGGTGTAATGAGAGTCCCTTCTTGGCTCACCTTAGGGAGTCTTAGAATAACCTTGGGTTAGGGCAACTTCAAAGAAAAAGGGTTCATATGACTTGGACCGTGCCTTTCACTGTAAGGTCTTCATGGTAAGAATTCAAAATGTTCACTATGATGCTTTATTCAATTTTATTGCAAGTTTAGCAAAGTTAATTGAAATGTTCCTTTCGTTTACTTTAAGTTTGGTAAGATAGCCATAAAGTGTTAAATCATTGATTCTTATGTGGGTTTGCTTCTAGATTCATGAAGGTTATATTTGAATTGCATAAAAAGCTATATTTACTAAAATGTCCCTTTTTGCATGTTTTTGCATATGCCATACTTAGTACATTGTTGTACTAACCCCATACTTTTTATACCTTATGAGTATAGGTTGGAAGCCTTTGGAGGATCGAAGTTGAAGCTTGGGAATTCTATCTCTCAAGACTTGGGTATGTCCTCATATATTCGAGGACATAGTTTTTATGTTTCTTAGTTTCCTTATTAAGACTTAAAAATGTATTTATTCTATTGTAAAGGGCCGTGTCCCTAAGATTCTAAGTTGTGTCTTTAAGTTGGCTTGTGACGATAAGATTTCCTAGTATTTATGAAAAGACTCCTTTATTTATTATTATCGTGAAAAGTTTTAATTCCGCACTACTTTTCATGCTTTATGTTATGAATGCTAGTTAGAGGGCTTGTACGAGACCCCAAAGGGGTCAAGTACGCCCGGTCACGATTTGAAGGTTTTCCCTAACTTCTAGGGGGTGCTTTCGGGTCGTGACAAGGAATTAGAGTTTATAATTCCTTAGGTTACATAGGTTTGTAATCATAAATTGTTGAGACGCAAAGTTTAGTGAAGTTGAATTATATTCTATAAAAATGTAGGTCATAATTTTTTTTCCCTTTACGAGTTGAGGTTTTTCATGATAAAGTATTGTAATATTACTTTACTCATTTTACTTAATGCAATGTCAAAACTTGTTAAAGGAACATATATAATAACTTGTTAGACAAATTAGGGATTTGGTATTCCAATAATAATGTATCGTGTTATATTATATTGTATTTATTGTATTATATCGTAACATTATTTTAATAAATACAATATTTGGATACATTATATCATTCTCTATTATTACATTATGTCACACATTCATAATTTGAATGATAGACCTACAACAAAAATAGGGTATAAGGTAAAGCTACTATTAATAGGTAGGATAAAAGATGAATTTTTAAAGTAATATTTTTATTTCTTATAATTTTTAAATAAGATATATGTTTTTATATAACTTTGTATATAATTAATACATATTATGAACATTCAAAAGTTGCCTCAATTTTATATTATTTTTTACTTAAATACTTGGTTAATTAGTTAAGTTAATCAATAGTTTATAGTTTGAGTTAATTAGTTTATATTTAAGTTAATTATTTTATTTTATTAAGGCTAGAAAACTCGTTAATTAATTAATTTTAATTTGTCTAATTAATTTTTTAGCCGAATTCACCGATTACATTCGATTTTAGTAAATTCTTAATTCATTCGGTCAAATTTGCAATTCATTGGCCATTTCTTTAAATTTAAATTTAACCATTTGGTCTCCACTTTTTAACTCTTCTGGCCAATTTTTGAGACTAGAAATAGTTAGAATTTTCAAGGCGAAAGAGTTCGAAGTCTAATATATATATATATATATACATAATAATAATTTTAACCCGATATAAATAGTAATATTTTCCAATGAAGGGGGTTTGGATGAAGCCCTAATAATATGCTTGCTCCGCCCTGGACCAGAGGCATCTCCTCACTCGGGCGTCCTTGCTCTGTGAAAAAAAAGAGTTAAAGATGATTTTTTTTGAATAACATAGATTTCTCAAGAATGTCCTAGTATAGAAACATAGAAAATTATCTTGAACAAAAATGATATTTTAGAAAAGTCGTCTTGAATTATTATCTAGATATTCTAGTGAATTTGCTAGAAGATAAGTTCATTAGAACTTTCTTGTAGATATTCTAGAAAAGATATTTTTGTAGTAAATAAAAGAATAATATCTAAGGGAGGCAGATGCTCCTCTCCAGTACATAATCCCTCTAGTTGGTCCAATGCATATTTAATTTTGTGACATTTGTTCATTTTAAAATCTGACAGTCAAGATTTGTTTAAATAAATCAGCCCCTTCAACCATGGTTAAACCTTTCAATTCTAAATTTAATTTAGTCCTTCCCATATCAGTTGCATCTATTGGGGCGAGAATCTTGCTACTCCTATTTGATTTTATTTGCTATCTCATATCTTGTTGCTTTTATAAAGATTAAACTCATTTTTACCATTTTAAAACTTTGCTTTTTCATGTATCCAGTTCATTCTTCCAGTAACTCTTACTATATAGTTCACTCTCTAATCCCTCTAACATTATACATAGATTAATTTTTAATATCATCATTAAAAGAAATTGCGTATAAAAAATCAGAGATATAGGCTTCAACATGCTTCCGCTATCACGAGAAACAAAAACAAATGCATTCACCTTTTGTTCTATTGATAATTGTTGCATTTCTCCATAATTTTTGCAGAAATATATATTTTTTTAGCCAATGATTTTCAAGCAATGTTTTCGCTTTTATTGATATCGTATGTATGTAAACAAGGATGATTGTATATTTAAGTGTAATAACTAAGGTCGATTGAATTTTAGTAGCTCAATTAATTGACTATATGAATTTATACTTTGTTGGTGAGAGTATTGTTGGTTAGAGTGCGAATTATTTTTTAGTTTCACTATCATTAATTTCTTCAAACTCATAAAAAAAATGAATTTAAACTTTACATTTTATTTTCGCCATTTATTTTTAAATCCAAAGTTTCTCAATGAATTAAAATTAAAATTACGTTAAAAAGTTAAAAAAGCTGAACAAAAATAAATTTGGGTGATGAGAAATAAAAGAGAAAAGATTAAAATTGAAGAAGGAAAAGAGTAAGAAATTGAAACAGATAATTAGTAGTCAATGGGTCCCATAATATAGATAAGATTTAACTTTGATTGAAGGGCTGATTTATTTAAATTAATGTTGACCATCATATTTTATAATGGACAAATGTAACAAAACTAAATATGCACTGGACTAACTGGAAGGATCATGTACAGTAAAGAAGCCTCTTCCGGCCTTATTCGTTTGTAACGAACCAAAATAAGAAAAAAACAAATCAAATTAAAGAGTCTTCTTCGATTAAAAAGTTCTTCTTTTCAAATTCTTCCTTTAACTTTCTAGCTTCTCCTTCTTTAGTTGAATCTTTCGATCTTAGTTGACGATTTTGAGCTAGCGGTAGGTCTCATTGAGTATACTTTTCTTCTGCTATTCTTCTAATGCACCTTGAATTAGACGTCTCTCCTCATCAATCCTTTTTGAATTTATTGTAGATTGAGAATAATTTGAGGCATATTTTGTATCCTTAAGAGAAATTTGAATTCAAATTTGGAATTCGTCCTAGCCCTTATCGGTTCTCCGACTCGCCCCCTACCTTATTTGGAACATCATTTCATTTGTGAAAAACTTCTCGATGAAATTATATATATTTAAAGGTACGAAGTCAGGAGAATATTGTTGATATCTTCACCAAGTCACTTCCAAAAGCTTCATTTGATTTATTCCGCGACCAGATTGACACAGCTAAAAAAAAACCACTTTATAGGGGAGTGTGACAAGAGTTAAATATGATTTTTTTGAATGACATAGATTTCTCTAGAATGTACTAGTATAGATACTTCGAAAATTATCTTGAAGAAATATCTAGATATTTCAGAGAAATTGCTAGAAAATAAGCTCACTAGTGTTATAAACATATTTGTATTGTAGTGAATGTGTAATTATATGGAGTCCTTTTAGGACATGGTTAGGATTCCTACCTTGGGACCAAGTTAGGTTTCCCTATAAATAAAGGGGTTTTCCTTCAGATCTGTGAATCCCTAAATAACTCTCGAGAGAAATTATAAGTTTTCTCTTCTCTCTACTTTCTTCTTCTTATTCTATAATTTTATAACACGTTATCAGCACGACTGTTCTACCCATAAAGAATTACTGGACAAGAAGAGTAAAAGAGATATGTCAACACACGGAAAAAGTGCAATAGAGATCTTGCATAAATTATGCAATAAGGTTACCATACCTTCATGTAAGGTATGATTTATCTTTACTTTGTTAGATATAATTAATTCTGTGATGCACATATTCAATTTCACAAGTTGGTGAAAGAATTTTCCAAGACGAATTATAAAGCAAAAAAAAGTGAATATGATGCACTTCATAATTTTAATAGTCGAATTTTTAATAATAAAACATTCTACATTTGAAGTACTATTGTATCGATACATACCATTTCTGCTGAAATATTAATATATTTACCAAGCGGATATATGAATTGGTGATATTAATATTCTTGTACAGTTACAAATTAATTGACAAATTGGAGCGCATTGAAGTAATATTTTAACAATTTATATATATAGATTGACAAGTGCCACATTATGGATTGAGTATTATATTTTCAAAATTGAAAATTTGTTGGTTGCTTAGTATTTCAAAAGCTTAAGGGTGAGTTTTATTGCACTCGGCTCTATTATGTCATTGGTTGAGGGTAAGACGAAGGATTTTGTCCTATCGCATGAAAAGGGTAAGACAGTGAATTTTATGCCAATCGCACCAAGAGGGCAAGATGATGGATTCATGTCCAATTGCACCAAGAAGGTAAGACATCTGGTTCAAATCTTGATGCACCATGATGAGAATATATTGGGTTCAAGTCCCATCGATACATGGCCTAAGATATTTTTATATGGATAAGATAGTGAATTTAAGTCTAATGCACCACATTGATGATATAATAACGACTAAAGAAAAATTAATTTGTTTTTGATGAAAAGTCATGAAATTTACTGAATTTGCTCCATTACTTAAAGTGAATGTGGTAATAGTGCATAATATGTCTGAAAGAAGACAAGCGATTGAATAATGCACATGACTATGGAATGAGGTACTAAAGCTAAAATAATTTGATATGCTCTCATGTTTGTGTTCCGTTCATAAAGAATGAAAACTTTTGATAAATGCTAAAAATATTGATCAATGAGGTGTAAGTCACCATGCTAGGCGTGGAAAATATTGCAACCTTTGGTTGTAGATGTGGTATCACCAAGAATGACTTTTGACAGACATATGTTAAAGAAAAGTTTCATACTTTATCTTTTGACTTTTATTGAATAATATTTAGTGCAATTGAGACACATTCTATACTAATTGCAATACTTTCTTAATTTGGCATGATTGTCTTGGACATCATTAGCCTATAATGTTTAGACGAATTATGAAAAATTAAAATGGACATCTATCGAAGAACATAAAAATTCTTTTAAATGGTGAATTTTCTCGTATTATTGTTAGTAAGGCAAGTTAATTGTGAGACCATCATCACGAAAGTTAAGATTGAGTCCCCTGCGTTCTAGAAACGTATACTGAGGATATTTATGGATCTATTCGTCCACTCTACTGAATTGTTTAGATACTTAATGGTCCTAATAAATGTTTCTTCTAGATGATCTCATGTGTGCCTTTTGTTATCTCGCAACTTGATATTTGCAAAAATATCAGCACAAATAATATGATTACGTGTACAATTTTCTGATAATCAGATTAGTCCATCCATTGATGGAATACGACTCACCTCTAGAAGAGGTAGAATAATTGAGAAGAAAATAAATCTAAAAATTACCTCTCGGAGTAATAAAATTGAATTCTACTCATATAATAGTAAATCAGAAATTTACTAAAGCAAAAGACACATGGCATAGTAAACTTGGAGTTTACAAGTACTACTAATTTAATTAGTTGACATGAATAATTTGGTCATCCCAAAGACGTGCATACTGAGTAATAGACATACTTTGAAGAACTAGAAGATTCTTTGAGAATTCTTTTTGTTGTTTGTTCTCATGATAAGTTAACGGGATCAACTAATGTTGAGACTAAATCCCTAAATTCTGAAAAGTATAAAAGGTGAATTTGGGCTCGTTCACCGATCATATTATATGATAAATAGATGCATTTATAAGATAATAATATGTGCATTTGATGTCAATTTGCAGTTTGACATTTGCAAAATTGTTTGTGCAAGATAATTGAGTCAAGAGCACAACTTTTTGAATATGTAATCAAGACAATTTATCTTGATATTATTGTTAAATATTCAAATTGATGTGACATTAAATGTCTCAGATAGATAGTGAAATCATTGCCTATGTAAATAAAGCTCCATGTGTTGATCTGAAATATGATACCGCATACAAAAGTAATTGTACGCATCAGACCAATAAATTATAATCATATTTTCTTTCAATTGATTTATAATTAGGGATCAAATATTTTTCATCTGATTATTTTGATATGTAGTATATAATCAATGAATATACAATGATGCACAAAGATAGATTCTCCAAAATAAATTGAGATATATGTTAGTTTGCTTAACATAAGGGGGAGATAGGAAGCAACACATGAGTTGTAAATGCTCTTATTGAATGTCCCTAAAGGATAGAGTCTACAAGATGCATGAAACATGATCGACTAATCGAATCTAAAAAAAAAAATCCGTGAAACGGGAAAGGGTCAACGAATCAAAATGATCATAATAAGGAGGAAATGTGCTCTTGAATAGCTTAAGACATAACACTTCAGGAAATCTAAAGAGAGATATATGTACTTGAAAATAATGAAGTGATAAGATCTTAATAAATTATGTTGTATTGTGAATCGATACAAAATGGTATATCGTTGATAATATCTTTGATACAATAGCACAAAATATTGTAAAAAATTATGATGATATAAATTCTGCGACTATTAAAGCAAGTTGGTGTAGAAATAATTATCAAGTGAAAAGTGGAACGATGCATCTTGGTAAGCGCAAAGCTTATTGGACTTGCAACCTAGACACTAGAAGAGTCGTACAATTAATATAGGATGTTGTCAATTGAAAAAATTGATATGAAAATATTTGAGGGATTCATAATCTAAAGCACATACAAGTTTTTGAAAAACTTGTTTATAATCCTCATAAGGATTAAAAAAATTCAAAATGCAAAAAACATTTACAAGTATTGTTATGCAAGTTGATGACTATAATTGAAACTCTTGAAGAGTTTTCAAAAGGAAATGGATTATCTGTTTAAAGAAGTTGAAGTAAGGAACTTGCAGAAATCTTTAATCTCAAAGGTATGATTTATAAAGGAGATAAAAGGAAACATATTTCGTCAAAGTTTTTCTACACACATGAGCTCCCAAGAATGGTGAACATGCAACATATTTGTTCAAGTAATATTATAGTTGATTTATCCACCAAGTCTCTACCAACTACAACTTTCAAAAAGATGATTCACAAGCTTGGAAAACGAAGATACAAGTCTCTAGATTGATGTTCTCATTATAGGGAGTTGATAGGTGATGTACTCTTTTACCCTCACAAGGTTTTGTCCCATTGAGTTTTCCTTGTAAGGTTTTTAATGAAGCATTCATAATGCATAATATTAGATATGTGTAATCTTTTTCCTTCACTAGATTTTTTCTCACTGGGTTTTTCTAGTAATGTTTTAACGAGGCACCTAATCTACCGACATTCAAAGGGGAGTGCTATAAACATATTTATATTATAGTGAATGTCTAATTATGTGAAGTCCTTTTAGGATATGATTAGAAATCTTATTTAGGGGCCAAGTTAGATTTTTTATATAAATAAAGAGGTTTTCTTTCATTGTAAATCAGATCTGTGAATCCCTAAATATCCCTTAAAAGAAATAATAAGTCTTTTCTTCTCTCAACTTTCTAATTCTTATTTTATAAATTTATAACAACTAGAACTTTCTTGTAGATATTCTAGAGAAATATTTTTGTAGTAAATTAAAGAATAATCTAGAACTCGTAATATCTAGAACCATCCTAGGGGAGTCCTTATTCTTTGTAACCACAAACAAAAATCCAATTTAAATGTTTATTCCATTACAAATTTCTTCCTTCCAAACTCTTTTTAACTTTATAGTTTTCTCTTCTTTAATTGAATCTTCTTATCTTAGCTAACGATATTGTGCTAGCAAAAGGTTGTTATTTCCTGTATTAAGGTTAGTCAAAACAGAAACAGAAAGAAGATGATATAGAAAACAAAAAATAATCTGAGTTCACAGAAATTACTGTGTCTCCTTAAGAAATTTAATCCCCTCATTGTACCCGAGGTTACAGATTAATTTCTCCCAAGACAAAACGGATTAACCTTTTAAAAAAGTAGCGGTACCTCAAACTTATTTAACTTCAGCGAACATAAGAACAACAACAAGTCAGACACAGACTCAATCGATCAACAAATTTGTTTATGAGAGAAAATATATGCAGAGAGAAGGATAAAATTTTCAGTGTTCGAAAACTGGGAAAAATCTCTTATTTATAGCCATTTTCAGCAAGGGACGCGTTTGTTCGGAAAAATCTGTTAAGACCTATTTTTTCCAGACCGTTATGTCTTTTGGGAAGAGTAACGACTTTTCTGACAAAGTAACGAATTTTTGGAAAGAGTAACGACTTTTCAGAATGTTACCGTTATACACAAATTAACATCTTGAATTAATTTGTAAGAGAAAGGAAACTAGGAAAAAGAATTTACTTAATGAGATTGACAAAATAAATTTTGTCCAAAAATATTATCAATCAATCATTTGCCAAATCCAAATCCAAAGCCGAAGCCAAGGCCGAAGCCGAAGCAGAGGGCGAGCGAGCGACGACGGCGGCGCGAGGGGCACCTTTTTCTTAGATATTTAAGAAGTAAATGAGTTGTTTCATAATATAAGGACAACGATTTCCTTTTCTTTTACCGATATGGGAGAAATGACTTTTCATTTGCACTTTGCAAATGACTTTTCATTTTCTCTCCAAATTGGTTCCCTCATTTTTCTCATTCACACTTTGCTAAACTCAACAATTCCCCACATGAATGAGGAATGACTATTGTTAAAACATATGCATGAAAAACTTGTGTGTCTTGTAAGTAAGGGTTAATCACATCTGGATAAGTAGGTTTCCCTTTAAACTTTCTGTAGTGAATATATATCGGATATACTCGGTCAATCGGTAGATTTGATATCTTTGAACCGTTGAGCTTTGGTGTATACCTAGACAACATAAGTCACACAATCAACCCTTGAACTGTTCTTAGTTCTCATTGTTTTGTTCGTTTCAACCATGAACACATCTCGGTTAGTAAGTGCTTAGAGAACTGGCCTTACCGGATTCTCCTTGAAGCGGCTTACACTTTACACTCACACAGGTGGTTTCTAAATGTGTTATCCCGTAGATACACCATTTGATATACCCTGTATCAAACTTAGAATCCATTTAAAAGTCCTTATGCCTTTATCCTGTTTACTGAACATTGCCTCATCATGATAATAGACCACAAAATAATTTTTGACAATGTTGAACCGTCATTAATGGCTTTGTTTTATCTCCTTGAACCTAGATATTGGGATATCTAGTCTTCTAGGTAGAGTTACCACCACGATGACTTGCTCGGCCATAGTCCCATTCCGTCGAGATTTCTCAACTCCCTCCCTAGTTAGGCCTTATGTAATTGGATCCGACACATTATCCTTTGACTTCACATAGTCTATTGTGATAATTCCATTAGAGAGTAGTCGTCTCACAGAGTTATGTCTTCGTCTTATGTGACGAGACTTGCCGTTATATATAACCCTTTCAGCCCTTCCTATTGCAGCTTGACTATCACAATGTATGCATATAGGGGCCATTGGTTTGGGCCAAAATGGAATATCTCCTAAGAAATTCCGGAGCCATTCAGCTTCTTCACCTGCCTTGTCTAAGGCTATAATTCAGACTCCATTATAGAACGAGCTATACATGTTTGTTTCGATGATTTCTAAGATATTGCTCCTCCACTAATAGTGAAAACATATCCACTTGTGGATTTTGTTTCAGTTTACCAAGTAATTCAATTTGCATCACTTATCCTTCAAGAACTGCTGGATATTTGTTGTAATGCAAAGCATAATTTTGAGTGTCATCTAAGTATCCTAAAACTCTCTTCATTGCCAACCAATGATTTTGCTTGAGATTGCTTATTTATCGACTCAGTTTACTGATAGCGCAAGCTATATGTGGTCGTGTACAATTCATGACATACATCAAACTTCCCAACACTCTGGCATAGTCCAATTGAGACTGACTTTCACCTTTGTTCCTTGCAAGATGAAGGTTCACATCAATTGGGGTCTTTGCCCTTTTGAAATTCAAATGATTAAACTTTTCAAGTACCTTTTGAATATAATGAGTTTGATACAATGCTATATCATTAGGAGTTTTGAGAATCTTAATTCCCAATATCACATCAGCAACTCCTAGATCTTTCATATCAAACTTACTAGTGAGCATACGCTTAGTAGCTTTTATATTGACAATGTCCTTGCTCATTACCAGCATGTCATCAAAATATAGTCATACAATGACTTCCTCATTCGGATTATCTTTAATGTAAACAGATTTATCGCATTCATTGATCTTAAATCCATTTGACAACATGTTTTGATCAAACTTTGCATGTCATTGTTTCGGTGCTTGTTTTAGTCCATAAAGTGACTTAATAAGTTTGCACACTTTCTTTTCTTTACCAGGAACTACAAAACTTTCATGTTGTTCCATGTAAATTTATTCCTCCCGCTCTCCATTTAAGAAGGCGGTTTTCACATCCATTTGATGGATTTCAAGACCCTATACTGCAGCTAGAGCAATTAACATCCGAATTGATGTAATCCTAGTCACTGGTGAGTATGTGTCAAAATTATCACATCCCGAAACCACACACTAGAATTTAGGGCACAATCTCGGATTGTAACCGGCGTACTCGACCTCTCGGAGGTCTTATACAAGCCCTTTCATATCATTCATTGCATATACATAGTGAAAACTAGTGCGGAATTAAAACTTTTCACAAAAAACATATCATAGTCTTTAAAACTCTTTCATATGAAAGTAATAGGAAATACTAAGTCTCAATCTCATCAATCATAGACATAAGAGTACTTGGGACACGGCACATACGAATTAGAAAAAATAGTACTACTAAATCTATTACAATACTTCAATAAGACATAAAAGACATATATGCCCTCAAGTCAAATGAGGACATACTTCAAGTTCTCTTGAACGATGCTATGGTCCAAGTCTTGCTTCTCAAATTCTCCTCACCTATCAAGAACTATATAGATAGATAAAAGCATAAAATTAGTACAACCACATATACGAAGTATGTCATAATGCATAAAAATCATAAAAATGGACATTTATTGGAAATATGCATCTTTTCATTTAAATATCATATTTTAATCATAAGAACAACATTTATTAGCTTAGAAACATATAAGAAAATATTTAGCCAAACTTCATAATTTTTGAAGCTACTTTACGGTGACCTCAACTCACCGTTACAGTGAATTTCTTCACTGTACACTGAAGTTGCAAACCTTCACTTTAGACACCCTTTAACATGTAATTATCCCACTCAAAGCTATCCTAAGATTCACTTAAGTCACACAGAGATAGACCGCGCATACACCCTCTCTAACTGTGCCTAAACGACCCTCAAGATTACTTAGAATGAGTCACATACACACTCACAAAGCATCATAAACATCAACATAAGATTCTTCTACCAAAGGTGATTCTAAGTCTCAGTTGAGTGAGTTGTGAAGCAACCGCGCATACAATCCCTTACACACACACTCAAGAGATCCTATAGACTCCCTGGGATAAAATCATTCTCACTAAACACACCAATACATAGATGTTATGACAATCTCCTTCCAAAGGCTATCAAAAGACCTACTTAAGTAAATCAAGAAGATAACGTTCATGATTGACCTCTTCAAGATTACCTAAATAGTCCTTAAGACTACCTAAGTTTAGATCATGTCTACAACACCAACATCTTCCCTAACTAGAGTCATTATCAAGACTTCCAAAGATAAGACATGGAGAGATCATCTCTTATGCTCTCTTCACACTTTAGCTAAGGAATCCTTAAGTCACTTTAGATTAGGTAACTCATTCACTTACATAATTTATAACATAAATCATTAGTTCATTAGTTCATTAAGAGACTCATACATCACATAAAGGACATTCAAATAATGGTCTTGGAGAAGACCAAGGGACTCTCACTAACATCTTCAAAGCCTATTATGCAATGTCTAGATAGCATCCCATACCACCACCTAAACTTCATAGAACTCCTCTAATGCTAATAGGTATCCCATATGATAAGAATAGGTAATAACCGACATAGACCATGGTAGCAAAACATGGAATCCTGAGTTCTATCCTTCTCCGATGAGGTTGTTCTACTTGCCAATGGTAGAACTTAGACACATCTCATGTAGCCACATGGTAAAGGAAATATGAAGGGCATGCTTTTTAATCTAATCTCATTCTTTAACTAGAACTACTTCCCTTGCCATAATCACTGGGTGCTAGCCTTCTTTCTCATAGATTAATTCACATTAATGTTCATACAAATGGGTCCTATATCAAGTTCATGACCCAATTACATTTATGCTAACAAAGCAAGGTCCACTAGGGCTACCTCCCTAAGGCGACAAGAAGCTCATCATGAATTTCCTAAGGATTGATATGATGCCGTTCCAGCCAATCAACCTTAAGTCCATCATTCATTACATGAAGGATACCATTACGACTTTCTACTTCAAGGTTCATAACCTTACCACTGGGTTCAAGGTTCCACATGTTATTCAAGCTCCTTAGCATCCTAAGTCAATATATCACCTTATTCACATTCATACATGCATCAAGTAAGAGACACAAGTCTACCTAAACAAGACACAATATACTTCACATTAATACATATTACATGTTCTACTTAACGCATATAGTCATCGTCTAATATGATCACCTAACATCATCAATATAAGAAACATATACTCTCACATAGGTAGATATGATCATTCTTCACATAATCAACTACACAAATCAATATAATACTTAAAATAACGCCGACAAGGCCACATCAATTCACATAACACCACCACCATAAGTGGACCAAACCAATCACAACATAATTGAAGTCTAATTAACATAAAATAAAGTAAAATAGGGTAGCGTACCACCACTCCATCATCAACACTTCAATCCAATGCCAAATCACCCAATGCAACATCACAAGGCCCTTACCCATGACCATGAACATAAACTCAAAGCATAAACTAAAATATTCAATGAATTTAAGCCAATTCAATATAGATTTATCAATCTAATACCAATTAGATATCAATTGAATACAATTGTTACATCATTAGATAGCCCATAAGAAACTACACATTAATTCATGAACATTAGACCAATATCAAGTAACCCATAACTTAGTCAAAAACTAGGGTTCATCATTTACATGGGTTCATAGGTTAATTGAGTTAAAACCATATTAATAACAACAATTTAATCACTAAACAATGATTAAAAACCATTAATGCAAGAACCCATGGTTGATCATGAAATAGGTCAATTCATCTTTTGAAAACTTTAGAAAACATCTTTGAAAGTTGGGCTCCTTGATGAAACACGTTTCAAGGATCAGAAATCATACCTTAATGAATCTAATTCTTCAATTTGGTGAAGAATCTCCACTCAATTCGTCACACCAAGCTCTTCCTTGACTTTGGACTTCAATGGAGTCTTTGGGAATTCTTAAGGGATTTTGGGGTCTTGATTTTGAAGAATGAAATCTTCATTGTGTTTAAGACTTATATACACACTTAAAATACCGAGAAGATACTTAGGGAACCACCAATACTCCTATTTGTAAGTGGAGTGAAATTACAACTTCACCCTTCAACTTACAGTGAAGCTGCGTGCAGGACAGACCCATCGACGATTGGACAGTCGACGGACCGTTTGTCCACAAACGGACCATCCTGTCCTTCCGTTGGTTGGATCAGAGACTCAGATGGGGTCTCCTATCACCCAAGACTAAGTCCCAATCGACAAAACCCTACCAACAGGGCGTCAATTGACCCACTGGGTATCGACTGCCTCCGTGGTTTGGGCTGTCTTGGGTAGTCTTGACACCTATTTTGGGTCCTTCCTCAAGGACCCTTGGATGGTACTTGGAGATGTTTGCCGAGAAGTTTCCAACCCAAACATGACCGTATACGAGTTTAGTACCTCTCACATGAATTTCATCCAAAACGAACATGTAAAACTCGACGAAACATGCCTAGACACACAAGGTCATTTCAAGACACATCTTTCGAATGTCATGAACGTTCTTGGACGTTTGACCTCCACACTTCTCGAAACGTGACACACTGACTTTATACATCATATTAACTCACTTAAGGACTTCACAACATCATGAATCACACATAAACACATAGAACCACATATGAGGCACATAGGTGACTTAGTCATCGAACGTCTTGTTTGTCCCTTGACATTTAACTTCTAATGCACCTAATACTTTAGATACTACCTCTATAACACTATATAGACCATTTTATGACCTTATATAATGATGACAATAATGTTAGGATCTAGTTACCCTAAGTCATTTTCGAGGTCTTACAATTTCCCCCACTTGGACAACATTCGTCCTCGAATGACACTTGCCACTCTCCGAACACTTCCAAGAGTAGAGATTCAACTAGCAGAACATAACCAAACCATTCAACACATTATCAAGGAGTAAACATCAATTTCAACTAGTCAAGAGATTCACAACACAACAAGAAACTAGAAGACAATTCTATAACTCATTATGTTACAAAACTCACATGATTCATTCCCAATAGCAAAAACTCATTTTATATTCATCATTATACTCATACACATCAGTTCTAACAACATTACAAAAATTTTAGACCAAAGAATCAATTAGTCAATTTCACAAAATATTACAGTGAGCGGTTTCCAAGCTACAGTGATTTTAACAATCTTTTCAATAATGCAACTTTTATGCAATTCATGATATAGACATGCTAATATGCAAGGTAACATCATATAAACAACTTTTACAACATGATCATGGATTCATAAAACACACAATGCAAGAAGTTAATGAAATTCAATTTCAAACAAACTCCTAAACACCATGCACATGCAACAACTTCTAGGACTTTCTATCCCAACTACTAACCATACTCCTCCACTTAGAAGGAAATCATAGCACAATAAAAGAAAAAGACTTACCAACATCATCATCACTCTCATCCGACTTCTCTCCTCTAGTCCAGAGTGCATAGAAATGCCTCCTTGTTGGAGCATCTTCCTTTGGAACACTAGAGGCAACTTGCTTATCATTTTTTCCTCTAGAAGCAATGTTAGGAAAATCTCTCACCTTGTGTCCATCTTTTCCACATCCAAAGCAACTACCGGTACCCAATAGACACTCACCATAATGTTTCTTACAACAAGTGACACTTGTAGGTTTGCCATCCTTGGAACTACCTCCTTTCTCAACCTTGAACTTAGCAATCCTAGATTCTTCTTGAGTGTGAACCCTCTTTTTGGATCTAGGTTGCACTTGATCACTAGCACCACTCTTTTTCAAGTTCCTTGACATCCTCCTAAGTTTAGACTCTTCAATTGATTGTGCATACACCATGAGTCTAGCCAAAATCATATCATCATGTAGCATAGTCGTACAACATTCTTCCCTCACTAAGTCGGCTATACCTGTCACAAAGCGACTCATTTCATCCCTTGGATTAGACACTAGGGATGGTGCATATCTAGAAAAAATTGAGAACTTCAAAGAGTATTCCTCAACACTCAGATTGCCTTGTTTGAGATTGATAAACTCTTCCACCTTAACCTCCCTCCTCTCACGGGGGAAGTACTTACCAAGAAAAGCTTCCTTAAATTCTTCCCACTTAATAGGATCCGACTCCACCGGGCTATTATCCTTCCATTGAGTGTACCAAATTTGAGACACATCTCTCAATTGATACGAAGCCAACTCCGCCTTCTCCCTAGATGTAACCCCCATAGCAGTCAATACCTTGTACACACCATCAAGGAACTCTTGGGGATCCTCATCTCCCTTAGAGCCAAGAAAGATTGGAGGATTCAATCTCACAAAGTCTCTCAATCTAGAGGTCATAGTGCTCTCCACAATATTCACCCTAGGCACTGATAAGATCAAATTTACTTCTCGAAAAGAAGTATAAGCGGTCGTATCAAGTAAAGAACCCAACTATGAGGTTGGGGTCGATCCCACGAGGAAAATGATTTAGACTTAACTTTAACCTACTATTACTTCTATTTAGTCAAGTCCTTTCCACAAACAAATAACAAAAAGGGGGTTTTAAGTAACGAATGTAATTAGTTATTTCTAAGTAAACAAGTGACAAGTTCAAAGATTTGATTTTTATCAAGTAATGAGAGTAACTAGGGCTTAAGTGTTCCCCATAGGTTCATAACTCGGTAATTCTAGCTATAACAATCCTTTCCTAATATCTTGCATGCAAAGTGGTAAGTTATGTATCCCTAATTCCTTGGTCCGGCAACTAGGAAATTTCACTCCGCACCTTGGTCCGGCTACGTGTGTATGCTTTACTAAACCTTACCTTTACCTCATATTAAGCATCATAATCGATGTTTGGCTCAGTTGTTACTTCGCATCAATCGACACTAGCCTATTAGATATTGTATACTAAATCTATATTGATAATTCTTTTCTTATTATCTACCTCCTTGGTCCGACAAGTAGCAACAAGCCGAGTTCTAACGCGTGCACTCGTTAAAAAGACTTCTAAACGAAAGAATTATCAATACATGCAAGACACTATTCTAGAATTATTATTTTAGCTTGTTTTTACCTTGTTATTTACCCATAGTTCCCACAACCCTAGCTATGGATTTAGTTACCCATATTAATAATCACACAATTCATATTAGTTTGATAAGAATTAATGTACTTACTTTGATGAGATTGAAGAAAACCCAGAAAATTACTTGAATTAATCAATAATCTTACAATAAACTATTCTGGAAAATAGATTAATTTCCAAAATCTCAAGTTCATAACTTAGAACAATAAAACTGAAAAATACCCAAGAGTCTAACCTCAAAAACGAGGTTTTTACAAGTATTTATAATAATAGAATCCTAACAAAAAAGGGAAATCTATTTAAGGAAAATCTGCCCAAAACCCGCGTCTAAGTCGACGACCTGGATGATAGACCGTCGAGGCCACGACGGACCGTCGTGGTCCTCCGTCGTTCCATACTTAGCTTCTTTTCAAGATGGGTACTGGGGCTACTTTGTTTTGATGATGACGGATGTGCAGGACGGTCCGTCGTGGAGATGACGGTCCGTCGGAAGCCTCCGTAGCCCCACACTTGGTCAGAATTCCCCAATCTTCATTCAGCATCTCTTGCTCCATACGACGATGGACACCTACGGACCGTCGAGGGATCGATGGACCGTCAATGGCTCCGTAGGTAGTCACTTCTGCAGTTTCAGCCCAATTGTTTCGCGTTTTCATTCTGGACAGATTTCCTGCAAACAAAGAGATATCTACATTAAAACTAATACAAAAAGGCCTTAGACACACACGAAACTTAAGGAAAAAGCATTGAAAGTACCGTGAAACCACGGTACATCAACACCCTTAACTTAAATTTGTTGTTTGTCCTCAAGCGACGCACTATGACTCACCACAAAAATCTCTGTACACGAGTATCCTTATTTTAGCTGTCGCAATCATCTGGCTATCAATCCCGATTATTTTCATTATGTTTATGCATGTTATCATTATTAGGCTCGCTCATGCGGATCAGACCATGACACAGACTCACCACACTCCGACACCTATCCTTTTTGATCTCTCCCTAAGGTACCAATTTTCCGGTATTGAAACTACTATCCTTGCTTCAAAAGAACATCCTCATTTTTCACACACCGATTTCAATTTGAGTATAAGGATTATTTTTCAACACTCACTCTCAGAACAGCTTCACACCTCATTTATACTTGTTACCATATGCTTGCCCTCATTTTCACTGCTTTAAGTTCACCATAATAGACTCTTAGGATCACGATAGGACTTTCTTAGCTTGTAACTTAGGCTCGGGGTCAGGTAGGATACATTTAGATGTATTTTAGTGACTTATTGCCCTCTTTGACATAACGGCTAAGCGTCCTACCTTTTCATCATTTTATTCCGCCCTATTTCTTGATTTTCTTGTATTCTTTCACCTTGCTATTCTCCCTTCTTTCTCCTTTTGTGTAAGTGAATCTTTTCTTTTCTTACTTGTATTTCAAATTTTCAAATTTTTTTCACTTTTCTTTCAACTTTTCTTGAGTCACTTTTCTTTTGTTCTTTCTCTCTTTTTGTTCTTTCAACCCCACTTTCCGGAGCATTCCTCATAATATACACCCTCAACTCATGGCTTTGCCATGAGTCAAGGTACACAATACCCAAGGTTGGGTCAGGGCCACGACAAGGTTGTTTTTCTGCATTAGCCACCCTCAACTTATGCTTTTGGCATAAGCTGAGCTGCACATGTCCAAGGAGGGACCAGGGCCAACACATTGTTCCCAGAAAAGATCAGTTGGGGTGAAAAATAAAGGTCTATTATAAGCTCAAATTATTTGGATCAAGAAAGGATTAATTTCGTTCGGTTTTCTGTTATCTAGGCTAGAGATTGACTATCTTGAATCAGGGCCTATGATCCTTTCCTAATTGTCTATCACGGTTTACTTTTAGCAGGACTAACCAGGCAAGTTCTAGCTCAGCACCAATGGTGGACTATTCAAATTTTACTCACACTCACTTGACATCTCAGTACTCTACCAAATTATCAGAAACCTAGTTCGAGTCTTAGATTTAGGGTCATGCAGTGGTGTATCTCTATGTCATGCTTAGAGCCACACATTTATCAGTTACTGTGCCTAGTCATGCAACATTTTCTTTAAATCAGGACATCATTTTGTTTAGCCATTATGCTTCAGATTCCATTCCTATACTATGTACAATAGATACCAACATGCCGGTTCAACAATAAAATAACCTGTCTCTTGGGGAAAAAGAACACAGGCAACAAAACCCCACGAGAGGATCGTGAGTTGGGCTACTCACAGATCACCCTAGCACTCACTTTCCATTTACCCCACCCCAACAAAAAAGATATGCAATTTTCCCCAATGCATAAAAGTAAATAAAATAGAGGGTAGGTGAAGCAAACCTGAGGCGCAAAGCGCCGGTGATCAATAAGTTGGCGGGT
>JABWTJ010001152.1:0-117229 GCA_016801875.1 Solanum sitiens
GAAACACAATCAAAGGCCAATCATCATATGAAAGTACATATAGAATATAAGTGCACATAAAGGTCACTTTATAGTGAACTCACCCTTCTTGGCATTTAACTCTTTCTTTCAATTCATTAATCTCCTAAGTAATCCTTTGGGGATACTTGGTGCAATGCATCACCTTAGGAACATAAGAGAATACCATATATAGTATCTATACAAGACAACACATGCCATCATAGAAGTATAGTACAACATAAACATAGTCAAACCAAGACTACAACATCATACATAAAGGACACATACATAATCATATGCATTAGAGAACCTTCCTAAGACTTCCTAAGGAGTCACTTGTGCAATGTCTAGATGGGTTCATTACTTCCATCTATCCTAAGTAACTTACCTTAAGTCCTCCTACTTAGGATCCTATTCAATTACTTCCATTGTCCATTTTACCTTTAGGGAAACCATAGCCTTAACCGACACTAAGACCATGGGTGCTAATCATGGAATTTGGCGTTGTAGAGCCTTACACCAAAGGAAGGTGTTACTACCTAGCCAAGGTAGAACATTAACATACATGCTAGCATATCAAGTGAATTCACTTTGCTAGATCCTATGTGGCAAGCATAGTTTATGGAACTAAGAGATAGGTATTCCCTCTATATACCATTTGGTAATGGGGCCTCACCTCATGAGATAACATGAGTGAATATTCCTCAAGGAAAGTCAACACTTCATGTAAGTACATAGGTGAGTATTCCTCTAAGGGAAGTCGACACCGTACGTAGGTCCATAGGTGATTATTCCTCTAAGGGAAGTCAACACTCTATAAGGGACAAATGGTGAAATATTCCTCTAAGGGAAGTCAACACCTCTCAATGTCAAGTTCACTTGGTGCTAGGCTAAGTTCCCTTTATTGAAAAGCCTTTATTACCTTTGTTTATAAAACGTAGTCTTAGGATATTCATCATTCATATGCTTATAGCATATTCAAGCACCTATCTAGTTTTGGAGTATTCTTGGGCCCTCCTAGTTAGACCTCTTCTCCCTAACTAGATCATCCATGTGTGTGAGTGTATATATAGATGTGAGCAAACCTTTCACATAACACATCAAGTCACCCATGTTCATATATCAATGCATAAGTCTATAGGCATAACTATATGAGCAATCCTTTCATATAAACCTACTAAGACACTATACACATTCATACTTCATCATATCATATTCATAACATGTTCATATAATCATCCTTCATACGCATAAGAACCAAACCTACGAGTTATCCTATCAAGGTACACATGTGCAATGTATAAACAAGGTCCCATACCCTTGTCCATACTAGTACACCTATCAAGTCATCCTAGAAAGGGAATACAAATCATACATTCATAAACATCACCTTAACATACATAGTAGTAGACACTAGTGAATATGAGAATTACCTTTCATTTAGACACAATGACTTATACTACTTATAACACGCATGTAAGTGAGGGTGTGTGTACATTGACCAATATGATCACATCATGGCTAGCAATATCATCTTAAGTCAGCCACACTATTAGACCACATTATACTTTCAAGCACATAGCACACAACACATAATAGCATAGGAGACATGACAATATATACCATGTAATCAAGACTCCTAACTTTAGCTATTTACACTTTCATATAAGGAAACATGGGTAGAGGCTATTAACCACTTTAGCACATCAATAGCAGCACCTATACAACACCCTAACATGATTATACACATGCCCATACAATAGCCACATAACCTAATTCACAACTAGAATAGGAAAGTAGGCATAAGCTTCTCATAGTATCATTTTAGGCATATGTTCATAAGTTCATCAATTTGCCTTCATGGCCAAGGTCAACACATTTACAATAACAGTAAAGTAAACACCGCCACCATAAGTGGACCATACCACACAATGCCATACAAGGCTTCATCAACTTTACTATAAAGAATAGAGAAGTAGAAGAGTAAAGGAATTAAGCATTCTTACCAATTTCTCACCCTTTGATCATCATTGATCAATACATCTTATTCATCAATAAAATACATATATGGCAGTAGCTAAATGTACTTTAAACATATAGGAAACCATGTACAAGTCGCTACAAGATTATACCATAACGTAATACAACATCTAAACATACTAGGAAAGTAGGATAACATTGATCATTAGCTAACTTCCCTTACTTTGATTTTTAGATCATAGTTCATACATATATGATTCTAAGGCAGTAGCTAATTAGGTAAGAAATCAAGCCTAAGTCATGCATCATCTAATCACAATTCAAGATCCATCACATACTTAGCTTCTTGACTTCATAACCTAAAGAATCCATACCAATTCATGCAAGACTTTCTTAATTAGATCATTTAGGATTTATATATATGAAATTCATCCATTACATCACCCTAAAACAGTAGCTAAAGCAGTTCATACATAATTAAAAGTCTACTCAATCGATCTCACAATCAACTTCAAGACAACATGTAGAAACATAGGCTATTCATGTTCAATTCTTCATATATTTATCATCATGGACTGATCATCATTAATTCAACATCAATTAATGTAAATAACAATAACCACAAGCAATTCAACATAAGAGAATCACCAATTCATCAAGAACAAGCCGAAATCATAAAGCCCATGCAAAGGCTAAACCAATTTTGGAAGGAACATGGGTTCATCATGCAATTGGAGTGAAAACACATTTAAATCACTGTATTAACTTCAATTCATCATGATTTAATCATTAAAAACATTTTGAGAAAGAACCCATGGCTAGATTGGAGAAGAAGAACTTTGATCATAAACTTTCTTTGAAAAACATTGAGAATGGCTCTCTAGATGAAAAGATAACTAGAGATGAAGATCACCATACCTTAATCTTCATGAAGACCCATAAAACTTGATGAAGAACCCATGAGAATCCCATCTACAAGCTGTTCTTGAGCTTCAAAAACCATGGAGGTTCTAGAGAGAATATTTTGGAGAGAAAGGGTTCAATTTGAGTGAGGGGATTTGAGAATGGGTAAATCACGTTTTGGATGGCTTATATATACCTAAGATCACTTAATTAAACCTATTATAGTCAGGTTAGGACGTGGAGTGAATTTACCATTCACCCCTTTAAGAGGCAGCACGCAGGCAGTTAACTAGCAGGCCACCCGCGACAAGGCCCATGACGGGGCGTCATGGCCATGACGGGCCGTGGCAGCCTCCGTCGCAGGGGACTTGGACAAATTTCTTGGCTTACAACCTGCCAAGGCAAGTCTCCTTTGACGAGACCTGCTTGACAGTCTGTTGGGGGCCCAACGGTCCGTCATTGGGTCCGTCAAGAGACACTGCCCAGGCAGTGTTTAGGCAGCCTTGAGGTCCTTCTTTTGGGGCCTCTTGTGGGGCCCTTTAGAAGTCATACCCAGACGTTTACAACGCGATTACAAACCTTAACATGTTATAGACCTACCACATAAGTTTCATCCAAAACAAACACCTACAAGACGTCCAAATAGCCTTGACCCCAACATGTCATACGATGAACGTCTTAGGGTCTGTCTTTCGAACGTCTTGGACGTTCTTGGGCGTTTGACCTCCAAACTTTACGAAACTTCATACAATAACATTAAACATCATTTAACACCATTTCAAGACTTATTTGACTCAGTTCACACAACTTAGGTATGCATACACACATGAGGTACATAAGCGACTATTCGTCGAACGTCTTGGACGTCCCTTGACGTTCGACTTCCAAATCACTTCAAACTTTGCACACTGACTCTATGTGACATAATAAGGCATTTTAGGACCTTATAACGATAAGACGAACATGTTAGGTTCTAGACACCTTATCTCATTTTTGAGGTCTTACAATATCCCCCACTTTGGAACATTCGTCCTCGAATGACACTTAGGACTCTTTAATCACATCAAAGACTTCAATGCATATAAGAGCAGTTCATCACCTTTAAAATATCGTCAAATCATTTTTGCACTCCATGCACACAAGTAAGCAAAAACTTCGATTCACTCACCCCTAATGCATTAATCAAAGAGGCTCTTATCATGTTCATAGGAGGAACATATTTCTCCTAATCATAACATGGTCATTGCACCTTAATTCATCAAGATATCATCTTGCAAGGCCACATATAGGCAGATTTCAACAATACTCAAAACAAGTAGGCATTCATACTTCAATGCACATAGACTTGAGTTAATTGCATTTAACAAAAATCTTCATTAGTTAGACCTAGTACCATGAAGGTCCTACTCAACCATACCATGCTTAGTTGTGTCCATGGAGGAATGTATTGCTCCTCAACACATTACATGTATCATGAGTTCACACCTTAGCAAAGTACAAGGTCAATTTCCTTAAAAATGAGAAATTTCAACTTTCAAGCAAAGTCATGCATATATTTTTCTTCCTAGTGAAGTCTAAATGGCAGGTCACACCAAGTGCATCACAACAAAATAGGAAGTCATTCCACAAATCTCTTTTCTTAACATATTACTCACCCTTAAAGTAAGCCTCATTTTGGAAAAATAGCACAAACCATAGGCACACACGTATACACTTAGCAAAACATGCTTTCACCTTTCAATTATGAGCCTACAATTTTATATTACAAATCATCAAGTCACTAAATTTTCAAGAGAGTCAACATATTTCATGGTAAAAGAGACTCAACTTCTATTGCAAGGCTAAACAATTTACCCTACAAGTGACTATTTCCAAGTTCCTTGTCTTACCTCATGAAGTCAACTTCACAATTAGCACATTAAAATGCAAGTCAACAAGAGAAAACATGGATTTTATCAAAAAAATTTCTTTTCATGCCCTTTGGAAAATTCACCATGTCTCTAAGATGATGTCAATTAATTCATACCAATCATATAAAGATCATGCAATTCACACTTTATGCAAGACTATTTTCATGAACAAGCATACTAAGAATTCATATTTTCAAATTCGTGTAAGAATAGAAGGACAATGTAGACAATTTCTACAATCTCACCACTCAAACACCATTCCCCACTTAGGGTAAACCAACTTAAGAGCAACTTAACCCAACATATAGAGGATTTCAAATACAAAACCTTCACATTCCTCTCTTAAAGTGATTACTACTTTAGAGAGAATTTTCATTAATTCAATTTAACAACACTAAGGCATTCTAAATCTTATCATCTTAGGCAAATCATCCTCAACCATCAACTTTGATCATACTATTTGATTCACATAAGGTCTTCCTACAATGCAATAGACACTAAGGTCATACATCATTAGCGGAAAAAAACAAGGAAGTTCATACACAACAAGAAGTTTAGAAATAACTCTACAACTCATCATGTCATTTATATGCAAAGAAAAACAATGCACATTTTTAATCGCATACACTCATAGGATAGCATACCTCCATAGGTAGTTATTAAACAATCCAAGTTCAAATCCAAATATTTGGATACTATCATACAAAATCATATAGGAATACACGATTTAAGAGAAATCACTTTAACCACTATAACTTCTAGCATGCTTCAACTATATCATGACATACATCATTGACATAACATGCTATTTCACATAGATTTCATATATTGCCATAAATGGCATCACATCGTCAAATAAGAGATATTTCATGCATAGCAAGGTAAGATAACCAATCATAATCCCCATAGAGTTAACATGTCCAATGATCAAGTAAAGCTCCATAACTTCACTAAACCAAGTAACCCAACAAGAACTACAATTAGCATCATACTCCACTCATCTATAACCTTCATGCATGGATAACTCCATATCTTTAGCACATTAGGCTATTTACATGATTATAAGCATAGAGATCATCTCATAAGCACATTCACATTTATCATCATACACATACATAGTATTACCCTCCTAAGGTCTCCATCAAGGAAAACTAGTGCAAGACATAGGTAGAGTCCCATACCCCTACCTAAGTCTAGTTAACCCTTCAAGTCGCCTTAGTTAGTATATACATCATCAAATAAGGACAAATGTCACCTTCACACATACTCATTCAAACCATAAAACAAGGATAAGCATTTTAAACTCACCTTTTCTCCCTCAAGCATAGAGAACTCTCATCCAAGCAATCATATCTAAAAGACCACCGGACAAGAAAACATAAGAGAGAGATCTTATAGCATTAAGTTCTATGGCACGATATGAGATTGATGAAGAAGGGAAACTCTATCGTCCTATAGCCTCTCGTACCATTAAATGTGTCGCGACTCACCACCAATGATACAAGACTCTACTAGACGTGGCAATATGAGACTTCTTAGAACCTAAAACCGCTTTATAAACCTCATGCTCTGATACCAAGTTTGTCACAACCCAAAAGCATACCCTAGAAGATAGGGTACAATCTTGGATTGTAACCGGCGTCGTCGACCTCTCGGAGGTCTAAGACAAGCCTCTCATATCATTCATTGCATTGGCATAGTAAATTTAGCGGAAAATTTAAAACTTTTCATAGCACATCATATGCTAGAAACATCACATCGTATATATATAAAACATAAGTCATAATACATATTTAAACTCTAAGTCTCTTTGCCATCTTAGACTCAATAACTTTAGAATACATTAGGGACACGGCCCATACGATACCTTACATAACTATACAATATTTAAAGACTTCATATTAAAGACATAAGTAGGACATCCTTGAACTTAAGGATTTCCTTTCCTTGAGCTTGAGAAAACACCTATCAAGCTTCTCGATCATAGACCTCCTTTAAGCATTCCAATACCTACACTTTGTGTAAAAAGTAAAGAAGAATGGGATTAGCACAAGAATGTACTAAGTATGGCAACCATGCGAAAACATGCATTTAAAAGGGACATTTCCTTGAAATCATACTTCATGCCATTTTGAGTAAATCATCATAAAACCTTTGTTAACATCATTTATATAATAAACATACGTCATAGAAACACAATCAAAGGCCAATCATCATATGAAAGTACATATAGAATATAAGTGCACATAAAGGTCACTTTATAGTGAACTCACCCTTCTTGGCATTTAACTCTTTCTTTCAATTCATTAATCTCCTAAGTAATCCTTTGGGGATACTTGGTGCAATGCATCACCTTAGGAACATAAGAGAATACCATATATAGTATCTATACAAGACAACACATGCCATCATAGAAGTATAGTACAACATAAACATAGTCAAACCAAGACTACAACATCATACATAAAGGACACATACATAATCATATGCATTAGAGAACCTTCCTAAGACTTCCTAAGGAGTCACTTGTGCAATGTCTAGATGGGTTCATTACTTCCATCTATCCTAAGTAACTTACCTTAAGTCCTCCTAGTTAGGATCCTATTCAATTACTTCCATTGTCCATTTTACCTTTAGGGAAACCATAGCCTTAACCGACACTAAGACCATGGGTGCTAATCATGGAATTTGGTGTTGTAGAGCCTTACACCAAAGGAAGGTGTTACTACCTAGCCAAGGTAGAACATTAACATACATGCTAGCATATCAAGTGAATTCACTTTGCTAGATCCTATGTGGCAAGCATAGTTTATGGAACTAAGAGATAGGTATTCCCTCTATATACCATTTGGTAATGGGGCCTCACCTCATGAGATACCATGAGTGAATATTCCTCAAGGAAAGTCAACACTTCATGTAAGTACATAGGTGATTATTCCTCTAAGGGAAGTCGACACCATACGTAGGTCCATAGGTGATTATTCCTCTAAGGGAAGTCAACACTCTATAAGGGACAAATGGTGAAATATTCCTCTAAGGGAAGTCAACACCTCTCAATGTCAAGTTCACTCGGTGCTAGGCTAAGTTCCCTTTATTGAAAAGCCTTTATTACCTTTGTTTATAAAACATAAGCTTTGGAATATCCATCACTTATATGCTTATAGCATATTCAAGCACCTATCTAGAATTCATAGCATTCTTGGGCACCCCTCTCAAGGCCCCTAGATCATCATTCATGTGTGTGAGTGTATATATATATATATGTGACAAAACCTTTCACATAACACATCAAGTCACACACTTTCATATATCAATGCATAAGTCTATAGGCATAACTATATGAGCAATCCTTTCATATAAACCTACTAAGACACTATACGCATTCATACCTCATCATATCATGTACATCATATTCATAACATATTCATATAATCATCCTTCATACGCAAAAGAACCAAACCTAGGAACTATCCTCTCAAGATATACATGTGCAATGCATAGACAAAGTCCCATACCCTTGTCCATACTAGTACACCTATCAAGTCATCCTAGTAAGGGAATACAAATCATACATTCATACATCACCTTAGTATGCATAGTAGTAGACACTAGTGAATATGAGAACTACCTTTCATTTAGACACAATGACTTATACTACTTGTAATATGCATGTAAGTGAGAGTGTGTGTACATTGACCAATATGATCACATCATGGCTAGCAATATCATCTTAAGTCAGCCACACTATTAGACCACATTATACTTTCAAGCACATAGCACACAACACATAATAGCATAGGAGACATGACAATATATACCATGTAATCAAGACTCCTAACTTTAGCTATTTACACTTTCATATAAGGAATACATGGGTAGAGGCTATTAACCACTTTAGCACATCAATAGCAGCACCTATACAACACCCTAACATGATTATACACATGCCCATACAATAGCCACATAACCTAATTCACAACTAGAATAGGAAAGTAGGCATAAGCTTCTTATAGTATCATTTTAGGCATATGTTCATAAGTTCATCAATTTGCCTTCATGGCCATGGTCAACACATTTACAATAACAGTAAAGTAAACACCGCCACCATAAGTGGACCATACCACACAATGCCATACAAGGCTTCATCAACTTTACTATAAAGAATAGAGAAGTAAAAGAGTAAAGGAATTAAGCATTCTTACCAATTTCTCACCCTTTGATCATCATTGATCAATACACCTTATTCATCAATAAAATACATATATGGCAGTAGCTAAATGTACTTTAAACATATAGGAAACCATGTACAAGTCGCTACAAGATTATACCATAACGTAATACAACATCTCAACATACTAGGAAAGTAGGATAACATTGATCATTAGCTAACTTCCCTTACTTTGATTTTTAGATCATAGTTCATACATATATGATTCTAAGGCAGTAGCTAATTAGGTAAGAAATCAAGCCTAAGTCATGCATCATCTAATCACAATTCAAGATCCATCACATACTTAGCTTCTTGACTTCATAACCTAAAGAATCCATACCAATTCATGCAAGACTTTCTTAATTAGATCATTTAGGATTTATACATATAAAATTCATCCATTACATCACCCTAAAACAGTAGCTAAAGCAGTTCATACATAATTAAAAGTCTACTCAATCGATCTCACAATCAACTTCAAGACAACATGTAGAAACATAGGCTATTCATGTTCAATTCTTCATATATTTATCATCATGGACTGATCATCATTAATTCAACATCAATTAATGTAAATAACAATAACCACAAGCAATTCAACATAAGAGAATCACCAATTCATCAAGAACAAGCCGAAATCATAAAGCCCATGCAAAGGCTAAACCAATTTTGGAAGGAACATGGGTTCATCATGCAATTGGAGTGAAAACACATTTAAATCACTGTATTAACTTCAATTCATCATGATTTAATCATTAAAAACGTTTTGAGAAAGAACCCATGGCTAGATTGGAGAAGAAGAACTTTGATCATAAACTTTCTTTGAAAAACATTGAGAATGGCTCTCTAGATGAAAAGATAACTAGAGATGAAGATCACCATACCTTAATCTTCATGAAGACCCATAAAACTTGATGAAGAACCCATGAGAATCCCATCTACAAGCTGTTCTTGAGCTTCAAAAACCATGGAGGTTCTAGAGAGAATATTTTGGAGAGAAAGGGTTCAATTTGAGTGAGGGGATTTGAGAATGGGTAAATCACGTTTTGGATGGCTTATATATACCTAAGATCACTTAATTAAACCTATTATAGTCAGGTTAGGACGTGGGGTGAATTTACCATTCACCCCTTTAAGAGGCAGCACACAGGCAGTTAACTAGCAGGCCACCCGCGACGAGGCCCATGACGGGGCGTCATGGCCATGACGGGCCGTGGCAGCCTCCGTCGCAGGGGACTTGGCCAAATTTCTTGGCTTACAACCTGCCAAGGCAAGTCTCCTTCGACGGGACCTGCTTGACAATCCGTTGGGGGCCCAACGGTCCGTCATTGGGTGCGTCAAGAGACACTGCCCAGGCAGTGTTTAGGCAGCTTGAGGTCCTTCTTTTGGGGCCTCTTGTGGGCCCCTTTAGAAGTCTTACCCGGACGTTTACAACGCGATTACAAACCTTAACATGTTATAGACCTACCACATAAGTTTCATCCAAAACAAACACCTACAAGACGTCCAAATAGCCTTGACCCCAACATGTCATACGATGAACGTCTTAGGGTCTGTCTTTCGAACGTCTTGGACGTTCTTGGGCGTTTGACCTCCAAACTTTACGAAACTTCATACAATAACATTAAACATCATTTAACACCATTTCAAGACTTATTTGACTCAGTTCACACAACTTAGGTATGCATACACATATGAGGCACATAAGCGACTATTCGTCGAACGTCTTGGACGTCCCTTGACGTTTGACTTCCAAATCACTTCAAACTTTGCACACTGACTCTATGTGAAATAATAAGGCATTTTAGGACCTTATAACGATAAGACGAACATGTTAGGCTCTAGACACCTTATCTCATTTTCGAGGTCTTACAAGGCTGATATTTTTAGTTTTTAGGTTTTATTAAGTTAGTTTTAAACCCTAGACCTAGACAAGACCCCTCACTTCAAAATTCGAACTCCCTCTCTAAAGACAAACTCTCTCAAGACTCCATTGAAAGCTAGAGGTCAAGGAAGGAAAGAGGGCTGGTTGGACGTGTCTCTTCATCAAAAACTCTTGGATTTTTCTTGCTTAGTTAGGTATGGTATCCATTCTTGAATACCCTTTCATTCAAGAAGCCATTTCTAATGAATTTTAATAAGGGGTTTTCAACCCTATCTTCTATTATCTTCAACCCAATCTGGGTCTTCCATGAAAATGTTTCTATTGACAAATTAATGATATTATTAATGTTAGTTGATGATTCTAATGCTAAAACCCTAATGAAATCATGTTGAAGTATCTTTTCAAGTTGTGGTTTATGAAATGGGTCAAATAAGAATGTTTATGTATAAAAATGAACTTTGGTTTTATTGTGTTGTAATGTTGGTTTAGCTACTGCCCTAAGGGCCTTATTATGTTGAATTAATGATAAAAATGTTTATAGGTATTTATGGCATAGTAAATTGAAGAGTTGCTATATTATATTATGCTTATGATAAATTGATCTTGAGTGGTATGGTCCACCTTCTTGGTGGCGGTGCTTATTTGATAAATTGGTGGTGTTTATTATGTATTAAGAGTAGGATCTTGAATTTCTAAAGCGTATAATGAATAGAAATTGTAAATAGGTCTTGTTTTGTGATTGTGAAGCTTGAATCGGATGTTTGACCTAGATTTTGGTCTAATTGAAGAATGTGACTAAGTGAAGTATGTAAAGTGTGTAAGTTGATAAATGGAAGTCTAAAGCATGTGTAGAAGTAATTTGTATGAAATGATGCTTATGTTCAAGGTGTGCTTACATGTACACACACACACTTTAAGTGAATGAATGAAGCTAAGTTTAGTCAGAAGGGGAGTCTTGGGGTGGACACTCTTCGTGAGTTGAGATGAAGTGACTAGTAGCAACCTCACTATTCCTAATGAGCTTTGCTAGATAGGTCAGAGGATGAATGCACTTTGTGAGTTGAGATGTGGCATTCGCTAGTTACCCCTAAACTATAGTCTATAATGTGAGGATCCGTGGGGATTTATGCCTAGAACTGAGAAGATAGGAACAAGAGGTGGAATACGCTTCTTGAAATGAGATGTCGTATTCCCTTATACCTTTTGAGATGAGTACTCCTCGTTAGTTGAGAATGAGTCACTTAGTAGCAATCTATCTATCCCTTAACTATGTGTCCGCATAGGTATAGCTATTGGAAAACCCATGTAAAAGCTAAGAAGTATGACCTTACTCTAGGCAAGTGAGGATCCCTCATCCGGTAGGGGTTAATATCGGCATTCCATGCCTAGCTCTCATGGTCTTTGTCGGTTAAGCTAACCCCCCACAAAAGTATTGAAAATGATAAGTTGTCTAATTAATGTGTTACCTATGTGATTTGATTGAACTAATTCTTCTAAAAGAAAGTGCTACTTAGGGTTGGTGGTGGTATGGGACGCTACCTATCCATTGCATTAAGTAGGACCTCCCGAAAGGGAAGAATTGGTGCCAAATCTTCTAAAACAATGTACTACTTAGGGTAGGTGGTGGTATGGGATGCCATCCTACTCATTGCACTAAGTAGGCATTCCGGAAGGGAAGCCTTTGGTGTTTTGTTGGGTTTTCTCCTAAGGTATTGTCTTTGAGTGGTCATTCATTTTCCCGAGGCGAGTAACCTGAATGGGATAGTCGTGAGGATCGCTTGGGTGTGCGTTGAAGGAAGTGTTTAGACGTTTCCTTCATGTCTTACCTTATAGAGTCTTGGGATTATCCTTAGGTAGGGAAACTCCTACGGAAATGGACTCATTTCCTCATTTGCATTACTTTGGAAGTTCACCATTGTTGGAGTCTTTAGTCTAATGTAAATCTTTTAAACTTACTTTAAATTCTTACAATGGCCCACTGTAATGTCAATAAAATAGTTCACTGTAAATGCATCTTTTCGGTCAATTTGTTGAAACGTGCTCAAATCCTTGGGAATCCATTAGGAGCGCTAGTAGGAGTGGTAGTATGGGATGCTAACACATTGCAGTTAGTGTGACCTAAGAGTCCTATTGGAGGAGAGTACTTGTGTGAGAGTCGTATACATGCGTAGTTCACTATGAAGTCAAGTGTGCTTACTGTAAAGTGAAATGTTGAGGTAAAATTATGGAAGTTCTTTTTTAAGAGTTAAATGATGCTTCTTATGTTGTTTTGTTCATAAGTTCATGAATGTTTTATTAAATTGGCATGAAAGCTTATTTTGCTAAAAATAACCCTTTTACATGTTTTTGCATATGCCATACTTAGTACATAGTTTGTACTAACCCCATACTTTATATACCTTTTGAGTATAGGTTGGAAGCCTTTTGGAGGATCGGAGTTGAAGCTTGGGAATTCTATCTCTCAAGAATTTTGTATGTCCTCATATATTCGAGGACATAGTTTACGTTTCTTAGTTTCTTTATTAAGACTTAAATTTGTATATCCTTTTTATTGTACAGGGCCGTGTCCCTAAGATTCTAAGTCGTGTCTTTAAGTTGGCTTGTGACTACAAGAATTCCTAGTATTTATGAAAAGACTTATTTTATTATTATTATCATGAAAAGTTTTAAATTCCGCACTACTTTTCATGCTTTATGTTATGAACGAGAGTTGAAGGGCCTGTACAAGACCCCAAAGGGTCAAGTACGCCCGGCCAAGATTCGAGAGTTAGCCCTAACTTCTAGGGGGTACTTTCAAGTCATGATAAACTTGGTATCAGAGCATAAGGTTTTGGGAAATAGTTTATGGTCTAAAAGTCTCACAAGCCACATCTAGTAGTATATTGGTCATTGGTGTGAGTCGCGACACATCCATGGACAAGAGTCTATAGGATGCTAGAAGTTTCACTTTCTTCTCTATTCTAATATTGTTCCTTAGAGTTGATTTTGTAAGGTGTCTTTTATCAACCTCTTCTCTTTTTCTTTTTAGGACATGAATACGAGGAGATATATCGCTAGAAGGGAGGAGGGTGGTGTAGCTAATGAGAGGATCCCTCTCTATGACCAAGTTCCTGTTGTTGGCCTAGAGGAGGAAGAGAATGTAGAAGTTCCTCTTCAAGAACCTCAAGTACCTCCGGAACCCCAAGGGCCTCAAGTGCCTCCTATGCCTCAAGCTCATTTTGTTGAAGGTGATATGATTAATGCGGAGTTGAGGGCTGCCCTAATGAACTTGACCCAACTCATGACGGCTCAAGCTCATGTCGTCAATAATCACTTTGTGGGCCAAGCTAACCAAAGAGATAGGCCCCAACCTAATGCTAGTACTCCCGCCTCTAGAATTCGTGATTTCATGAGGATGAACCCTCCAACTTTTCATGGAACTAAGGTGGATGAATATCCACAAAGATTCATAGATGAGATTTTCAAAGTGGTAGATGATATGGGTGTGACCCCTAGAGAGTAAGCGAAATTGGCCGCTTACCAACTTAAGGATGTTGCTCAAGTGTGGTATGAGCAATGGAGAGGTGAGAGACCCTTACAAAGAGGTTTGGTTGATTGGTAGGAATTCAAAGAGGTTTTCCTAGATATGTTCTTTCCCCTAGAGTGGAGGAAGAAGAAAATGGTTGAGTTCATAAACCTTTGTCAAGGGGGAATGAGTGTACACGAGTACTCTCTCAAATTTACCCAACTCTCTAAGTATGCCTCGACTATGGTAGCCAACCCTAGGGCTAGGATGAACAAATTTTTGATGGAAGTGTCTAGTTTGGTGGAAAAAAAGTGTCGTACGGCAATGCTTCTTAATGACATGGATATCTCTAGGCTCATGGTTTATGCACAACAAATTGAGGAGTCCAAAATTAGAGAGATAAGGCAACAGGGAAAAAGGCCTAGGTCGGATGATTCTAGTCACCAAAGCCTAGGAAGATGTTTTATCACAAAGATTATTCCATGGGAAACAAGTATAGGGCTCCAAACCAACATTCTCAAGGTGGTGGCCACACTTATGAAAGGGCTAGGTGCCCTACTTGTGGAAAGCAACATGGGGGTAAGTGTCTTGCCGAGACGGATGGTTGTTTTGCATGTGGTAATAAGAGCCACAAGACTAGGGACTGCCCAAACCTCAAATCAAGGGGGAAAGATGTCAATCAAGATTCCCTAGATCCTAATGCTCCCAAGAAGAACCCGACCTATGGGATGGGGGCTAGGAAGGATAATTTATCCGGATTTGATGGTCTTGGTAAGTCTTAAATCTTGTTTATTGTTGATTTTATTTTATGAAGTGAGTTTATATGGTTTTATAGTTCATATGATCATGTCATTTTGATGAATTGTTCAAAGAATGAATTTTTGAAATTTTGAAAAAATTGGGCAGTGCTACAGTGATGTCCACTGTAGAATTTGTGAATTTTGAGAAAATTTATTTTGTCTTGAATTGAAGTTTCAATCTGTTCAAAAGTATTGTTTATGAGCATGTTTAATGTTGGAGAAGGTAGTTACTACATAAAAGAAGTTTAAGAATGAGTTTTGAAAAACTTGTGAAGTTGGTAGAAATTGCCTATGTTGCTAAATGTGAAAAGTGTGAATTGATGCTCTTTGTTAGTTGATGCTTTGATTTTGATGTTTTGATCATAATTGGTTTGTGTTATGTGAGTCTAAGTGAGTCTTGATTGTTCTTGAGTTTAAGTGTCATTCGAGGACAAATGTTATCCCAAGTGGGGTAGAATGTAACGCCCTAAAAAGAATTAAGGTGAACTAGAGCATCGTAAGTGTTGCTTGAGTGAATTTTGTGTTAAACTGAGTTATTTTAGTATTCCTAAGGTGTGTGTGAAGTTTGGTTTAGTTTAGAGGTCAATCGACCAAAAACGCCCATGACGTTCGGAAGGTGTGCCTTAGAAAGTACTTTTGTGTCTTGAGGTGTTTGAGTGGGTTTTACGTGTTTGTTTTGCTTGAAACTTTCATGAGATGTTCCTAAGACCTAGAAGACTTAGTTTAGAGGTTTAACGTCCGAGCACAACCCCACCTAGGACCCACAAGGGTCCCTAGATGAAGGGCCCAAGTTTTGGACAAAGCTAACAAGAACACTGCCCAATCGACAGAGCAGTCTGCTGGGCGTAAGTCCATAGACGCCCCGTCGACTGGGGGGCTGTCGTCCCATACTTCGTGGAAGGTCCATCCTTCCCTTGAACCAGGATATGATTCCATCGAGCCCAGCAGCACTGGCCGTCGACTCATCGACGCCCAGTAGCTTGGGTCGTCGACTGGCCACTTCCAAAATCTGTGAAAGTTGCTGCCAACTTGGGGTGTTTTATGTAAATACGCCCCAAGTCTTTTAAGACCCTAGACTGATATTTTTAGTGTTTTTAGGTTATATTAAGTTAGTTTTAAACCCTAGACCTAGACAAGACCCCTCACTTCAAAATTCAAACTCCCTCTCTAAAGACAAACTCTCTAAAGACTCTATTGAAAGCTAGAGGTCAAGGAAGGAAAGAGGACTGGTTGGACGTGTCTCTTCATCAAAAACTCTTGGATTTGATTGCTTAGTGAGGTATGGTATCCATTCTTGGATACCCTTTTATTCAAGAAGCCATTTCTAATGAATTTCACAAAAGGTGTAACGGCCTGTATTTTTGTATGTGGTAGTTCTATTCATGTTATACTTGACATATACTTATAGTGTAGGTGAGGGATCATGTTTCTTACATGATTAGTGTTGGTTTAAACTAGCTTGGAAGGTGATGTAATGCCTTGCACGTTTTAGCATATGTATTGCAAGTTAACTCCGATGGAAAGTATTTAAGTAATTATAGTAAGGTGGTAATTGAGCTAGCAGTTGCATCACCTACTTGATCTATATTATAGTTAAAGGGCCCAAGTTTGATTGACCAGATTTAGGCTTATATTTAGGGGCTCATTTGAAGCCCAAACCTATTAAAGAAAATGTGAATGAAAGAAGACCCAACAGCCAAATCTGCCAATTGGCCATTATGGATAAAGCCCAAGTGAAACTAAGTAAGTACATGACCTCCTAAGATTTGTTTTACCATGTTATTGGGCCAAGTGTGTACCACCTACTTGCACTAATCTGTCCCAAGCTGATTAAAAGAACAAAGGAAAAATGGACAGCCAAGGTCCAATAATATTAAGTCCAAAAGGGCCCAAGTTAAAAGGACAAGCAGGTGGGGCACCTACTTGACATTATATGGACCAAAATTGGTCAAGAGTGTCGGCCATAACACCTCCTTTTTCAAAGGATAAGGATCAAGTCTTATTCTCCATTTTGAACTTGCAAAAGTTTCAGATTTCCTAAGTTCTTTCTTGGTCTCTCTTGGCTTCAATAAGCAGCCCTAAAACACCTTAGGGATTCTTGAGTGCTGTCTCATTTTCAAGTAAGAAGTTTGAAGGAGAGTTTGAATTCTTGAAGTACAAGTTTAGAGGATAAATTTCCAGAATTAAGGTAAGACTTCAACCCATTTGTTTTCCTCTCTTTGATCATGTTTGGATTGGAGAATTTTGTATATATTTATCAAGAATTCATGGATGATGATAAATCTTTGTGTCAATATTCTCCTATTATGCTGAAAGATTTGAGATTGATAGTGGCTGCCTTATGAATATTGTTGTTGAGGGCAGTTTGAGTATCTTGGAAGATGATGTATGAAGTTGTATTAATGTGTGGAGGAAGGGTGTGGTGGTTCACCATTTATGTAAGGGTTGTATGGGCCTGATTTCCATCAAATATTTTTAGCTACTGTTTTGGAGAACCTTATTGTGATTAGCTGATGATGTTAGCTAATCATGACTTATGTTTGTCAGATTAGCACCCAATAAGGAAGGCTGAATCGTGCTAGTGGTATTTGTCATAAATATAAGGTATGTAAGGCTATTCGATTCTATATCCTTTTGGCATGAAATCTGCCACCTGCAATTAATATCAATGAAGTGATTCTCATAAGTTCTATTTCTAGAAAAGAAAGCATGGTGGCAGCGTACTATCTCCAAATAGCTAACAATATTTCTTTCCCCATTCTAAGTACATGGAACTACTTCATTATATGTTCACTACTCTATACTTGTGTAATTTTCCCTTGTGCTGTTATAGAAATGGTATTTGCAAAAGAAAGTTTGATGAATCCTTCTCCTAAGCCAATTGAAGTCAATTGTGCCATTAAGGTCTTAAAGTAAGGTGTTGATGTTTCATAGCTCCTTATGTCATTGTTACTGCCTCAAAGTATTGTTTTCATGTATTCCACTACTGTTCCGTAATTTCATGTCTCCAAGATGATTATGACCACCAAATCAACATCTCAAAGTGTTACGATTATCCAAGATAACATCTCAAAAGAGTTATGAACTGATTAACAATAATCTCAAAGATTAAAGAATCTAAGCGAAGAAATCTATTTAATTAAGGGTGGCAGCTTAGGGGCGAAAGCCTAGCATGGGCCGATCCCTATTGGTATAGAAGGGTGGCAGCTCAGGGGCGAAAGCCTAGCATGGGCCGATCCCAAGTTGTGTAATTATGAGGACCGCATCCCAGGGGTTAATACGCCTAGCATGGGTCATCCTCTTCTACCACTGATCAGCTGGTCACTTGTATCACAAGCCCAACAAAGATTATAACATACAAAGAAGGTAAAGAAAAGAATGTAGCTTACTTGATTCCACAAGAGTAAGCAAAGGTGGTCTTCTCTCCTAATCTATGCACTCATATGTTGCTACTTGATTTCATTTGTGCCTTGTATTACATATACTTTTTGCCTTACATATTCAGTACATTTTTCGTACTGACGTCCCGTATTGGGGACGCTGCATTTCATGCTGCAGGCTCAGGTACTCCAGCTAGTAGACCTCCTCAGTAGAAGCACTCGAAATTCTGCTACTTTTGGTGAGCTCCAAGTTGATTCGGAGCTTTATTAAGTCCTTGGTAAATTCGTTTGGTATTGTATCGTAGTTAAGGGTAAGGCGGGGTCTGTCCCGACCTACTCTAGTCTTCTATCTTTTAGAGGCTTTGTAGACGTATGTACATGGTTCAGTTGTGTCTTAAGGAGTTGTGGTCTAAACGGCCAAGTCTTGTATATAACTTTTGGACCTACTTACGTTGGTTTATATCGCTGCATCCAAAGTTAACTTGTCTCAATTGTTATAGTATATGCTCAGTAAGAACAGGTTTCAGGTTGGTTCTCTCGGGCCTTTAGGGCATCGGGTGCCTGTCCGTCTTAATGGGTTTTGAGGCATGACAGTTTGCCCAGACGTTTCCAACCCAAATACGATCGTCTATGAGTTTAACACCTCTCACATAAATTTCCTCCAAAATGAATATGTAAAACTCGACGAAACATGCCTAGACACACAAGGTCGATTCAAGGCGTATCTTTCGAACTTCATGAACGTTCTTAGACGTTTGACCTCCAAACTTCGCGAAACTTGACACACTTCCTTTACATGCTAGAATAACTCATTCAAGAACCTTACAACCTCATTAATCACACATAAACAAATAAAACCACATATGAGGAATTTAGGTGACTTAGTTGTCGAACGTCTTAGTCATCCCTTGACGTTTGACTTCCAATGCACCTAAACTCTTAACTACTGCCTCTATACCATATTATAGACCACATTAGGACCTTAGACAACCATTACCAACATGTTAGGATCTAGTTAACCTAATTCATTTTTGAGGTCTTACAATTGTGAAGTCCTTAAATGAGTTATTATACATATAGGCAGTGTGTCAAGTTTCGAGAAGTTTGTAGGTCAAACACTCAAGAACGTCCATGATGTTCGAAAGAGGTGCCTTGAAATGACCTTTTGTGTCTAGGCATATTTCGTTGAGTTTTACGTGTTTGTATTGGGTGAAATTCATGTGAGAGGTCCTAAACTCGTATACGGTCATGTTTGGGTTGGAAACGTTCGGGCAAACATCCCCAAGGACCATCCAAGGGTCCTTGAGGAAGGACCCAAAACTTGGTGTCAAGACTGTCCAAGGCAGCCCCAAACGAAGGAGGCATTGACGGCTCGTGGGCCAATCGACACCCCATCGATGGGTGCCGTTGGTAGGGACTTAGGCTGGGGAAGGAGAAGAACCATGTCAAGCCTCTGAACCAAACAACGGGAGGACAGGACGGTCCATTTTTTGGACAAACGGTCCTTCGCCTGCCCAATCGTCGATGGTCTGTGTCCTGCGTGCAGTTTCACTACCAAGTGAGGGGTGAACTTGTAATTTTACCCCTATTCCAAATAAGGACTTTGAAGGTTCCCAAAGGGTCTTTTGGGTATTTTAAAGGTGTTTATAAGTCATTAAAACTTAGAAGATTTCATTCTTCAAAAATCAAAACCCCAAAATCCCTTAGAAATTCCCCAAGACTCCATTAAAGCTAAAGGTCAAGGAAGAGCTTGGATTGGTGATTTGAGTTGATATTCTTCATCAAATTGAATAATTAGCATTATTAATGTATGGCTTTTGATCCTTGAAACTCGTTTCATGAAGGAGCCCAACTTTCAAAGATGTTTTCTAAAGTTTTCAAAAGATGAATTGACCTATTTCATGATCTATCATGGGGTCTTGCATTAATGGTTTTAATCATTATTTAGTGATTGAATTTTGGTTATTAAGGTGATTTTAACACAATTAACCTATAAACTCATGTAATTGATGAACCCTAGTTTTTGACTAATTTATGGGTTACTTGATATTAGTCTAATGTTTATGAATTAAGGTGTAGTTTCTTTTGGGCTTTCTAATGATATAAGAATTGTATTCAATTGATGTCTAATTGGTATTAGATTTTTGAATCTATAATGAATTGGTTTAGATTTCATTGAGTATTGTAGTTTATGTATTGTTGATGTTCATGGCCATGGGTAAGGGCCTTATGATAGTGAATTGGATGATTTGGCATTGGCTTGAAGTGTTGAGGATGAAGTGGTGGTACAATGCCCTATTTTACTTGACTTAATGTTAATTAGATATCAATTATGTTGAAAGGAATAAATTGTTAAGTGAAAATAAATTGAAAATTGAATTGAATATGCCTACATACTTGTTAGATAATGATAATGATTATATGATGTTATTGTTTTACATATTGAAAGATATTGATGTTGATTCACGTAGAATAATTTATGATAAATTAATAATGCATGAGATAATTGAAGAAACAACTGTAGGTTGGTCTGAGCTGATTATTTATGATGATAATGATCTAGATTATTTATTTGATGATCAATGATAAATTATAGATATTTGAGGTTATGGAAAGAAACTAAAGAAAAAATAGATTTAGAAGAAAAACTTTTAATCGAAAATGTTAATAAATATATATATCTTCATGAAGAAGAATATCTAGAATATATAGAAACAAATGCTAAAGAAATACAGAAGTTAAATATAATTAAAAAAGAATATTATGAACAAATATTTTCTTAAAAATGGATAAAAGAATATATAAACAACTATTGATAGAAGAATTAAATATATTACAATACAAACATGACTTTATGAAAGATAGATTAATCGAAAATATATTTGCAGGAGTATGTAATAAATCGATATTCATACAAAAGAAACAAATATTTGATTTGAAATTAAAAATAGACTGTTTAGAATATAAAATACAACATGATATAAACTATAACAATGATTATGAATAAAGAAGAATTTATAGTAGACGAAAAAACTTATGAAAATTATGAAGGTTTAACTATAAAAATAGTATTCTCCAACTTAGGAAGAAGATATAAAAAAATAGGAGATAGATTATATCTGATGTTAGAAAGAGAATCTGCAAAATTAGAAGATAGTTTAACGGCTATGATAAGAATAACTAAAGAAAATGAAGACATAGATAAAGCTAAGGAAATTGAAACCATACGAAAAGAAGCAAAACAAGAAATAAAGCAAATTGAAGAAACAAAAAATAATAAAATAGTTGAATTAGAAAAAGAATTAGCCTATTTAAAACTATTATATGAAAATAGACAAAAAGAAAAACAACTACAAAAAGAAGTAGAATTAGAACTTCAAAAAGAAGTAGAATTAGCCAATGAAATAAATGAAATGAAACAAATATTAAATGAAAACGAAAATATTGAAATAAATGAAATAACTGAAATAAATAATGATTCTGATAAAAATTCAGAAAATTCAGAAGTAAGTGATATAAGTGAAACTTATACAGAAATCTTAGAACAAACAAATAGATTAAAAAAATTAGAAATAAATACAAATAAAGCAGAAACTTCAAAAGAAAAAACTCCAGATAAAAGTCCTAGACATAATCCTAGAACGTCAACACCAAGTTATTATACAAGAAGTTATGAAAACTCAGATAGAACTGATGCAATATGGAATAGTAGATTAAATACAAAATGGAAACCTAGAACAATAATAGAACAAAATAATTTTTTAGATTTAGATTGTGTTATAGATATAAATAAAGTAATTTTGTTATGGATAGGAAATTTATCTAAACAATTAATAGATAATAAAATAACAATAAAAGACACTCCAGGTTATATAGAAAGAACATTAATAGGAACAGTAAAATTATGGATAGAAAATTTACCATTAGAAAGTAAAGAAGCACTAAGAAGTGATAAAAAATTAGATGGATCAATAACAACATCTAATATAGAAATATTAGAAAAATATAACTTAGCAATACAAAATGAATTTGGAAGTCTGACTACAGACATAAAAGAACAAAATAAAGAAAAAATTATAAACAGACAATTAATATCAAAATTAGCAATTTGTAACATGTGTTATGTAGAAGAATATACATGCGCATTTAAAGAATATTATTACAAAGCAAAATATGATATAAATGAAGCAAAAGAAATAAAACAACAATATTTCACAAAACTACCAGAACCATTTAGTACTAATATAATAAAAGATTGGAATAATGAAGAAATGACAGATACATTAGGCTCAAGAATAAAATTTCTACAGCAATGGTTTATACAGCTATGTGAAAATCAAAAAGAAAAATTAAAAATGGAAAAAGTACTAATGAAAAACCTAGCCTGTTGTAAAAATAAAATAGCACCACAGTTTGGATGTGAAGATAAATATTATAAAAGATCTAGAAAACGTAAAAATTATAGAAAAACAAAGACTAAATATAAATATAAAAAACCAAGAAAACGATATTTTGTAAGAAATTATAAAGGAAAAAGACCAAATAGACCAAAGAAAGCCTTATCAAATTGTAATTGTTACAATTGTGGTAAGTTAGGTCATTTAGCTAAAGATTGTAAATTACCTAGAAATATAAAAAGAAAGCAAATTACAGAACTGATTTTAGATGAGCAAGAATATATGCAAATAAATTATTTAGATTATGAATTAGATGATAATGATAGTATATATGAAATTTCAGATATAGAAACTGACGATAACTATGAACTAGAATCCGAAATAGAACACGATAGTGAAATAATTATTGACGAAAATGACTGAAGAAAATATAAGAATTATATCTACAGAAGAATATCATGATGAAGATTCAGTAGAACAAAAAATAATATTTGATAATACAATTTTTCAAGAAATAAAAAATAAAGAACTAGATTTAAGTGTAGAAAAAGTACCTATTCTAAACCAATTCTTTAAAAGAAATAAAGAGGAATATTATGTAGTTAGTCAAAAAGAACATATTATAGATTGTAAATATACAAAAGGAAAAGCACAAATACCTATACTAAATAAAAGACTGATTAATCAAGAAATACAACATATAAAGGCTAAAACCCCTATAAAATACGTACATTTAGGAGGAACAGAAATATTAATAAAAGCATGTTTTAGAGAAGGAATAGATACACCAATAGAAATATACCTAGCAGATGATAGGATAATACATCCTATAGAAAAAAGCGTAATAAGCGCAATAAAAGGAAATTTAATATATCAAAAATTTAAATTTATAATAAGTGCAAATTATTCAATTGCATTAACAGATAGAAATATAGATAAATCATTAGTGTTATATTGGAAACTATCAGGGATAGAACTAGCACCTGGAAGTAAGATATTTACAGCAAGATGTAAAAACTTATACATATTAACAACAAAACATAAAGTAATTGCTAAAAACAAAATAGATAGGATCAAAATAGAAAATCCTTTTGATCAAATCATTACAATTATCGATAATAATGATTATAGTTATAAAGAAATGTATATTGACGAAGATTTAGACATACTAAAAGAAAGAAAAAATACTTTAAGTATATCAAAACCATTAAGTAGAAGTACTTCATCAAAAGCAAGTACATCAAAAAGAAAATATAACTTTCCTATACTATCAAATACGGAAGAAAATATATTAAACTATTATTTTATCGAAGGAATAATTAATGAAAAAAGACATAAGATATTAATAAATACAGGTCAAGATGATAATTATATAAACACAGAATTAGTATTAGAAAATGAAATTATAAAAACAGGACATGTATGCCCTGGATTACCTAACGAAATAATAACTATAAGTGAAGAAATAGAAAAAGAAATTATTATAGGAGGAATACCCTTAATAATACCATTTAAAATCTATCAAGGAAAAGAAAGTATAACCTTAGGTATAAATTGGTTAGATCAATTTACCCCATATAAAATAGAAAAAGAGCAATTAACTATAACTTGCCAAAATAAGAAAATAATTATAAAAAGAATAACATAATGTAAGAATGAAAATTTATATACTTGCAAAAATTATTATAGAAGGATATTATAATCGATATTACACACCTATGATAGATACAGGAGCTGAAACTAATATATGTAAATATAATTGTTTACCAGATGAAAAATGGGAAAAATTAAAAACACCCATGGTAGTAACTGGATTTAATAACGAAAGTAGTATGATTACTTATAGAGCAAAAAATATAAAGATACAGATTTGGGATAAAATTCTAATAATAGACGATATATATAGTTTTGATTGCAAAACAAAAGATATATTATTAGGAATGCCGTTTTTAGAAAAATTATACCCACACATAATAACCAAAACAAATTGGTGGTTTACTACACCATGTGGATACAAAGTAGGAGCAAAAAGAGTTAATAATAAACAAAGAAAACCAAAAAGAATGGATCAAAGGAAGTGAAAAGATAAATCAAGAAATGGAAAATATAAATAAAAAAGAAATTAATCAATTTGAAATTATTATATTTACAATAGATAAAATTAAATTAATAATTGAACAATTGGAACTTTTATATAGTGATAACCCCTTAAAAGGTTGGGAAAAACATAAAACAACTATAAAAATCGAATTAATAGACGAAAATAGTCTAATAATACAAAAGCCATTAAAATATAATTTTGATGATTTAAATGAATTTAAAATTCATATAGATGAATTATTAAAGAATAATTATATACAGGAGACTAATAGTAAACATAGTAGTCCAGCATTTATAGTAAATAACCATAATGAACAAAAAAGAGGTAAAAGTAGGATGGTAATAGATTATAGAAATCTAAATGCCAAAACTAAAACCTACAATTATCCAATACCAAATAAGATATTAAAAATAAGACAAATACAAGGATATAACTATTTTAGTAAATTTGATTGCAAATCAGGTTTTTATCATTTAAAACTAGAAGATAATTCAAAACAATTAACTGCATTTACAGTACCGCAAGGATACTATGAATGGAATGTTTTACCATTTGGATACAAAAATGCACCAGGTAGATATCAATATTTTATGGATAGTTATTTTAATCAATTAGAAAATTGTATTGTTTATATAGATGACATATTATTATACTCTAGAACACAGGATGAACATATAAGATTGCTAGAAAAATTCATACATATAATTAAACAATCAGGTATAAGTCTAAGTAAAAAGAAATCGGAAATTATGAAATCTCAAATAGAATTTTTAGGAATTCAAATAGACAAAAATGGTATAAAAATGCAAACGCATATAGTACAGAAAATAATAAATTCAGATGAAAATATAGACACAAAAAAGAAATTACAATCCTTTTTAGGATTAATAAATCAAGTAAGAGAATATATACCAAAATTAGCAGAATACTTAAAACCATTACATAAAAAGCTTAAAAAAGATATTGAATATCATTTTGATAAAAAGGATAAAGAAAACATAAAAAATATTAAGAAGTTATGTAAAGAACTACCAAAACTTTATTTTCCAGATGAAAAAAGAAAATTTATCTATATAGTGGAAACTGATTCAAGTGAAAATAGTTATGGTGGAGTATTAAAATATAAATATGAAAATGAAAATATAGAATATCATTGTAGATATCATTCAGGATCTTATACCGAACCACAAATAAAATGGGAAATAAATCGAAAAGAGTTATTAGCATTATATAAATGTCTATTAGCATTTGAACATTATATTGTATATAACAAATTTATTGTACGAATAGATAATACACAGGTAAAATGGTGGTTAACAAAAAAGATAGATGATTCTGTAACAACAAAAGAAATACGAAGACTGGTATTAAATATATTGAATTTTACATTTATAATTGAAGTAATTACAACTGACAAGAATGTTATTGCAGATTATCTCTCCAGAGACAGATACAATGAAACAAATTCTATCTATGATGACAAATCTTTGTCAGAAAATAGAAAAGATAGAAAAAGAAGTACAAACACTCAAAGAGACAGCTAACAGTCAGCAGCATGACTATAAAAATGCGGAGCTACGTCTTAAGGCAGACGGTAAACAGCCAGAGCTAAAAGGTGACGTTGAGAAACACCTAAAAACTCAATATAACAAAAATGTATTAGTTGCAGGTATTGCAGGTACAAGCACAGGAAATATGGAAAAAGCTATGCCAAAAAATACAAATTTAAATAGCTTATTTACCAAAACATTTATTCCTAAATTCCAACAAAGTACCCCAACACCTCAAACCTCAACATACGCAGCCAGTATTCAGAAAGACAAAAAGAGCTACAATTATATTACCCAGTCATACATTGACAATATATACAAAATCCAAGCCTTTTTGAATATAAACCCCAGATCTACCCAAACAAAAAACCCCAATGAGAATTATATAACACAGAAATTACAAGGATACAATAGACTTATTGCACAACCTAAAACCAGTGCAAATCTAGTCAAAACATGTTACAATTATGGATTATTGAGCACCGTATATACATTTGACGGCGAAGAAATTACAGGAATACCGGAACTATACAAAGCGTTTAGTACATTTAAAAGAGTTACAAAGGGAAACTTATTCTTTATAAAGTTTTATACAGCACCCGCAGAAATACTTTATGATGAAATTAAATCTCCCATACAAGTTATAAAAATAGGATTAACAAAAGATATGATCATACCTGAGGAGATTGAAAAACAAGACGAGATACAGAAAATAGATATACCCAGTTTTTATGCTAACAAAAGAATAATTGGCATATCAACTATAATACAAGAGCTAGCAAACAATTATCTAAATGGAAATGCGATATGGAGCTATTATGCAAGAGATCAAGTAATGATATACGCAAATTCCAAGGAAATACGAAAAACAGATATGGATGAAGTTCAGCAATGGATTTTATCTTTGTTAAAACCTGAAGAGCAACCAACTACAAGAGCTCTGAAGAAAAAATTTATTTCAGAAGACTTATTAACCAGATACTGTAAATTAATTGGACATAGATACCCAGATCACCATTGTTCCAAGTGCAATGGAGAAGATAACTTAATTCCAGATGTAAGTTTGGAATAAACAAGAGAAGAAGAACATAAACAGAAGACGACAAAGAAGAAAAGAAGATATGTAAAGTTTGTTAAAGTTTGTCGGCCATGTATTTAAAGTAAGGCCATTATAGTTTGTCTTTTTTATTAGTCAAAAGTATGTCAGCCACATTAAAATAAACGGCCATTAGTATTTTGTCGTTTTATTATTTATTAAAAGATTGTCGGCCATATGTATAAAGCTAGGCCATTAAGTCAAAAGTAGTTTGTCGTGTCGTGTCGGCCAAATGTTATAAGGCCAAGTGTCAAAAATAGTGTCGGCCACTGTTAGGCCAATTATGTTAGTTTGTATTATAAATTGAGGGCTTTCCCTCAGTAATAGAGATCATCAGCTTTCCCCTACATCTCTCTTCAATCTCTCTATATTCCGCCCCCCTTTACTTGGTATCAGAGCATAGGTGAAAACCTGTGTGATGGCTCAGCCATGCATTTGAACCGACCGATGCAAAAGCCACGGTGTTGCATCAGTGCATGCGTTTCCCTCGGAGTAAAATGTACCGTGATGGGCTTGCTCATCGGTGATATAGCTGAGGGGCCTGATGATGGCGAAATTGGTATTTTCATTTTCATATTTATATTTTAATACTCCACCATAACTATTTTCACTTGAATCAGTTTCCACTATATAGATAAATTTTCTTTTTTCATCTGGAAAATAAAGTTTTGGTAGTTCTTTACATAACTTCTTAATATTTTTTATGTTTTCTTTATCCTTTTTATCAAAATGATATTCAATATCTTTTTTAAGCTTTTTATGTAATGGTTTTAAGTATTCTGCTAATTTTGGTATATATTCTCTTACTTGATTTATTAATCATTGAAAATTGAATTGAATATGCCTACATACTTGTTAGATAATGATAATGATTATATGATGTTATTGTTTTACATATTGAAAGATATTGATGTTGATTCACGTAGAATAATTTATGATAAATTAATAATGCATGAGATAATTGAAGAAACAACTGTAGGTTGGTCTGAGCTGATTATTTATGATGATAATGATCTAGATTATTTATTTGATGATCAATGATAAATTATAGATATTTGAGGTTATGGAAAGAAACTAAAGAAAAATAGATTTAGAAGAAAAACTTTTAATCGAAAATGTTAATAAATATATATATCTTCATGAAGAAGAATATCTAGAATATATAGAAACAAATGCTAAAGAAATACAGAAGTTAAATATAATTAAAAAAGAATATTATGAACAAATATTTTCTTAAAAATGGATAAAAGAATATATAAACAACTATTGATAGAAGAATTAAATATATTACAATACAAACATGACTTTATGAAAGATAGATTAATCGAAAATATATTTGCAGGAGTATGTAATAAATCGATATTCATACAAAAGAAACAAATATTTGATTTGAAATTAAAAATAGACTGTTTAGAATATAAAATACAACATGATAACTATAACAATGATTATGAATAAAGAAGAATTTATAGTAGACGAAAAAACTTATGAAAATTATGAAGGTTTAACTATAAAAATAGTATTCTCCAACTTAGGAAGAAGGTATAAAAAAATAGGAGATAGATTATATCTGATGTTAGAAAGAGAATCTGCAAAATTAGAAGATAGTTTAACGGCTATGATAAGAATAACTAAAGAAAATGAAGACATAGATAAAGCTAAGGAAATTGAAACCATACGAAAAGAAGCAAAACAAGAAATAAAGCAAATTGAAGAAACAAAAAATAATAAAATAGTTGAATTAGAAAAAGAATTAGCCTATTTAAAACTATTATATGAAAATAGACAAAAAGAAAAACAACTACAAAAAGAAGTAGAATTAGAACTTCAAAAAGAAGTAGAATTAGCCAATGAAATAAATGAAATAACTGAAATAAATAATGATTCTAATAAAAATTCAGAAAATTCAGAAGTAAGTGATATAAGTGAAACTTATACAGAAATCTTAGAACAAACAAATAGATTAAAAAAATTAGAAATACAAATAAAGCAGAAACTTCAAAAGAAAAAACTCCAGATAAAAGTCCTAGACATAATCCTAGAACGTCAACACCAAGTTATTATACAAGAAGTTATGAAAACTCAGATAGAACTGATGCAATATGGAATAGTAGATTAAATACAAAATGGAAACCTAGAACAATAATAGAACAAAATAATTTTTTAGATTTAGATTGTGTTATAGATATAAATAAAGTAATTTTGTTATGGATAGGAAATTTATCTAAACAATTAATAGATAATAAAATAACAATAAAAGACACTCCAGGTTATATAGAAAGAACATTAATAGGAACAGTAAAATTATGGATAGAAAATTTACCATTAGAAAGTAAAGAAGCACTAAGAAGTGATAAAAAATTAGATGGATCAATAACAACATCTAATATAGAAATATTAGAAAAATATAACTTAGCAATACAAAATGAATTTGGAAGTCTGACTACAGACATAAAAGAACAAAATAAAGAAAAAATTATAAACAGACAATTAATGTCAAAATTAGCAATTTGTAACATGTGTTATGTAGAAGAATATACATGCGCATTTAAAGAATATTATTACAAAGCAAAATATGATATAAATGAAGCAAAAGAAATAAAACAACAATATTTCACAAAACTACCAGAACCATTTAGTACTAATATAATAAAAGATTGGAATAATGAAGAAATGACAGATACATTAGGCTCAAGAATAAAATTTCTACAGCAATGGTTTATACAGCTATGTGAAAATCAAAAAGAAAAATTAAAAATGGAAAAAGTACTAATGAAAAACCTAGCCTGTTGTAAAAATAAAATAGCACCACAGTTTGGATGTGAAGATAAATATTATAAAAGATCTAGAAAACGTAAAAATTATAGAAAAACAAAGACTAAATATAAATATAAAAAACCAAGAAAACGATATTTTGTAAGAAATTATAAAGGAAAAAGACCAAATAGACCAAAGAAAGCCTTATCAAATTGTAATTGTTACAATTGTGGTAAGTTAGGTCATTTAGCTAAAGATTGTAAATTACCTAGAAATATAAAAAGAAAGCAAATTACAGAACTGATTTTAGATGAGCAAGAATATATGCAAATAAATTATTTAGATTATGAATTAGATGATAATGATAGTATATATGAAATTTCAGATATAGAAACTGACGATAACTATGAACTAGAATCCGAAATAGAACACGATAGTGAAATAATTATTGACGAAAATGACTGAAGAAAATATAAGAATTATATCTACAGAAGAATATCATGATGAAGATTCAGTAGAACAAAAAATAATATTTGATAATACAATTTTTCAAGAAATAAAAAATAAAGAACTAGATTTAAGTGTAGAAAAAGTACCTATTCTAAACCAATTCTTTAAAAGAAATAAAGAGGAATATTATGTAGTTAGTCAAAAAGAACATATTATAGATTGTAAATATACAAAAGGAAAAGCACAAATACCTATACTAAATAAAAGACTGATTAATCAAGAAATACAACATATAAAGGCTAAAACCCCTATAAAATACGTACATTTAGGAGGAACAGAAATATTAATAAAAGCATGTTTTAGAGAAGGAATAGATACACCAATAGAAATATACCTAGCAGATGATAGGATAATACATCCTATAGAAAAAAGCGTAATAAGCGCAATAAAAGGAAATTTAATATATCAAAAATTTAAATTTATAATAAGTGCAAATTATTCAATTGCATTAACAGATAGAAATATAGATAAATCATTAGTGTTATATTGGAAACTATCAGGGATAGAACTAGCACCTGGAAGTAAGATATTTACAGCAAGATGTAAAAACTTATACATATTAACAACAAAACATAAAGTAATTGCTAAAAACAAAATAGATAGGATCAAAATAGAAAATCCTTTTGATCAAATCATTACAATTATCGATAATAATGATTATAGTTATAAAGAAATGTATATTGACGAAGATTTAGACATACTAAAAGAAAGAAAAAATACTTTAAGTATATCAAAACCATTAAGTAGAAGTACTTCATCAAAAGCAAGTACATCAAAAAGAAAATATAACTTTCCTATACTATCAAATACGGAAGAAAATATATTAAACTATTATTTTATCGAAGGAATAATTAATGAAAAAAGACATAAGATATTAATAAATACAGGTCAAGATGATAATTATATAAACACAGAATTAGTATTAGAAACTGAAATTGTAAAAACAGGACATGTATGCCCTGGATTACCTAACGAAATAATAACTATAAGTGAAGAAATAGAAAAAGAAATTATTATAGGAGGAATACCCTTAATAATACCATTTAAAATCTATCAAGGAAAAGAAAGTATAACCTTAGATATAAATTGGTTAGATCAATTTACCCCATATAAAATAGAAAAAGAGCAATTAACTATAACTTGCCAAAATAAGAAAATAATTATAAAAAGAATAACATAATGTAAGAATGAAAATTTATATACTTGCAAAAATTATTATAGAAGGATATTATAATCGATATTACACACCTATGATAGATACAGGAGCTGAAACTAATATATGTAAATATAATTGTTTACCAGATGAAAAATGGGAAAAATTAAAAACACCCATGGTAGTAACTCGATTTAATAACGAAAGTAGTATGATTACTTATAGAGCAAAAAATATAAAGATACAGATTTGGGATAAAATTCTAATAATAGACGATATATATAGTTTTGATTGCAAAACAAAAGATATATTATTAGGAATGCCGTTTTTTTAAAAAAAATTATACCCACACATAATAACCAAAACACATTGGTGGTTTACTACACCATGTGGATACAAAGTAGGAGCAAAAAGAGTTAATAATAAACAAAGAAAACCAAAAGAATGGATCAAAGGAAGTGAAAAGATAAATCAAGAAATGGAAAATATAAATAAAAAAGAAATTAATCAATTTGAAATTATTATATTTACAATAGATAAAATTAAATTAATAATTGAACAATTGGAACTTTTATATAGTGATAACCCCTTAAAAGGTTGGGAAAAACATAAAACAACTATAAAAATCGAATTAATAGACGAAAATAGTCTAATAATACAAAAGCCATTAAAATATAATTTTGATGATTTAAATGAATTTAAAATTCATATAGATGAATTATTAAAGAATAATTATATACAGGAGACTAATAGTAAACATAGTAGTCCAGCATTTATAGTAAATAACCATAATGAACAAAAAAGAGGTAAAAGTAGGATGGTAATAGATTATAGAAATCTAAATGCCAAAACTAAAACCTACAATTATCCAATACCAAATAAGATATTAAAAATAAGACAAATACAAGGATATAACTATTTTAGTAAATTTGATTGCAAATCAGGTTTTTATCATTTAAAACTAGAAGATAATTCAAAACAATTAACTGCATTTACAGTACCGCAAGGATACTATGAATGGAATGTTTTACCATTTGGATACAAAAATGCACCAGGTAGATATCAATATTTTATGGATAGTTATTTTAATCAATTAGAAAATTGTATTGTTTATATAGATGACATATTATTATACTCTAGAACACAGGATGAACATATAAGATTGCTAGAAAAATTCATACATATAATTAAACAATCAGGTATAAGTCTAAGTAAAAAGAAATCGGAAATTATGAAATCTCAAATAGAATTTTTAGGAATTCAAATAGACAAAAATGGTATAAAAATGCAAACGCATATAGTACAGAAAATAATAAATTCAGATGAAAATATAGACACAAAAAAGAAATTACAATCCTTTTTAGGATTAATAAATCAAGTAAGAGAATATATACCAAAATTAGCAGAATACTTAAAACCATTACATAAAAAGCTTAAAAAAGATATTGAATATCATTTTGATAAAAAGGATAAAGAAAACATAAAAAATATTAAGAAGTTATGTAAAGAACTACCAAAACTTTATTTTCCAGATGAAAAAAGAAAATTTATCTATATAGTGGAAACTGATTCAAGTGAAAATAGTTATGGTGGAGTATTAAAATATAAATATGAAAATGAAAATATAGAATATCATTGTAGATATCATTCAGGATCTTATACCGAACCACAAATAAAATGGGAAATAAATCGAAAAGAGTTATTAGCATTATATAAATGTCTATTAGCATTTGAACATTATATTGTATATAACAAATTTATTGTACGAATAGATAATACACAGGTAAAATGGTGGTTAACAAAAAAGATAGATGATTCTGTAACAACAAAAGAAATACGAAGACTGGTATTAAATATATTGAATTTTACATTTATAATTGAAGTAATTACAACTGACAAGAATGTTATTGCAGATTATCTCTCCAGAGACAGATACAATGAAACAAATTCTATCTATGATGACAAATCTTTGTCAGAAAATAGAAAAGATAGAAAAAGAAGTACAAACACTCAAAGAGACAGCTAACAGTCAGCAGCATGACTATAAAAATGCGGAGCTACGTCTTAAGGCAGACGGTAAACAGCCAGAGCTAAAAGGTGACGTTGAGAAACACCTAAAAACTCAATATAACAAAAATGTATTAGTTGCAGGTATTGCAGGTACAAGCACAGGAAATATGGAAAAAGCTATGCCAAAAAATACAAATTTAAATAGCTTATTTACCAAAACATTTATTCCTAAATTCCAACAAAGTACCCCAACACCTCAAACCTCAACATACGCAGCCAGTATTCAGAAAGACAAAAAGAGCTACAATTATATTACCCAGTCATACATTGACAATATATACAAAATCCAAGCCTTTTTGAATATAAACCCCAGATCTACCCAAACAAAAAACCCCAATGAGAATTATATAACACAGAAATTACAAGGATACAATAGACTTATTGCACAACCTAAAACCAGTGCAAATCTAGTCAAAACATGTTACAATTATGGATTATTGAGCACCGTATATACATTTGACGGCGAAGAAATTACAGGAATACCGGAACTATACAAAGCGTTTAGTACATTTAAAAGAGTTACAAAGGGAAACTTATTCTTTATAAAGTTTTATACAGCACCCGCAGAAATACTTTATGATGAAATTAAATCTCCCATACAAGTTATAAAAATAGGATTAACAAAAGATATGATCATACCTGAGGAGATTGAAAAACAAGACGAGATACAGAAAATAGATATACCCAGTTTTTATGCTAACAAAAGAATAATTGGCATATCAACTATAATACAAGAGCTAGCAAACAATTATCTAAATGGAAATGCGATATGGAGCTATTATGCAAGAGATCAAGTAATGATATACGCAAATTCCAAGGAAATACGAAAAACAGATATGGATGAAGTTCAGCAATGGATTTTATCTTTGTTAAAACCTGAAGAGCAACCAACTACAAGAGCTCTGAAGAAAAAATTTATTTCAGAAGACTTATTAACCAGATACTGTAAATTAATTGGACATAGATACCCAGATCACCATTGTTCCAAGTGCAATGGAGAAGATAACTTAATTCCAGATGTAAGTTTGGAATAAACAAGAGAAGAAGAAGATAAACAGAAGACGACAAAGAAGAAAAGAAGATATGTAAAGTTTGTTAAAGTTTGTCGGCCATGTATTTAAAGTAAGGCCATTATAGTTTGTCTTTTTTATTAGTCAAAAGTATGTCGGCCACATTAAAATAAACGGCCATTAGTATTTTGTCGTTTTATTATTTATTAAAAGATTGTCGGCCATATGTATAAAGCTAGGCCATTAAGTCAAAAGTAGTTTGTCGTGTCGTGTCGGCCAAATGTTATAAGGCCAAGTGTCAAAAATAGTGTCGGCCACTGTTAGGCCAATTATGTTAGTTTGTATTATAAATTGAGGGCTTTCCCTCAGTAATAGAGATCATCAGCTTTCCCCTACATCTCTCTTCAATCTCTCTATATTCCGCCCCCCTTAGAATCTAGGAGTGCTAAGGTGAAGTTTTAGAAAGAAGGTGGTTTTCGCAATGGCAAACCTACATGTGCCACTTGTGGTAAGAATCATTATGGTGAGTGTCTAGTGGGTACCGGTATTTGCTTTGGATGTGGAAATGATGGGAACAAAGTGAGAGATTGTCCTAACATTGCTTTTAGAGAAAAAGAGGGTAAGAAAGTTGATCCTATTGTTCCAAAGGATGATGCTCCAACTAAGAGGCGTTTTTATGCACTCCGGACTAGAGGAGAGAAGCCGGATGAGAGTGATGATGATGTTGGTAAGTCTTTCTTTTGTTGTGATATGAGTTCCTTCTGTGTGGGGAAGTTTGGCTAGATAGATGTGCTAGAAGTTGTTGCATGTGCATGATGTTTAGGTGTTTGGTTGAAATTGAATTTCATTAACTTCTTGCATTGTGTGTTTTATTAAGCTAAGAGCATGTTGTAAAAGGTGTTTATATGATGTTACCTTGCATATTAGCATGTCTATATCATGAATTGCCTAAAATTGCATTTTTAGAAAATTGGCCTAAATCACTGTAGCACTGGAACTGTTCACTGTGAAAAATTTAAAAATTTGACTAATTGATTCTTTGGTCTAAAATTGTTGTAATATGGTTAGAACTGATGTATATGAGTATGCTAATGAATATAAAATGAGTTTTTACTATTTGGAATGAAGAATGTGAGTTTTGTAGCATAATGAGTTATACAAGTGTATTCTGGTTTCTTGTTCTGTTGTGGATCTCTTAACTATGTGAAATTGATGTTTTCTCCTTGATTGTGAGTTATATGGTTTGGTTATGTGCTGATAGTTGATTCTCTATTTTGGAAGTGTTCGGAGAGTGGCAAGTGTCATTCGAGAACAAATGTTGTCCAAGTGGGGGAGAATGTAAGGTCCCGAAAATGACATAGGTGAACTAGAGCCTAACATGGTTGTCATGGTGGTCTAAGGTCCTAAATATGTCTATTATATGGTATAGAGGCAGTGTCTAAAGTATTAGGTGCATTGGAAGTCAAACGTCAAAGGACGACCAAGACGTTCGACGACTAAGTCACCTAAGTGCCTCATATGTGGTTCTATGTGTTTATGTGTGAATTATGATATTGTGAATTACCTAAATGAGTTATTATACATATAGGTATTGTGTCAAGTTTTGAGAAGTTTGGAGGTCAAACACTCAAGAACGTCCATGTCGTTCGAAAGAGGTGCCTTGAAATGACCTTGTGTGTCTAGGCATGTTTTGTTGAGTTTTACGTGTGCGTATTGGGTGAAATTCATGTGATACGTCCTAAACTCGTATACGGTCATGTTTGGGTTTGAAACGTCCGGGCAAACATCCCCAAGGACCATCCAAGGGTCCTTGAGGAAGGACCCAAAACTTGGTGTCAAGACTGTCCAAGGCAGCCCCAAACGATGGAGGCATCGATGGCTCGTGGGCCAATTGACGCCCCGTCGATGGGTGCCGTTGGTAGGGACTTAGGCTGGGGAAGGAGGAGAACCATGTCGAGCCTCTGAACCAAACAATGGGAGGACAGGACGGTCCATTTGTGGATAACGGTCCGTCGACTGCCCAACCGTCAATGGTCTGTGTCCTGCGTGCAGTTTCACTACCAAGTGAGGGATGAACTTGTAATTTCACACCTGTTCAAAATAAGGACTTTGGCGGTTCCCTAAGGGCCTTTGGGTATTTTAAAGGAGTTTATAAGCCATTAAACTTAGAAGATTTCATTCTTCAAAAATCAAAACCCCAAAATCCTTTAGAAATTCCCCAAGACTCCATTAAAGCTAAAAGTCAAGGAAGAGCTTGGATTGGTGATTTGAGTGGAGATTCTTCATCAAATTGAAGGATTAACATTATTAAGGTATGGATTTTGATCCTTGAAACTCGTTTCATCAAGAAGCCCAACTTTTAAAGATATTTTCTAAAGTTTTCAAAAGATGAATTGACCTATTTCAAGATCTATCATGGGTTCTTGCATTAATGAATTTTAATCATTGTTTAGTGATTGAATTGTGGTTATTAAGTTTATTTTAACTCAATTAACCTATGAACCCATGTAATTGATGAACCCCAGTTTTTGAATAATTTATGGGTTACTTGATAGTGGTCTAATGTTTATGAATTAAGGTGTAGTTTCTTATGGGATTTCTAATGATATAATAATTGTATTTAATTTATGTCTAATTGGTCTTAGATTATTGAATCTATAATGAATTGGTTTAGATTTCATTGAGTATTGTAGTTTATGTTATTGTTGATGTTCATGGCCATGGGTAAGGGCCTTATGATAGTGAATTGGATAATTTGGCATTGGCTTGAAGTGTTGAGGATGAAGTGGTGGTAAGCTGCCCTATTTTACTTTATTTAATGTTAATTAGATATCAATTATGTTGTGATTGGTTTGGTCCACTTATGGTGGCGGTGTTATGTGAATTGATGTGGCCTTGTCGGCATTATTTTAAGTATATTGATGATCATGGCCTTGTCAGCACTACTTGAAGATGGTTATTTGTGTAGTTGATTAGGTGATGTATGATTATATCTACTTACATGTGAAAGTATGTGTTAGTCTATTGATGATATTTAGGTAGTCATGTTATGCTATGACTATATGTTAAGTGTGTAGTCTTAGAGTTGATATATGGTTGTTTCCTGACTTGGCTATATGAGTCTATAATGATTATGTTGGTGATATTAAGATAATGAATTGGTTGACATAATGTTGATAAGGGTCATTCCTAAGTGTCTAAAAAATGTATGTTATATGTGCTAAAGTGAAGTATGTGGTGTCTTGTTTAGGTAGACTTGTGTCCCTTACTTGATGCTTGTATGAATATGAATATGTGATATCTTGACTTAGGAACCTAAAGAGTCTTGGTATTGAATGAATGAATGATAGGTGAGACATTGAATGATGATAAGAGGGTCCTTTATGTGAAACCTTGAACCAAGTGGTTAGGTTATGAAACTTGAAGTCGAAAGCCGTAATGGTATACTTCATGTAATGAATGATGGACTTAAGGTTGATTGGCTGGAACGACATCATATAAATCCTTAGGGAAGTCATGATGAGCTTCTTGTCGCCTTAGGGAGGTAGCCCTAGTGGACCTTTCTTTGGTAGGGTAAATGTAATTGGGTTATGAACTTGATATGGAACCCTTTAGTATGAACCTTAGTTGGATTTAATCTATGAGAATGGAGGCTAGCACCGAGTGAGAATGGTAAGGGAAGTAGTTCTAGTAAAAGAATGAGAATAGATTACAAAGCATGCCCTTCATATTTCCTTAACCATGTGCCTACATGGGATGTGTCTAAGTTCTACCATTAGCAAGTAGAACAGCCTCATCGGACTCCGGATTCCATGCTTTGCTACCATGGTCTATGTCGGTTATTGCCGATTCTCATCATATGGGATACCTATTAGCATTAGAGAAGTTCTATGAGATTTAGGTGGTGGTATGAGACGCTATCTAGACATTGCACAATAGGCTTTGAAGATGTTCGTAAGAGTCCCTAGGTCTTGTCCAAGACCATTATTTGAATGTCCTTTATGTGATGTATGTCTCTTAAATGAAGTAATGAACTAATGACTTAATGATATAAAGTATGTAAATGAATGAGTACCTAATCTAAAGTGACTTAAGAATTCCTTAGTTAAAGTGTGAAGAGGGCATAAAGGATGATCTCTTCATGTCTTATCTATGAAAGTCGTGAGAATGACTCTAGTTGGGGAAGTTGCTTGTTATGTTTGACATGATCTAAACATAGGAAGTCTTAAGGATTAATTAGGTAGCCTTGAAGAGGGTGTATGGGTGTTCTCTTCTAGGAGTACTTAAGTAAATCTTTTGATAGCCTTGAGATTGTCATATTATGTATGTCTTGTATGTTGGTGTATTGTAGGCGTGTATGTGTCTCATTATGAGTAATTTTGAGGATCGTTTAGGCACATCTAGAGAGGATGTATGGGCGGGCTCTCTTTGTGTGACTTAAGTGAACCTTAGGATAGCTTTAATGAGAAGACTACATGCTAGGAAGTTATAAAAAGGGAAGAAAGAGACTTCACTGTAACAGTGAAGAACTTCACTGTACAGTGAAGAACTTCACTGTACAGTGAAGAACTTCACTGTAAAGTGAAGTGAGGTTACTGTAAAGTGACCTCTAAAATGTGTTAATTGATTCTAAATGTTTTCTTATGTGATTCTAAGTTGATAAATGTTGTTCTTATGATGATATTATGATATTTATATGAAAAGATGCATATTTCCAATAAATGTCTTTTTTCATTATTTTATGCATAAGCCATACTTAGTACATGTGGTTGTACTAATTCCATGCTTTTATCTGTCTATATAGTTCTTGGAAGGTGAAGAGATTTTGGGAAGAATACTTGGATTTAGAAGATCGTTCAAGAAAAGTTGAAGTATGTCCTCACTTGACTCGAGGGCATATATGTCTTTTATGTTTCAGTTATGAAGTAATGTAATAGACTATATAGTAGTATGTTTTATATTTCGTATGGGCCGTGTCCCAAGTACTCTTGTGTCTTAAGATGATGAGATTGAAACTTAGTATTTCCTACTACTTCTATATGAAAGAGTTTTTTAAAGATTATGATATTGTTTTATGAAAGTTTTATCCGCACTACTTTTCATTATGTATATGCGATGAATGATATGAAAGGCTTGTATGAGACCTCCGAGAGGTCGAGTACGCTGGTTGCAAATCCGAGATTGTGCCCTAACTTCTAGGGTGTGGTCTTGGGATGTGACAAATATAATATTATACTCGTCCATTTTTTTATGAAAGCAACATCAAAAATATTTCTCAACTACAAAAAATCATAATATCTTCAAACTCCTTATTAACAAACCTCCATCATCAAAGAATCTTGTCCCTGTTAAGAAAAAAACAAAGGTTCACATTGAAACCATCTGTTAAAAATAAACATTGTTTTCTTTTATTAAATGGAGAAATGGGTATAAACACAAAAGGAGAACAATGTATCGCATATCAAACCGTAAAACAAATGCAACACTATGAAAAAAAGTTATTTGACTAGTGAGTGATAGTTGAAGTATGTAAGGTAACAGAGATATACCATGCCAAAACTATGAAAGACAAATGCAAAAGGCACAACAAATGATAATCTACAATAAATGATCCCCAAGATTGAAATCATGTTCACCATCCAATAAGTAAGAATATGATTTTAGACTTACCAAATCATAATTGCAGAAGAAATGGAGCAAGCTTGAGAAATTCTGTAATTTGAAAAGCAGTAGCTACTTTTCTATAAGTTTGCAAAAGTTCAATGTAAGAAAAGAATAAAAACACATTAACTCAATACAAAAAAGCATTCGTCAACGCAATGTAGAGCAATTTTATGACACCAAAGTAATACATTACAACTGATAAAAAGATTCGTACATGCTAATATGAAGAGATACAACACAAAAGACTTTTAAATGAAAATATAATATACAATGTATACTTTTAAATGTAAATATAATATATAGCACTCCAAGACGTTGGTAGGCAGCAAAATAAAATGGATGAAGAAAACAAACAAGGTAGTTAATTTTATAACCTTAGACAATCTTTGTATTAGTACAATGAATAAGAAATATAATAGCTTTATCCAATAGTTTGATATTTATGTACTTAATCTTCTCCCTTATGCCCTATTCAAAAAACATATACACGTTAAGTAGAAAAATTGCTATTTATGCTGATAAAGATTTGACATGTTGTGTCATGCATCTATTGATGAATTAGACATATGAATCCATTACTGTTTTAGCCTTGAATTGTGCTATATAAGATGAATTAAAATAATTAAAAAAAACAATATGCATTTCAAGGAACTTTGAGAATTCACATATAATATGTATAGGTTGAACTACATCTATATATAATAAGATAGAAACAGATACAAACAAACTGAACTAATATATTTACTACTCTTTATGTTCTTGTATTCCCCTGACTTTTAGTTTTAACATGTAAACAGTACTCTAATGTGATATTTTGAATATGTTGTCTCGTTTTTTATATAACTACAATAAGAAATTGAAAGAAACACAAATGGAATTTTTTTTGAGTGGATCAATCAAATAGCAAATTGAATTCCTGACCAACCACATTCCAGAATAATTATCTCGACTTTTGGCATTTTTACGAGAAACGTCACAACTTCACTTGCGCATACAGTCTAACGTCATATCTTTTTTCTTGATTTAGTTTTATTCATGCCGCTCAACTAACAAATGCCAACACGGAAAACGATTAGAAATCCTGGATATTATTAGTATGATAATTTGGGATATTACAAGTAAATTTATCAGATTTCCACTCAACTAACAACATTTTATCTCAAAAAGTCATTCGAGTTTATCTTATAACAAAAAAAAAAATGTATCACCATTTCACCTACAAAGAGCTCAATCCAAAGAGACTTCGCAATATAAGTCTGCATAACTAAAATGTACAAAAACTGCAGTAATTCAACCTAAACTCTTCAATTTGTTTTCTCTAATAGAAGGAAATTGAAAATAAAAAACCTCAACCAAAATAAAAAAAATTTCAAACTCCGATTGAACCAAAAAAAGCTCAAATCTTTTCAATCAAAATACATAAAAAAAAACCTCAAAACAAAAATTGAATCAGAAAAAAAGCTCTAATTTTTTTTAAATCTATGAGCGAAATTCGCGTGGATGCTGAAAATTGTCATTAAACCTAATACTTGAACGAAATTCTCAAATGTGTTCAAAGGATTTGGCTTTTCTATTCAATTTTAAACCATTACCAGATTTGAAAGAGAATTCTACACAAATTATTCACTACTAAAACAATAACCAAAATTTAATGAGAAAACACTCCAAAAATCAAATTAAACTTTGACACAACCATAAATAAGGAAGAAAGATGAGATATCAAGTAGAAAGTAAAAATATAAAAGCAAAATAATCTTTACCAAGCTACGTATTTGAGAGAAAACCGAGAAAATAGCATATGCAGCTTCTCAATGATTTGAAGTCTTCTTAAACATCGTCAATTCGAGATAAGGGGGTCTGAATGACACGCAAAACAAGCAGGAAGGGCTTTAGGAAAGAGGAACAATGGATTTGGTAAATTGGATTTGGGAAAATAGGGCTTTTCAGTGGCCCTCACACCTCAAGGGTTTTGGGATAACAGGGAGAAGTAATTTTTGTAAATGAGAGAAATAAAGAAATGGTAGAAAACATTTATTTTGTTAAGTTAAAATTACTACGGTATGTGCTAAAAGTAATGGCGACATGAGTCGCCCCAATATATTTATTGTAGCAATTATTTATCGATCGTGACAAATGTCATTTCAATCCAGTTTTCATTTTTGAAAAATAAATATTTAATTTATAATTAGTGGCGATCTCACAAATATCGCTGCTAAATATCTTACTTTCTGTAACAACAATAAGGGTCGCCTCTAAAGTTTCCACTTGTTGTGGCAACATTTATGGGTCGCCACTAAAAACTAATAGGTTGTGGCAATTAAAGTGTAATTTCTTGTAGAGCCCTACCCATACCCTAACCTTAACCCTATCCTTAACCCTAAACCATAACCCGAAACCATAAGCCCAAAATACCAAAATCCAAACATTAAATACTACACCCTAGATTTTAAACCTCAATGCTAAACCCTTAACAATAAAACCTAAAAAAAACTACACCCTAAACCTAAACCCTAAACCCTAAGTCCAAAATACAAAAAGCCAAACATTAAACACTAAACCATATATTTTTTAAAAAAAGAATCCTAAATCCCAAAACCTAAAACCTAAAAAAAAAAACTAAACCCTACCCCTTCCCTAACCCTAACCCTAACCTATCCTTGACCCTAACTCTAAACTCTAAACCCTAAACTCAAAGCCCAAAATACAAAAACCCTAACATTATACATTAAACCATAGATATTACAACTCTAATCCTTAACCCCAAACCCTTAAACCTAACAAAAACAACCTAAACCCTAATCCTAACCCTAACCAAACCATAAACCCTAAGCCCCAAGCCCAAAATACAAAACCCAAACATCAAACACTAAAGCATTGATATTAAACCTCAAATCCTAAAGCCTAAACCCAAAATTCTAAAAAAAAAAAACCTAACCCTAACCCTAACCCTAACCTTAACCCTAACCCTAACCATAAACCATAAACCCAAAACCCTATGCCCCAAATACAAAAACCCTAAACCCTAGATTTTAAACCTCAAATGCTAAACCCTGAACCATACAACTTAAAAAAATACCTACACCCTAACCCTAACCCTAAACCCTAAACCATAAGTCCAAAAAAAATGTCCAAAAAAAAAACCCTAAGTCCAAAATACGAAAACCCAAACATTAAACACTAAACCATATATTTTAAACCTCAAATCCTAAACCACAAACCATAAAACCTAAAAAAAAGCTAAACCATAACCCAAACCATAACCCTAACCTTAACCCTAACCCTAATCCTAAACCATTAATCCGAAACCCCAAGCCCAAAATACCAAAACCCAAATATTAAACACTAAACCATAGATTTTAAACCAAAAACCCTAAAACCTAAAAAAACACTAAACGCTAACTCTATTCCTATCCCTAACCCTATCCTTGACCCTAACCCTAAACCCTAAACCCTAAACCTAAAGCCCAAAATACCAAAACCTTAACATTAAACACTAAACATAGATATTACAACTCAAATCCTTAACCCCAAACCCTAAAACCTAAAAAACAATCTAAACCCTAACCCTAACCCTAACCTACACTGAACCCTAAACCCCAAGCCCAAAATACCAAAACCCAAACATTAAACACTAAATCATTGATATTTAACCTCAAATCATAAACCCTAAACCTAAAAACCTAAAAAAACAAAAACCCTAACCCTAACCTTAACCTTAACCTTAAACTTAACCCTTACCCTAAACCATTAACCCGAAACCCCAAGCCCAAAATACCAAAACTCAAACATTAAACATTAAACCATAGATTTTAAACCAAAAATCATAAAGCCCAAAACCTAAAACCTAAAAAAAAACCTAAACCCTAATCCTAACCCTAACCCTAACCATAACTCTATCCTTAACGCTAACCCTAACCTTAAACCCAAAGCCCCAAATACCAAAATGCTAACATTAAACACTAAACCATAGATATTACAACTCAAATCCTTATCCCCAAACCCTAAAACCTAAAAAACAACCTAAACCCTAACCCTAACCCTAACATTAACCCTAACCCTAACCCTATCATAAATCCCGAACCCCAAGCCCAAAATCAATAACATACTAAAAAATCAACTGATTCCACCGTCCCATTTGACAGCAATCGAGAGGCGATTTTTGAGAAAATCGCGAATGAACCTCCAGGGCTGCGCATTCAAATTCGACCAACTTCGAGTCACGCTCGTAATGAATTAACTACTGGGGATTACTCCACTGATGGTGAGGTTCATCTCACAAAAATTTCAAGTGAAATGGATGGTGGAATCGCCGGCGGGGAGAATTCTGGCGAACTTCGAACCCAGAGCACCAGAATCCATGGGAATTCGACGACTGGAACTAAAATTCGCAATCTATGGATATGCATTTATCAGATTTCTCCAACAATCTTAAGGGAGGAAACAATTCTAACACTCCCTCACTTCCCTACACGGAATCTACGATCAAAATGCACCATGGAGGGCAAGAAAGTGAAGGAAATAAATCCGTATCTACTTGAAATGCATGTCAAAACACCAAATTGGATGTATCTCACCCAGCTGGAGCAGTAACAATGCATGATGGAAACAGGGCACAACATGGAAAAAACTCAACTGATCAACAGGATACCAACAAGAACAACATGAGAATGCATGCAGCAACCTCATCGGATGATGCACAATCATCTAATTATTCCTTTGGCATTACAGGTAATTATTCTTTCTTAACTCCTAACTTTATTCCTGGTAATTCGCAGGCCATACCAAATCAGGAAGACATAGGTGAGGAATATGGGCAAATGCAGCCTCAAAGGAAGGAGCAACCAAGCCAAAATTAACAGCTTCGAGGCAAGGAGTCGTATCAAGGAAGAAATGTTCACAAGGATGCTGAAAAAGGCAAGGAAATACTAACAACTCAAAGGCAAGTTCCAGAACAGGCTCAAAGAAATGAAGGAAATCACAAAGAACTGCCTAAGGATAACAGCAAACAGGGAGGAACCAATTCTTCTTACCAAGCCAATAGAGCAAGCATGGAATATCAAAACAACTTCCAAAGATCTCCAACAACTATACTAGGTATGATCCTAACTCTCAAATGAATAGAACTAATAACCAGGGTAAAAATGCAGCTCAGGGCAATGCTAGACCTCTTAACAACCAACAACAGGGACAAAATCAAAATAATGCTAAACAGGACAAGATTCCTGAACCAGCCCCTTATACTGTTGTTCAATCTTTTGCTGCTTGTCTGAGATATAATTAGTCAAAGAATGAAATTCCTATTGTGTTGAACAATCCTATACACACAACTAGACAGGGATATCCAGAAGTGCTTCTAGATGAAAAGGATTACTATGTGAAGTTGGCTGAAAGTTGTAAGTATACTCTTGTGGGTAAATTCACAAATACCATGCCTAAGATGGAGTTGGTCAGCATGAGCTTCACCCTTCAAACTCAACTTACTGGGGGTGTGAAGATCACTCATTTTAATTCTAGGCATGTGTATCTAGACAATGAATTCGATTATCAAACTGTTTGGACTAAGCTAAAGATGACTATTGAAGGGCAACTGATGAGAATTAAAGCATGGACCCCTGATTTTACTCCTGAAGAAGAAACTCCCATAGTTCCTATTTAGGTTGCTGTTCCAGGCTTACCATGGCATTGCTACAATAAAGTTCTGTTGTCGACTATTTTGGAGTCAGTTGGGAAGGTGTTATATCTTGATTCACCCTCTTCCCAAAAGACTAGAGGTAGCACACTTAGGGTAAAAGTGCAAGTCGACCTCACTAAGGAAAGACCAGTGCATGTATGGTTGGGTTTCAAGAATTCCAACCCAATAAAGGGAGATGGCTTAAAGTACAATATGAAGGTATCCCAAATTATTGCATGTATTGTAAACACCAAGAGCATATGGACTATGATTGTACTATCAAAAGAAGAGATGAAGATGTTAACAGAAGGAAAGAAATGGAAGCTGAAAAAAAGAACAAGTCAAAAGGTGAACAAGAGAAAGTGAATAGCAGAACCACACATACTCAGGAGAAAGATAAAACACCAGTGAATGTACTCCCCTCATCTCAACAGCAGATTTCTTAACAAGGTGAAGAAAAAACAGAAGAAAGTTTAATACAAAATCAAAGGTGGAATCACAATAATGAAAAATAACATGAGGCACGAAATCAGGCACAAAGACATTATGAGCAATAATTATCCGAAAGGGAGGAACATTGGCAGACCCAAAAGAGAAAACAAACAAAAAATTTGGAGCAATCTAACCCCAAAACAACATGGAGAGCACGTTAACCACAACATAAGGAAGCCAATGACAACATGCAGCAGGCAAAAGGCACAGCAGGTATACTTTCTTTAATCCTTACTCATAACATTTACAGTGATTTAGATATGTAAGAACAGATGGTCCAGGAACAGGAGGTGGACACCTCAAAAAACAAAAGTGCAGACATTAGACCACAAAAAACTCATGAGACAAATAATGCTTCACCATCAACAACTCAAAACAAAAATATGCAGCAACAAAAAAAAGCAGGTCACGCCTTCTATAAGAACAAGACCACAAGTATTGACTTATATCTCCCCACACCCCAGCAGCCCCCTCTAAATTCTGTTGAAAATGTTATGAATGCTGTGTTGGCTGTTGAAGTTGATGGAGGTATGGATGGGGGGTGTCAGGAGAAGCCCACTAATTTGCAGGAAGGGGTAACCAAAGGGGGGAAGGGGATTCAAGAAATTGAGCACGCTGACCATAGGCATGGACTTAGAACCCCAGCTAGCAAGAATTCAAGACCCAACAATCATGATTCTCAGAAAAATTACAGTCAAAGGCAAAATGATGATACTGGTCAATTACTGGAAAAAACAAGGACTCAGGAAACTGGTGGTAGTAGTTATGTAAATAATGACAATGTTCAGCACCATCAGGTTACAAATAATACAGAGACACAACAACACCAGGGTGATAAAAATTCTGCTGAGCAACAAAATAACATATCACAGGGCAGACCTAGCAAAAAGAAAAGAGAAGCTATCAAAAGAAGGAAGCAAAGAGAGGCAGGTATTCAGGGTGACACTGATCAGGCTCAAGTGGAGAATAGGTCTCAAAAACAATACCAGGAGAACTCAAACTATGATGTGATAAACTCTAAAGATGAATTTGATGAGGATACTTAATCTCTCAATGAAAGGGATGATGAAGAGGATGGGATGAAATTAGTGCGCACTTGATCAAGGCATTTGGTTCTACATTCCAAAGTGAGTTCCAAACTGGAATTCATGAAGTCGCAAATCAACAAGGTTTATCTCCAAGGGGTAGAAAGGAAGTCAGGCAAAACCTCAACATAGTCACAGCAAGCACATCTGCTAATGTTAGCAGACCCAACACCAAGTCCAAAAGTAAAGGTTATTAATGATCAATACAATATGTTGGAATGCTAGGAGCATCAACACCCAAGGTTCTCTGGAAAGACTTCAAAATCTCAAGAAAATGCATAATCTTTCTATGATTGCTATTCTTGAACCATTTGCGGACAACTCCCAACTCAACAAGTACAAGCTTCTGTTATCTATGGATAATGCTCTTTGTAATCGTAATGGCAAAATATGGCTCTTATGGACCAATGATATGGAGTGTGATACTTTGGAAGTACATGATGAACATATTACTTTCTGGGCCAAACATGTGGAACACAAAGAGAAGTTTATTATTTCTCGTATTTATGCTAAGTGCAAGGAACATCTAAGAAGACCCCTTTGGGACAAACTTTTTCATTTTTCCAATATGGACAGCCCATGGTGCACGATTGGAGATTTTAATGTTATTACGTCAACAGAAGAAAAACATAGAGGCATGCCCTATAACATGAACAAAAGCCTGGAATTTATTGATATCATTGAGGCTTGTTCCCTTATGGATATTGGTTACAGTGGTCAACACTACACTTGGTGTAATGATAGATTCGCAGAAGCAAGGGTGTGGAAAAGATTGGATCAAGCCATGGTTAATGATAAATGGCTGGAATGTATGCCACAAACTACCATTTCTCATCTTCCTGCCGTAGGCTCGGATCACTGTCCCTTATTCATGGAAATGGAAGTGAGAATAGACCAAAAATTCAAATACTTGAAGTTCTTGCACTGTTGACTGAAAATGATAAATTCATGGATATTGTTCAAAGTTCATGGCAAGAGGAAGTATTTGGTGACTCAATGTGGAAACTTCACCAGAAAATGAAAATTTTGGCTTCTACTTTTAGTACTTGGTCCAAGAAGGAATATGGCAATATCTTCTCCATGGTTACAGACTTTGAAGAACAAGTAAAAAATGCGGAGGAGAATGTCATTCAGAACAATTCAGAAGAAAATAGAGCCAAACTTCACCTTATTAATGCTCAATACATCAAGTACATGAAATTGGAAGCATCCATTCTTAAGAAAAAAACTCAGCTTCATTGGTTCAAAGAAGGGGATACCAATTCCAAAGAAGCTTAGGAGGAAGTTGTTTACCCACCAGATTTGTACAGATGACGATATTTGGGTACAAGGAGATGAGAACATTGCCAAAGAAGCTTGTGCTTACTTCCAAAACATTTTCACAGGTCGGACATACAGAATCAATGAAGAGATTCTTAACTGAATTCCTAGGATGGTTACAATGAGCATAACCAATTTCTTCAGCAAATGCCTAGTATAAAGGAATTAACTCATGTTGTTTTCTCTATGAATCCTAACTCTGCTCCCTGTCCGGATGGATTTGGAGGGAAATTCTACCAATCATGTTGGGATGTTATCAAGGAAGATATGTTGAGGGCTGTGCAACATTTCTTCTGTGGAAATATTATGCCTAAATTCTTTTCACATTCTTGTCTTGTCCTTTTCCCAAAGGTTGAACATCCTAACAAATTTTCAGAGTTCAAGCCCATCAGCTTGAGCAATTTCTCCAACAAAATTATTTCCAAGATTCTTTACTTCAGATTAGCAGCTATTCTGCCTCAGTTTACTTCTGAGAGTCAGTCCGATTTGTTAAGGGAAGAAGTATATCGGAAAACATTATGTTAGCCCAAGAGATCACTCATAGTATCAAACAAACCAATGAAAGTGACAATGTGGTAATCAAACTCGATATGGCCAAGGCATATGATAGAGTGTCATGGTCGTATACTTGTTTAGTTTTGCGAATAATGGGTTTTGGTGATGTAACGGCCTGTATTTTTGTATGTGGTAGTTCTATTCATGTTATACTTGACTTATACTTATAGTGTAGGTGAGGGATCATGTTTCTTACATGATTAGTGTTGGTTTAAACTAGCTTGGAAGGTGATGTAATGCCTTGCACGTTTTAGCATATGTATTGCAAGTTAACTCCGATGGAAAGTATTTAAGTAATTATAGTAAGGTGGTAATTGAGCTAGCAGCTGCATCACCTACTTGATCTATATTATAGTTAAAGGGCCCAAGTTTGATTGACCAGATTTAGGCTTATATTTAGGGGCTCATTTGAAGCCCAAACCTATTAAAGAAAATGTGAATGAAAGAAGGCCCAACAGCCAAATCTGCCAATTGGCCATTATGGATAAAGCCCAAGTGAAACTAAGTAAGTACATGACCTCCTAAGATTTGTTTTACCATGTTATTGGGCCAAGTGTGTACCACCTACTTGCACTAATCTGTCCCAAGCTGATTAAAAGAACAAAGGAAAATGGACAGCCAAGGTCCAATAATATTAAGTCCAAAAGGGCCCAAGTTAAAAGGACAAGCAGGTGGGGCACCTACTTGACATTATATGGCCCAAAATTGGTCAAGAGTGTCGGCCATAACACCTCCTTTTTCAAAGGATAAGGATCAAGTCTTATTCTCCATTTTGAACTTGCAAAAATTTCAGATTTCCTAAGTTCTTTCTTGGTCTCTCTTGGCTTCAATTAGCAGCCCTAAAACACCTTAGAGTTCTTGAGTGCTGTCTAATTTTTCAAGTAAGAGTTTGAAGGAGAGTTTGAATTCTTGAAGTACAAGTTTAGAGGATAAATTTTCAGAATTAAGGTAAGACTTCAACCCATTTGTTTTCCTCTCTTTGATAATGTTTGGAGTGGAGAATTTTGTATATGTTTATCAAGAATTCATGGATTGTGATAAATCTTTGAGTCAATATTCCCTATTATGCTGAAAGATTTGAGATTGTTAGTGGCTGCTCTATGAATATTGTTGTTGAGGGCTGTTTGGGTATCTCTGGAAATGATGTTTGAAGTTGTATTAATGTGTAGATGAAGGGTGTGGTGGTTCACCATTTATGTAAGGGTTGTATGGGCCTGATTTCCATCAAATATTTTTAGCTACTGTTTTGGAGAACCTTATTGTGATTAGCTGCGGATGTTAGCTTAATCATGACTTATGTTGTAGATTAGCACCCAATAAGGAAGGCTGAATCGTGATAGTGGTATTGGTCATAAATATAAGGTATGTAAGGCTATTCGATTCTATATCCTTTTGGCATGAAATCTGCCACCTACAATTAATATCAATGAAGTGATTCTCATAAGTTCTATTTCTAGAAAAGAAAGCATGGTGGCAGCGTACTATCTCCAAATAGCTAACAATATTTCTTTCCCCATTCTAAGTACATGGAACTACTTCATTATATGTTCACTACTCTATACTTGTGTAATTTCCCCTTGTGCTGTTATAGAAATGGTATTTGCAAAAGAAAGTTTGATGAATCCTTCTCCTAAGCCAATTGAAGTCAATTGTGCCATTAAGGTCTTAAAGTAAGGTGTTGATGTTTCATAGCTCCTTATGTCATTGTTACTGCCTCAAAGTATTGTTTTCATGTATTCCACTACTGTTCCGTAATTTCATGTCTCCAAGATGATTATGACCACCAAATCAACATCTCAAAATGTTACGATTATCCAAAATAACATCTCAAAAGAGTTATGAACTGATTAACAATAATCTCAAAGATTAAAGAATCTAAGTGAAGAAATCTATTTAATTAAGGGTGGCAGCTTAGGGGCGAAAGCCTAGCATGGGCCGATCCCTATTGGTATAGAAGGGTGGCAGCTCAGGGGCAAAAGCCTAGCATGGGCCGATCCCAAGTTATGTAATTATGAGGACCGCATCCCAAGGGTTAATACGCCTAGCATGGGTCATCCTCTTCTACCACTGATCAGCTGGTCACTTGTATCACATGCCCAACAAAGATTATAACATACAAAGAAGGTAAAGAAAAGAATGTAGCTTACTTGATTCCACAAGAGTAAGCAAAGGTGGTCTTCTCTCCTAATCTATGCACTCATATGTTCCTACTTGATTTCATTTGTGCCTTGTATTACATATACTTTTTGCCTTACATATTCAGTACATTTTTCGTACTGACGTCCCGTATTGGGGACGCTGCATTTCATGCTGCAGGCTCAGGTACTCCAGCTAGTAGACCTCCTCAGTAGGAGCACTCGAAATTCTGCTACTTTTGGTGAGCTCCAAGTTGATTTGGAGCTTTATTAAGTCCTTGGTAAATTCGTTTGGTATTGTATCGTAGTTAAGGGTAAGGCGGGGTCTGTCCCGACCTACTCTAGTCTTCTATCTTTTAGAGGCTTTGTAGACGTATGTACATGGTTCAGTTGTGTCTTAAGGAGTTGTGGCCTAAAAGGCCAAGTCTTGTATATAACTTTTGGATCTACTTACGTTGGTTTGTATCGCTGCATCCAAAGTTAACTTGTCTCAATTGTTATAGTATATGCTCAGTAAGATCAGGTTGTAGGTTGGTTCTCTCGGGCCTTTAGGGCATCGGGTGCCTGTCCGTCTTAATGGGTTTTGAGGAGTGACAAAAGTGGTATCAGAGCAGGTCATCCTAGGGAGTCTACAAAGCCGTGTCTGTGTAGAGTCTTGCTTATGGATGTGTTGTGCACCACATTTATAAACAGGAGGCTACGAGACATATAGGAGTTGTCTCATTTCTTTCATTTCTTAGATCGTGCGATAGAACTTGTGTTGTAGGTGAATCATATCTAATTCCTCAATTGTTTTATTATAGCAAAGATGCCGATTACGAGAAGGAGTAAAAGTACTGGTAAACGAGTAGAAGTGGCTGCCCAAGAAGGGACCAGCCAACCACCACCAAGTCAAGCTGTTCAAAGTGGGGCTCAAGATGAGTCTCTATCGCAGACTTCCTCGACGCCTCCATCTCCTGAAGAAATAAGGAGGGAAGATGAACCTCAGGAACCCCCTATTAATGCTACCGAGCAAGATTTGAGGAATGCAGTCCAATTATTGACTCGTATAGTTGCTGGTCATGGCCAAAGGCAAGAAGGTCCAGTTGCAGGTACTAGTGGTGTAGTTAGATCAGCTGGAACACGGATACGTGATTTTCTTAACTTGGACCCTCCATCATTTACCGGGTCAGATCCTAATGAAGATCCCCAAGACTTTATAGATCAAATCCAACGCACTTTGGATATTATGCATGTAAGTGGTAAAGAAGCACTTGAGCTAGCTGCATACAGATTAAAGGGTGTGACAGGTGAGATGTTTATTGACCTAGTGTGGAGGAGAATGAGTAACAATTGGTACTTTGTTATTATAAATGGGTCCAGACATGGTTTTTTCCACTCCACCGGAGGTCTCAAACAAGGTGATCCGTTATCTCCGTCCCTATTTATTTTAGGGGCGGAGGTGCTTTCTCGAATGCTCAACATGCTCCATCATCATCAGAGTACAAAAGTTTTCAAATGGAAATTAGAGGTCCCCAAATCAACCATCTTAGCTTTGCGGATGACATCATTATTTTTTCTTCCACCACCAGAGATACTCTTCATATGATTATGAAAACTCTTGCCACTTATGAGTCTGTTTCTGACCAACTCATAAACAAAGATAAGAGTCATTTCATGATCCCGGTGAATTCACCTAGTGAGGTCATGTCACGCCTCAAAACCCATTTAGATGGACAGGCACTCGATTCCCTAAAGGCTCGAGAGAACCAACCTGTAACCTGTTCTTACTATGCATATAACTGTAACAATTGTGACAAGTTCACCTAGGACGCAGCGATGCAAACCAACATAAGTAGATCCAAAAGTTATATACAAGACTTGGACGTTGAGGTCACAACTCCTTAAGACACAACTGAACCATGTACATACGTCTACAAAGCCTATAAAAGATAGAAGACTAGAGTAGGTCGGGACAGACCCCGCCTTACCTTTAACTACGATACAATACCAAAATGAATTTACCAAGGACTCAATAAAGCTCCGACTCAACTTGGAGCTCACCAAAAGTAGCAGAGTGTCATGTGCTCCTACTGAGGAGGTCTACTAGCTCGAGTACATGTGCCTGCAGCATGAAATGTAGCATCCCCAATAAGGGACGTCTGTACAAAAAATGTACTGAATATGTAAGGCAATAGTATATGTAATACGGGAGCTCAAATGAAATCAAGTAGCAACATATGAGTGCATAGATTAGGAGAGAAGACCACCTTTATTTACTCTTGTGAGATCATGTAAGTTACGTTCTTTCCTTTACTTTTATGTACGTTATAATCTTTGTAGGGCATGTGATGCAAGTGACCAGCTGATCAGTGGTAGAAGAGGATGACCCATGCTAGGCATATTAACCCCTGGGATGCGGTCCTCATAATTACACAATTTGGGATCGGCCCATGCTAGGCTTTCGCCCCTGAGCTGCCACCCTTCTATACCGATAGGGATCCACCCATGCTAGGCTCTCGCCCCTGGGCTGCCACCCAATTATACAAATTTCTTCACTTAGATTCTTTAATCTTTGAGATTGTTGTTTATTAGTTTAGAACTCTTTTGGGATTGTTCTTTGTATAATCATAACACTTTTGAGATGTTGTTTTGGTGATCATAATTATCTTGGAGATATGGAAATACGGACCAGTAGTAGAAGACATGAAAAATAATACTTTGAGGCAGTAACAATGACATAAGGAGCTATGTAACATCAACACATTACTTTAAGAGCTTAATGGCACAATTGACTTCAATTGACTAGGAGTGGGATTCACCAAACTTTCTTTTGCAAATACCATTTCTATTACAGCACAAGACGGATAATTACACAAGTATAGAGTAGTGAACATATAATGAAGTAGTTCTATGTACTTAGGATGGGGGGAGGGATATAATTAGGTAGTTGGAGTCAGTATGCTGCTACTATTTCTTTTACTAGGAATAGAAATTAGGAGATTCACTTCATTGATATTAATTACAGGTGTCAGAATTCATTCCAAGGAATATGGAATCGAATAGCCTTACATACCTTATTTTCTGACCAATACCACTATCACGATTCAACCTTCCTTTTTGGGTGCTAATCTACAACATAAGTCATGATTAAGCTAACGTCAGCAGCTAATCACATTAAGGCCCTCAAAAACAGTAGCTAAAATATTTGACAGAAAGCAGGCCTATACAACCCTTACACAAACGGTGAACCACCACACCCTTCCTCTACACATTAATACAACTTCATACATCCTCTCCCAAGATACCCAAGCTGCCCTCAACAACAATATTCATAAGGTAGCCACTATTAATCTCAAATCTTTCAGCATAATAGGAGAATATTGACTCAAGGATTTATCACAATCCATGAATTCTTGATAAATATATACAAAATTCTCCACTCCAAACATGTATTCAAAAGAGGAAAACAAATGGGTTGTAGTCTTACCTTAATTCTGGAAATTTATCCTCTAAACTTGTACTTCAAGAATTCAAACACTCCTTCAAACTTTTACTTGAAAATGAGACAATACTCAAGAACCGTAAGGTGTTTTAGGGCTGCTTATTGAAGCCAAGAGAGACCAAGAAAGAAACTTAAGGAATCTGAAAATTTTGCAAGTTTAAAATGGAGAAAAAGACTTGATCTTTATCCTTTTAAAAGGGAGGTGCTATGGCCGACTTTCTTGGCCAATTTTGGGCCATATATTGTAATAGGTGACCCACCTACTTGGCCTTTTAACTTGGGCCTTTTTGGACTTAAGATTATTGGGCCTTGGCTGTCCATTTTCTCTTTGTTCTTTTATTCAACTTGGTCCAGATTAATGCAAGTAGATGGTACACACTTGACCCAATCACATGGTAAAAAAAGTCTTAGTAGGTGATGCACCTACTTAGTTTCACTTGGACTTTATCCATAATGGGCCAACTGGCAGATTTGGCTGCTAGGCTTTCTTTCATTCACATTTTTTTTATTTAATAGGTTTGGGCTTCAAGTGAGCCCGTTAATATAAGCCTAAATCTGGTCCATCAAACTTGGGCCCTTTAACTATATTATAGCTCAAGTAGGTGATGCAGCTGCTAGCTCAATTAAGCCAAGCAAGCAGCTCAATTATTTTATTTCAATTTCTGAATGTTAATCCCTTTTCTTCAACTTAGCACTTAACTTTCAACTTTAAGCTCAATTACCACCTTACTATATTTACGTAAATACTTTCCGTCGGAGTTAACTTGTAATCCATATGCTGAAACGTGCAAGGCATTACATCACCTTCCGAGCAAGTTTAAACCAACACTAATCATATAAGAAACATGATCCCTGACCTACACTATAAGTCTATGTCAAGTATAACATGAATAGAATTAGCATATACATAATACAGGCCGTTACATCCTTCCTCCCTTGAAACAAGGTTGTCCAGCCTAAACAAGTCTAAGCCTAAGTTAGTACTACTATTAATCACATTGAACATATAGACTTATACTTACTTGTCAACGCCTCCACTAACATTTTTATCATTCCCACCAGTGTGGAAGAGGTGAGGATACTTCAATTTCATTGCTTCTTCTGCCTCCCATGTAACTTCTTCTACTTGTTGGTTTCTCCATAGTACTTTTGCAGAAGCTACATCTTTATTTCTTAACTTTCTAACTTGTCGATCCAGAATAGCAATGGGTACTTCTTCATAAGTGAGATCTCCTGCAACTTGTACATCTTCAGTAGGAGTAATACGAGATGGGTCACCTATGCATTTTCGAAGCATTGAGACATGAAACACCGGATGAACTGATGAAAGTTCTTGTGGTAGCTCCAACTCATATGCTAGTTGGCCTACTTTTAGAATAATCTTATATGGCCCTATATAGCGAGGACTCAGCTTTCCCTTTTTACCAAACTTCATTACCCCTTTCATTGGAGACACCTTCAAGAACACCCAATCCCCTATAGAAAATTCTAGTTCTCTCCTAGAATATCCGCGTATGATTTATGTTGACTTTGAGCTGTTACTAGCCTCTGCTGTATCACTTTGACTTTCTCCACAGCTTGATGAACAAGATCTGGCCCAACTAAGGAAGTTTCACCTGTTTCAAACCAGCCAATTGGTGATCTACACTTTCGACCATATAAAGCTTCATAAGGTGCCATTTTAATGCTTGAATGATACCTATTGTTATAAGCAAATTCAATAAGTGGTAGGTGATCATCCCAGCTACCCTTGAAATCTAATATACAAGCTCGCAACATATCCTCAAGTGTCTGAATTGTACGTTCTGCCTGGCCATCCGTTTGAGGGTGAAAGGCTGTACTTAAATTCACTTGTGTTCCCAAACTCTTTTGAAACGACTTCCAAAAATTTGCAGTGAATTGAGCTTGTCTATCAGACATTATAGAGATTGGCACTCCATGTAGTCGAACTATCTCTTTAATGTACAACCTCGCATACTCTTCTGCTGTATAAGTAGTCTTCACCGGCAAGAAGTATGCTGCTTTGGTAAGTCTGTAAACTATTACCCATATGGAGTCAAACTTCCGGAATGAGCGAGCCAAACAGTGACAAAATTCAAGTTGATCATGTCCCATTTCCAAATTGAAAGTTCTATACGCTGCATGTAACCTCCGGGCTTTTGGTGTTCTACTTTTGCCTATTGACAATTTGGACACTGAGCCACGAATTCTGCAATGTTCTTCTTCATGTCCCCCCACCAATACATTTCTTTCAAGTCATGATACATTTTAGTTGACCCCGGATGAACGGAGTATCTTGAATTATGTGCTTCCATCATGATCCTCTTTCTTAGTTCATCAATCTGTTTTGACATCGAAGTACTCTGTCTTGCTTAAGCTCAAATGCCTTTGTCATACCATGTAGTACATTCTCTTTAAGTTGTAAAAGAATTGGATCAGTGTACTGCTTCTCTTTCACTTCCACTACTAATGAGGATTCTGCCGCATTTTGCACAATAACCCCTTTGTCTTGAGATTCAAAAAGGCGAACGCCCAAGTTCGCTAGTTGGGACAGATCCTTAGTCATTCCTTGTCTTTCCACAGACTTCCCATAAGTGCTTGCCATTATCTTACAGCTTAAAGCATCAGCTACTACATTAGCTTTACCGGGATGATATAAGATGTCAATGTCATAATCTTTTAATAGCTCCACCCACCTTCGCTCCCTCAGATTTAAGTCCTTTTGCTTAAAGATATATTGCAAGCTTTCGTGATCAGTGTATATGTCAACATGAACTCCATACAAGTAGTGTCGCCATATCTTCAAAGCAAACACAACTGCTGCTAGCTCTAGATCATGGGTTGGATAATTTTTCTCATGTGGCCGCAGCTGCCTTGAGCCATAAGCTACAACTTTACCATGTTGCATCAATACACAACCTAAGCCCACTCCCAAAGCATCACAATACACTGCATAGCCTTCCGTGCCTTCTAGAAGTACCAATACAGGTGTAGAAGTTAATTTACTCTTCAGCTCTTGGAAACTTCTTTCACACTCATCACTCCACTGAAACTTGGTTTCTTTGTGTGTTAGCTTTGTTAAGGGTGCAGCAATGAAAGAGAATCCTTCAATGAACCTTCTGTAATAACCTGCCAATCCAAGAAAACTACGGATCTCCGTAGGCGTTGTAGGTCTTGGCCAGGTTTTCACGGCTTCTATCTTCTGGTTATCAACCCTTATTCCTTTATCGGATACAATATGACCTAGAAATGCCACAGATTTAAACCAGAACTCACATTTAGAGAACTTTGCATATAATTTACGATCACGGAGAATTTGTAAAACCTGCCGCAAGTGGTTAGCATGATCCTCTTCCGATCTTGAATACACCAAAATGTCATCTATGAACACTATCATGAAAACATCTAAAAATGGCTTGAACACTCTATTCATCAAATCCATAAAAGCTGCTGGTGCATTTGTTAGCCCGAATGATATGACTAAGAACTCAAAATGACCATACTGTGTTCTGAAAGCTTTCTTGGGTATATCTTTGTCCTTGACCCTCACTTGGTGATAACCTGACCTTAGGTCGATCTTTGAAAAACACCTAGCACCTTGTAACTAATCAAACAAATCATCAATTCTAGGGAGGGGATATTTGTTCTTAATCGTTACCTTATTCAACTGCCGGTAGTCGATACACATTCTTAACGAGCCATCCTTTTTGCGTACAAATAAAACTGGTGCTCCTCATGGGGACACACTAGGCCTTATGAATCCTTTTTCTAATAAGTCTTGTAATTGCTCCTTCAACTCCCATAATTCTGCCGGAGCCATTCTATATGGAGGAATTGAGATAGGTTGAGTATTTGGAAGCACACTCTACTTCTCATTCTGGAGACAAACCTGGAAGATCTTCAGGAAACACATCTGGAAATTAATTTACCACCGGAATGGATTGAGGGGTTGGTGGCTCCGCATCTACATTTTTCACTCTAACCAGATGGCATATGTATCCTTTGGAAATCATCTTCTTTGCCTTAAGATAAGAAATAAATTTACCTCTTGGCGCCCCAATATTACCTTTCCATTCGAGGACTACCTCTTTTGGAAACTGGAAGTGCACTATCTTAGTTCGGCAATCTACTGTGGCATAACAAGAAGCTAACCAATCCGTACCCATTATAACATCAAAATCTACCATGTCCAGCTCAACAAGGTCAGCCAATGTATCGCGATCACAAACAGTCACAATGCAATTACGATAAACTCTTCTAGCTATAATAGACTCACCAATCGGTGTAGACACTTCAAATGGCTTCACTAATAATTCTGGTGTTCTTTTGAACTTTCCAGCAATCAATGGTGTAACATTTATAGTGTACACCCCAGATCAATTAATGCATATATAATATGTGAAAAGATGGACAATGTACCTGTAACCACATCCGGCGAGGCTTCTGAATTTTGTCGATCCCCTAGTGCATATGTGCGATTCTAACCTCCACTTGAACTAGCAGCTCCCCTATCTCCTCTACCACGACCTGTAGGCATCTGTAGCCCCCTACCTAAAGAAGGTGTTGATGAGTTTGATGCAACAACTGATCTAGTTAGCTGTGCAATGCCAACCACGCCCCTATGAGGGCAGTTTCTCATCATATGCCCTGGTGTGCCACACCAAAAACAAACATCTATCCCAAACCTGCATGCACCTAGTTGATTCCTCCCACACTGTTTACAAGGCTGTCGAGGAGTCCTTAATTGGCTCGTACTTCCTTGCTCTTGATGACCCACTATTTGTGAGCCTTGTCTTTCACTTCTTTGCCCAAACTGATTGCCCCTAAACCCTTGAAACTGTGATGGAGCACTAGCTGTAGACTAGAAAGATGATGGCCTAGGTGGTCTGTTAGAGATCCGAGGCCTAAACTCACCTTGGGATGTTGCAAACTGCCCCATGGATCTGGCCCTCTTAGAATGCCCTATTTCCGACTCTTGTGTCCTTCTTCATTGCCTTTGATCCCCCAACTTTTGCGCAAAGGCCTGCATCCTTGCTATATCCATATATTTATTCAATGAAGCAATGGTACAGTCTCTAACTAAATATGAGTTTAATCTATCCACATGTCGATGAACACTATCATCCATGGTAGCTACTACATAAGGAGCATATCTGGACAAGGAATTGAATTTAATACTGTACTCTCTCACGCTCATACTTCCTTGGTGGAGATTTAAGAACTAATCCGCACGGGCCTCTCGGATCTCCAATGGAAGATAATGGTCAAGGAATGCCTTTTTGAACTCTTTCCACATAGCTGAAGGTGCATTCGTTCCCCTAGATTGCTTCCAAGCTTCATACCACAATATAGCTACACCCTTTAATCTATATGTTGCTAGCTCAAGTTCTTCTTTACCACTTACATGCATAATATCCAAAGTTTGTTTGATCTGATCTATAAAGTCTTGCGGATCTTCATTAGGATCTGACCCGGTGAATGATGGAGGGTCCAAGTTAAGAAAATCACGTATCCGTGTTCCAGCTGATCTATCTACACCACTAGCACCTGCAACTGGACCTTCTTATCTTTGTCAATGACCAGCAACTATACGAGTCAATAATTGGACTGCATTTCTCAAATCTTGCTCGGTAGCATTAATAGGGGGTTCCTGAGGTTCATCTTTCCTCCTTAGTTCTTCAGGAGATAGAGGCGTCGGGGAAGTCTGCGATAGAGACTCATCTTGAGCCCCACTTTGAACAACTTGACTTGGTGGTGGTTGGCTGGTCCCTTCTTGGGAAGCCACATCTACTCGCTTACCAGTACTTTTATTCCTTCTCGTAACCGGCATCTTTGCTATAATAAAACAATTTAGAAATTAGGTATGATTCACCTACGACATTGGTTCTATCGCACGATCTACGAAATGAAAGAAATGAGACAAATCCTACATGTCTCGTAGCCTCCTGTTTATAGATGTAGTGCACAACATATCCACAAGCAAGATTCTACACACACAGCTTTGTAGATTCCCTAGGATGACCTGCTCTGATACCACTTTTGTCATGCCTCAAAACCCATTAAGACGGATAGGAACTCGATTCCCTAAAGACTCGAGAGAACCAAACTGTAACCTGTTCTTACTATGCATATAACTATAACAATTGTGACAAGTTCACCTAGGACGCAGCGATGCAAACCAACATAAGTAGATCCAAAAGTTATATACAAGACTTGGACGTTGAGGCCACAACTCCTTAAGACACAACTGAACCATATACATACGTTTACAAAGCCTCTAAAAGATAGAAGACTAGAGTAGGTCGGGACAGACCCCGCCTTACCCTTAACTACGATGCAATACCAAAATGAATTTACCAAGGACTCAATAAAGCTCCGAATCAACTTAGATCTCACCAAAAGTAGCAGAGTGTCGTGTGCTCCTACTGAGGAGGTATACTAGCTGGAGTACATGTGCCTGCAACATGAAATGTAGCGTCCCCAATAAGGGACGTCTGTACAAAAAATGTATTGAATATGTAAAGGCAATAGTATATGTAATACGAGAGCTCAAATGAAATCAAGTAGCAACATATGAGTGCATAGATTAGGAGAGAAGAATACCTTTATTTACTCTTGTGAGATAATCTTTGTAGGGCATGTGATGCAAGTGACCAGCTGATCAGTGGTATAAGAGGATGACCCATGCTAGGCATATTAACCCCTGGGATGCGGTCCTCATAATTACACAATTTGGGATCGGCCCATGCTAGGCTTTCGCCCCTGAGCTGCCACCCTTCTATACCGATAGGGATCGACCCATGCTAGTCTCTCTCCCCTGGGCTGCCACCCGCAATTATACAAATTTCTTCTCTTAGATTCTTTAATCTTTGAGATTGTTGTTTATTAGTTTAGAACTCTTTTGGGATTGTTCTTTAGATAATCATAACACTTTTGAGATGTTGTTTTGGTGATCATAATCATCTTGGAGATATGGAAATACGGACCAGTAGTAGAAGACATGAAAAATAATACTTTGAGGTAGTAACAATGACATAAGGAGCTATGTAACATCAACACATTACTTTAAGAGCTTAATGGCACAATTGACTTCAATTGACTAGGAGAGGGATTCACCAAACTTTTTTTTGCAAATACCATTTCTATTACAGCACAAGGGGGATAATTACACAAGTATAGAGTAGTGAACATATAATGAAGTAGTTCTATGTACTTAGGATGGGGGGAGGAAATATAATTAGCTAGTTGGAGTTAGTACGCTGCTAGTATTTCTTTTACAAGGAATAGAACTTAGGAGATTCACTTCATTGATATTAATTACAGGTGTCAGATTTCATGCCAAGGAATATGGAATTGAATAGCCTTACATACCTTATTTTCTGACCAATACCACTATCACGATTCAGCCTTCCTTTTTGGGTGCTAATCTACAACATAAGTCATGATTAAGCTAACGTCAGCAGCTAATCACATTAAGGCCCTCGAAAACAGTAGCTAAAATATTTGACGAAAAGCAGGCCCATACAACCCTTACACAAATGGTCAACCACCACACCCTTCCTCTACACATTAATACAACTTCATACATCCTCTCCCAAGATACCCAAGCTGCCCTCAACAACAATATTCATAAGGCAGCCACTATTAATCTCAAATCTTTCAGCATAATAGGAGAATATTGACTCAAGGATTTATCACAATCCATGAATTCTTGATAAATATATACAAAATTCTCCACTCCAAACATGTATTCAAAGAGAGGAAAACAAATGGATTGTAGTCTTACCTTAATTCTGGAAATTTATCCTCTAAACTTGTACTTCAAGAATTCAAACTATCCTTCAAACTTTTACTTGAAAATGAGACAATACTCAAGAACCCTAAGGTGTTTTAGGGCTGCTTATTGAAGCCAAGAGAGACCAAGAAAGAAACTTAAGGAATTAGAAAATTTTGCAAGTTTAAAATGGAGAAAAAGACTTGATCTTTAGCCTTTTAAAAGGGAGGTGCTATGGCCGACTTTCTTGGCCAATTTTGGGCTATATATTGTCAAGTAGGTGACCCACCTACTTGGCCTTTTAACTTGGGCCTTTTTGGACTTAAGATTATTGGGCCTTGGCTGTCCATTTTCCTTTTGTTATTTTATTCAACTTGGTCCAGATTAATGCAAGTAGGTGGTACACACTTGGCCCAATCACATGGTAAAAAATGTCTTAGTAGGTGATGCACCTACTTAGTTTCATTTGGGCTTTATCCATAATGGGCCAATTGGCAGATTTGGCTGCTGGACTTTCTTTCATTCACATTTTTTTTATTTAATAGGTTTGGGCTTCAAGTGAGCCCATTAATATAAGCCTAAATCTGGTCCATCAAACTTGGGCCCTTTAACTATATTATAGCTCAAGTAGGTGATACAGCTGCTAGCTCAATTAAGCCAAGCAAGCAGCTCAATTATTTTATTTAAATTTCTGAATGTTAATCCCTTTTCTTCAACTTAGCACTTAACTTTCAACTTTAAGCTCAATTACCACCTTGCTATATTTACTTAAATACTTTCCGTCGGAGTTAACTTGTAATCCATATGCTGAAACGCGCAAGTCATTACATCACCTTCCGAGCAAGTTTAAACCAACACTAATCATATAAAAAACATGATCCCTCACCTACACTATAAGTCTATGTCAAGTATAACATGAATAGAACTAGAATATACATATTACAGGCCGTTACAGGTCATTACTTTAATTGGTTAAATCACTGGATTTACTCAAAAAAATAGTTCCATTACATATCTTGGGTGTCCCCTTTATATTGGTGGTCAAAGAATTATTTATTACTCAGATTTAGTGGCAAAGGTCACTAAGAAAATTACTGGATGTCATTCAAGAATTCTTAGTTTTGGTGGGAAAGCTACTATGATCAAGCACGTGCTTCAATCTATCCCTATCCACACTATGGCAACTACCTCTCCTCCTAAAACTACTATCCTACATCAAGAGATCCATTGCTGACTTCTTTTGGGGTTTTGATAAGGAAAAAAGAAAATATCATTGGGCATCTTGGGATACGTTGAGTCTTCCCCTTGAATAGGGAGGTATTGGCATAAGACGACTTGAAGATGTGTGCACTTCACTCCAACTTAAATAGTGGTGGATCTTCAGAACAAAACAGACTTTATGGGGTCGATTTTTTAGGGCAAAATATTGTCAAAGGGCCCATCCAGTATCAAAAAAACTTGATACTGGGCAATCCTTGGTTTGGAATTTTATGATGAAAAATAAAGGTATTGCTGAATCTCAGATCAATTGGAGAATCAAATCACGAAGCAGCTCATTTTGGTGGGATGATTGGTTAGGAGATGGCCCTCTTGCTCCTTAATGCAATCATGTCACTAGTCTTAATAACACCACTGTTTCTCACTTCTTAGTTAACGGAGAATGGAACAAAACTCTGATACGACAATGGGTGCCCCCCTTATTGGTTCCAAAGGTGTTGAGCACTACCATCAACTTTCAAGAGCAAATACAGGATGAGGCAATCTGAAAACTGGCTGATAATGGGCTGTTTTCTTGTTCTACTGCCTGGGATTACATTTGACAGGAGTAGTAACAACATCATCAGTAAATGCATTTGGCATAAATACATTCCTTTTAAAATTTCTTTTCTAGTGTGGAGGGCGTTACGAGGTAAACTCCCCACTAATGAAAAGATTATTAAATTTGGGATGGAACATGTCCAGTGTTCTTGCTGTTACAGTCCAAGTGAGGATAATATAGAACATATTTTTATTTCTGGTCATTTTTGCTAACAATGTGTGGAGGTTCCTTTATGCAGCTGCAGGATCCACCATGATCACACTACAATACATGCACTACTGCAGAGATGGTGGAATCTGGCACATAGGAATGAAGTGCAGAATCTGCTCATCAAGTTCCTTCTAGTGATCATCATGTGGAATATTTGGAAAAATAGGTGTGCGGCAAAATATGGAGCAAAACAGTCCAACACAGCTCGAGCCAAATTTCTAATCTTAAAAGACTTCAATCATCTTCTCACCATAGCTTATCCATACATTCAATGGCCTAACAGCTGGAACACACTAATCGGAATGGTGGCAAGTTGTAAGCATGAGAATATGATTAAAGAAGTAAAATGGGAGAAACATAATCAACCTTTCCTCAAGCTTAACACTGATGGTAGTGCTCTCGACAACCCCGGAAAAATGGAGGAGGAGGAATTGTAAGAGATCACCAAGAAAACATGATATATGCATTCACCATCCCATTGGGAATTGGTACCAACAACCAAGCTGAAATTCAGGCAGCTAGTCATGGGCTAAACTGGTGTATTCAACATGGATATAAGAAAATACACTTGGAAGTAGACTCAGAACTGGTCATCTACTGGCTCTCAAACCAGGCTAAACCCCCCTGGAATCTGCAGCAATACACACTGGAGATTCACAATTTAGTGCAACAATTGGAACAAGTCAAGATTACTCATGTGTACAGAGAGGCAAATAACACAGCTGATCGACTCTCCAAATACAGTCACAACACATATATTATACAACACTTCTACATCAAGGACCAATTACCTATTCTTGCAAGAGGAAGCTTCATTCTAGAAAAGCTTGACATGACTAACTTCAGGAGAAAGAAACTGAAAAGGATTAAGAAGCCTCCCTGATTGTTGCTGACTGTTATGGTATAGTATTTCTATACCACTTTAGGTTAGGAGCCTATTCAACTAGACTATGCTATTATGTATAGTCTTTTTGAATAGGATAAATTTTTATTCTTGTCTTACTTATGTAAGGGGAGAGTCTCCCTTATTTATGTTTCCTAGATACTTTGTATTGAGAGGAGTCCTCTCTTGTAGGTGCTTAGTATTTTGGTTTCTCCTTTTTTGTAAGGGGATGAGTTGACTTTCCTTTTACGAAGGTCGATTGCTCAACCACCTTAGGATCGGAGGTAAGGTTTATGCCCCCCTCCTTGTATTTCTTGTTTTTATTAATGTTAAGGCCTGGGGGGTGTTGCTCAGCCCCTTACCCCCCCCCCCAAGGGTAGTTAAAATTAAAAAAAAGCCCAAAATACCAAAACCCAAACATTAAATACTAAACCATGGATTTTAAACCTTAAATGCTAAACCCTGAACCATAAAACCTCAAAAAACCTACACCCTAACCCTAATCCTAACCCTAACCCTAACCCTAAACCCTAAACCCTAAACTCTAAATCCTAAAACAAAAAATCCAAAGATTAAACACTAAACCATAGATTTTAAACCACAAACCCTAAAACCTAAAAATAACCTAAACCCTAACCCTAACTCCAACCCAAACCCTAACCCTAAGATTAACCCTAACACTACCCCTAAACCATTAACCCAAAACCCCAAGCGCAAAATACCATAACTCAAACATTAAACACTAAACCATAGATTTTAAACCAAAAATCCTAAACCTATAAAATCTAAAACCTAAAAAAAAAACTAAATTCTAACCCTAACCCATACCTAACACGAACCCTAACCCTAACCCTATCCTTAACCCTAACCCTAAAGCCTAAACACTAAACACAAAGCCCAAAATACCAAAACTCTAACATTAAACACTAAACCATAGATATTAAAACTCAAATCCTTAACCTCAAACCCTAAAACCTAAAAAACAATCTAAACGCTAACCCTAACACTAACCCTACCATAAACCCTAATGACTATCACGATTGGAGAATCATCCTCACCATTCTTTCCACCAGATTTTTGCAATGATTCCATCAATCGAATTTTCTAGGCTTCATTCATCTCCCTCTCAATGAAAGCAGTGTGGATCGAATCTTCCCTCACCTGCGAGGAAGTGAATGATGACCCGATTTTGGGTTTAGGGTTTAGGGCTTAGGTTAGAGTTAAGGATAGGGTTAGGGTTAAGAGTTCGTGTTAGGGATAGGGTTAGGCTTAGGGTTTAGGATTTTTTAGGTTTTAAGTTTTGGAGTTTAGGATTTTTGGTTCAAAATTTGTGGCTTAGTGTTTAATGTTTGGGTTTTGGTATTTTTGGCTTGGGGTTTTGGGTTAATGGTTTAGGGTTAGGGTTAATGTTAAGGTTAGGGTTAGGGTTAGGGTTTAGGTTTTTTTAGTTTTTAGGTTTGTGGTTTTGGATTTGAGGTTTAAAATCTATGGTTTAGTGTTTCATGTTTGTGTTTTCGTATTTTGGACTTAGGTTTTTTATTAGACTTTTTTTTTGGACTTAGGATTTAGCGTTGAGGTTTAGGGTTAGGATTAGGGTTAGGGTGTAGTTTTTTTTTATATTTTATGGTTTAGGGTTTAGCATTTGAGGTTTCAAATCAATAGTTTAGTATTTAATATTTGGGTTTTTGTATTTTGGGCTTAGGGTTTGGGGTATATGGTTTAGGGTTAAGGTTAGGGTTAGGGATAGGGTTAGAGTTAGGGTTTTGTTTTTTTTTAGGTTTTTGGATTTGTGGTTTAGGATTTGAGGTTTAAAATCTATGGTTTAGTGTTTAATGTCTTGGTTTCTGGATTTTGGACTTAGGGTCTTGTTTTTTGGACTTAGGGTTTAGGGTTTAGGGTTAGGGTTAGGGTTAGGGTTAGGATTATGGTTGGGGTGTAGGTTTTTTTAGGTTTTATGGTTCTGGGTCTACCATTTAAGGTTTAATATATATGGTTTAGTATTTAATATTTGGGTTTTGGTATTTTGGGCTTAGGGTTTCGAGTTTATGGTTTATGGTTAGGGTTAGGGTTAAGGTTAGGTTAGGTTAGGGTTAGGGTTAGAGTTTTTGGTTTTTTTAGGTTTTTGGGTTAAGGGGTTTAGGATTTGAGGTTTAATATAAATGGTTTAGTGTTTAATTTTTGGGTTTTGGTATTTTGGGCTTGGGGTTTAGGGTTTATGGTAGGGTTTGGGTTAGGGTTTAGATTGTTTTTTAGGTTTTAGGGTTTGGGCTTAAGGATTTGAGTTGTAATATCTATGATATAGTGTTTTATGTTAGGGTTTTGGTATTTTAGGCTTTGGATGTAGGGTTTAGGATTTAGGGTTTGGGTTAAGGATAGGGTTAGGGTTCGTGTCAGGGTTAGGGTTAGGGTTAGGGTTTAGTTTTTTTTTTCGGTTTATGGTTTTGGAGTTTAGGATTTTTTGATTAAAATCTATGGTATAGTGTTTCATGTTTGGGATTTGGTATTTTGAGCTTGAGGTTTCGGGTTAATGTTATAGGGTTTGGTTAGGGTTTGGGTTAGAATTAGGATTAGGGTGTTTTTTTTAGATTTTTGGGTTTGTGGTTTAGGATTTGAGGTTTAAAATCTAAGGTTTAGTGTTTAATATCTGGGTTTTCGAATTTTGGACTTAGGGATTTTTTTGGACTTAGTATTTTGGGTTAGTGTTAGGATTAGGGCTAGGATGTAGCTTTTTTTAGGTTTTATGGTTCAAGGTTAAGCATTTGAACGTTAAAAATATAAGGTTTAGTATTTAATGTTTGAGTTTTGGTATTTTGGGCTTAGGGTTTCGGGTTTATGGTTTAGGTCTAGGGTTAGGGTTAAGGTTAGGGTTAGGGTTAGGGTATTGGTTTTCTTAGGGTTTTGGGTTTAGGTTCTAGGATTTGAGGTATCAATGGTTTAGTGCCTAATGTTGGGATTTTTATACTTTGGGCTTGGGGTTTAGGGTATATGGTAGGGTTAGGGTTAGGGTTACTGTTAGTGTTAGGGTTAGGGTTTAGGTTGTTTTTTAGGTTTAACGTTTGGATTTAAGGATTTGAGTTGTTATATCTATGGTTTAATTTTTAATTTTAGGGTTTTGGTATTTTAGGCTTTGGGTTTAGGGTTAGGATTTAGGGTTAGGGTTAGGGTTAGGGTTCGTGTTAGGGATAGGGTTAGGGTTAGGGTTTAGTTTTTTTTTAGGTTTTAGGTTTTGGGGTTTAGGATTTTTGGTTTAAAATTTATGGTTTAGTGTTTAAAGTTTGGGTTTTGGTATTTTGGGCTTGGGGTTTCGGGTTTATGGTTTAGGGTTAGGGTTAGGGTTAAAGTTAGGGTTAGGGTATTGGTTAGGGTTAAGGTTTAGGTTTTTTAGGTTTTAGGGTTTGTGGTTTAAGATTTGAGGTTTAAAATCTAAGGTTTAGTGTTTATTGTTTGGGTTTTTGTATTTTGGACTTAGTGTATTTTTAGAGTTTATTTTCAGACTTAGGGTTTGGGGTTAGGGTTAGGGTGTATGTTTTTTTTAGGTTTTATGGTTCAGGGTTTACATTTGAGGTTTACAATCTATGTTTTAGTATTTAATGTTTGGGTTTTGGTATTTTGGGCTTAGGGTTTAAGGTTTATGGTGTAGGGTTACGGTTAGGGTTAGGTTTTTGGGTTTTGTTAGATTTTTGTGTTTAGGGTTTAGGATTTGAGTTTTAATATCAATGGTTTAGTGTTTAATGTTTGGGTTTTTTTTTATTTTAGGCTTAGGGTTTAGGGTATATGGTAGGGTTAGGGTTAGAGTTAATATTAGGGTTAGGGTTTAGGTTGTTTTTTAGGTTTAGCATTTGGATTTAAGGATTTGAGTTGTTATATCTATGGTTTAATGTTTAATTTTAGGGTTTTGGTATTTTAGGCTTTGGGTTTAGGGTTAGGATTTAGGGTTAGGGTTAGGGTTAGGGTTCGTGTTAGGGATAGGGTTAGGGTTAGGGTTTAGTTTTTTTTTAGGTTTTAGGTTTTGGGGTTTAGAATTTTTGGTTTAAAATCAATGGTTTAGTGTTTAAAGTTTGGGTTTTGGTATTTTGGGCTTGGGGTTTCGGATTAGGGTTATGGTTAAAGTTAGGGTTAGGGTATTGGTTAGGGTTAAGGTTTAGGTTTTTTAGGTTTTTAGGGTTTGTGGTTTAATATTTGAGGTTTAAAATCTATGGTTTAGTGTTTAATGTTTGGGTTTTTGTATTTTGGACTTAGGGTGTTTTTTAGAGTTTATTTTCAGACTTAGGGTTTGGGGTTAGGGTTAGTGATAACATGGGCAGCATGGATGACACTAACATGAGTGACATATACCCCTCAAGACCATTCACACGGAGTCAAGCAAAGGATCTCCAAGGCCTACAAGCAATGTTCATGAAATGGGAAGCATTAGAGGAGATTGAAGGTCACCAAAGAAGGACATACAATGTGTTAACATTACATCAAATTGAGAAGGAAGAAGGAAAGAGGCCATGTGTGCAAATGTCCATTTCATGAATTCAAGAATTCACAAAAGAAGGCAACCAAACAAGGCCCTTACCTCATTAAGGGCAAAATTATCAAAGAAGTGTCTTCTTTATTTCCTTAGTATAAATATTAGTCTTTTATCATTTTGCAAGACTTAGACTATGTTGAATATTGACTCTCAAATTGTAGTATCTTCTTAGTGAGTAGTTAGTGAGTAAATTAGGGTGAATCTTGGGATTGCTAGTTAACTTCTTGAGTTTGATTAATCTAAGTGTTACCCCTTTGTGATTCTTGGTTTTCATTTGAATTATTCATCCTTGGGTTAAATTTAGGTTGTTGAAGTCAATTGGGAGGTGAGGGTTTTAGTCCCTTGTTGCCCATAATTTCAATAACTTGAGTTAATCCACATATCTCTTATTTCTTTGTGTCTTTCCTTGTTTGATCATTATCATTTGGTATCAAGAGCCTAGGTTTACATTTGTTCTTACAAATCTAGTCTTGGGTTGAAAAAAAAATCTGATTTTTTTTTGTTTTGTTGTTTTTGACACTAGATCCTTATTCGCTAGTGTAATTTGAGTCTAGGTTTCAAATTTTGTTCAAATTGGAGTTGTAGAAGTGAAGTTGTCATTGAAGGGTTTCAAGCTTTTCAAACTTTTCAAATTTTGAAAGTGGGTCTTTTGATAGAGGAGAAATTGGAGGTTAATAATTAGTGGGCTTTGTTCTCTTAGTTGAAGAGAAGAAATTCCTAAAATTTGAGCCAATTTCGAGTTGAATTGAGTGTATTGGGGTCTAGTGTGTGTTCTTGGTGTTCTTCAAGTTGTTCTTGAAGAAGAAGAAAGAAGAAAGTACATTTGATCCAACTTTTCAAGTCAAAGTTGGTCAAAAGTGTTTTTTGGGGGTCCATTTGTGGAATTTTGAAAAAAAAATCGAAATCTAAAAAAAAATAATAATTAAAAAATAATATATTTTCCACGTGGACTAACACGTCAGCAGCCATATCAGACGCCATCTGCCACGCCAGCGCCACACGGCATTGCATCAGCAGCCAGCGCAGCAGAGACCAGCCAACAAGGCCCAGACGCCTAGTCAGTGCGTGGGGCTCACTTTTAGAGGCTGAAAATTGCAGGTTTTTCCCTTGACAGCCTAAAAATATTCTAAGTATGGGGAGTTTTTTGGACCTAGAAATTTTTCTAAGTGTCCAAACTTCGTGATTTTTTTTCTATCATTTTTCCCTTGAATTCCTCAACTAACTAACAATTAATTAACATCTTTAATTACTTGTTAACTAGTTTTGATCATCAAATCATCCAATCAACATCTTCAAGTGATGAACTTTTTTGAGGCTTGAAATTTTTCTAAGTGTCCAAATTCACTTCTTCTTCTTCTAAACTCATTTTCCTTCTATTTTTCAACTATTTAACAATTAATTAACATCTGTGATTACTTGTTAACTAGTTTTTAATCATCAAATCATTTCTTTGATTCTTCAAATTAAGTAACAAGTAGTAATCTTCTACTTTTGTTACTTGGTTTATTTTGAGTCCGAATCTTTTGGTACTTCTTTATTCTACTTTTCTCATCTTAATTCGTTGATAACCTTCTTGATTCATGTCCGTTAGTTTTTTTTCTTCTTTTGGGTCGTCCTTCTTTCAAGAGTCACAAGAATCTATTCCATCACAAAGGATAGGTGATCTTGAGTTGATTAAACGGAGCTAGTTCACTATCAATTTTGAGAGGACGCCATAGAAGGTGAGTTGAGAGTTACATACGAGTGAAGTGAGGCTTTTGCTACTTACCTCGTTTGTTGAGTTTTGTAGGTATCATGTCTAATACAAGTCCAATTGGGGAGAGCTCGAAGAACATCATGGAGGTTCTCGCCAACATCTCTAAGCAAGTAGCAGAAATGAATGGAAGGATGGGAGGTATGGAGGAAAGGTTGGTACGGGTAGAAAATGAGAATAGAAGGAAAGCAATTCAACCCGAAAATGAGGAGATAAGGAGGACATCGGTGCATTCTACCACCCTTACTCCGGAACTGTCACGCCTCAAAACCTATTAAGACGGACAGGCACCCGATGCCCTAAAGGCCCGAGAGAACCAACTTACAACCTGTTCTTACCGAGCATAAACTATAACAATTGAGACAATTTAACTTTGGATGCAGCGATATAAACCAACGTAAGTAGATCCAAAAGTTATATACAAGACTTGGCCGTTTAGGCCACAACTCCTTAAGACACAACTGAACCATGTACATACGTCTACAAAGCCTCTAAAAGATAGAAGACTAGAGTAGGTCGGGACAGACCCCGCCTTACCCTTAACTACGATACAATACCAAACGAATTTACCAAGGACTTAATAAAGCTCCGAATCAACTTGGAGCTCACCAAAAGTAGCAGAATTTCGAGTGCTTCTACTGAGGAGGTCTACTAGCTGGAGTACCTGAGCCTGCAGCATGAAATGCAGCGTCCCCAATACGGGACGTCAGTACAAAAAATGTACTGAATATGTAAGGCAAAAAGTATATGTAATACAAGGCACAAATGAAATCAAGTAGCAACATATGAGTGCATAGATTAGGAGAGAAGACCACCTTTGCTTACTCTTGTGGAATCAAGTAAGCTAGATTCTTTTCTTTACCTTCTTTGTATGTTATAATCTTTGTTGGGCATGTGATACAAGTGACCAGCTGATCAGTGGTAGAAGAGGATGACCCATGCTAGGCGTATTAACCCCTGGGATGCGGTCCTCATAATTACACAACTTGGGATCGGCCCATGCTAGGCTTTCGCCCCTGAGCTGCCACCCTTCTATACCAATAGGGATCGGCCCATGCTAGGCTTTCGCCCCTGAGCTGCCACCCTTAATTAAATAGATTTCTTCACTTAGATTCTTTAATCTTTGAGATTATTGTTAATCAGTTCATAACTCTTTTGAGATGTTATTTTGGATAATCGTAACACTTTGAGATGTTGATTTGGTGGTCATAATCATCTTGGAGACATGAAATTACAAAACAGTAGTGGAATACATGAAAACAATACTTTGAGGCAGTAACAATGACATAAGGAGCTATGAAACATCAACACCTTACTTAAGACCTTAATGGCACAATTGACATCAATTGGCTTAGGAGAAGGATTCATTAAACTTTCTTTTGCAAATACCATTTCTATAACAGCACAAGGGGAAATTACACAAGTATAGAGTAGTGAACATATAATGAAGTAGTTCTATGTACTTAGAATGGGGAAAGAAATATTGTTAGCTATTTGGAGATAGTACGCTGCCACCATGCTTTCTTTTCTAGAAATAGAACTTATGAGAATCACTTCATTGATATTAATTGCAGGTGGCAGATTTCATGCCAAAAGGATATAGAATCGAATAGCCTTACATACCTTATATTTATGACCAATACCACTATCACGATTCAGCCTTCCTTATTGGGTGCTAATCTACAACATAAGTCATGATTAAGCTAACATCAGCAGCTAATCACAATAAGGTGCTCCAAATAGTAACCCTAAAAATATTTGATGGAATCAGGCCCATACACCCTACATAAATGGTGTTTGGGCGACCGACAAAACCCGTCCCTACACAGTATACAACTTCAAACAGCATTTCCAGAGATACCCAAACAGCCCTCAACAACAATATTCATAAGGCAGCCACTAACAATCTCAAATCTTTAAGCATAATAGGAGAATATTGACTCAAAGATTTATCATCATCCATGAATTCTTGATAAATATATACAAAATTCTCCAATCCAAACATGATCAAAGAGAGGAAAACAAATGGGTTGAAGTCTTACCTTAATTCTGGAAATTTATCCTCTAAACTTGTACTTCAAGAATTCAAACTCTCCTTCAAACTTCTTACTTGAAAATGAGACAGCACTCAAGAATCCCTAAGGTGTTTTAGGGCTGCTTATTGAAGCCAAGAGAGACCAAGAAAGAAACTTAAGAAAATCTGAAATTTTGCAAGTTCAAAATGGAGAGTAAGACTTGATCCTTATCCTTTGAAAAAGGAGGTGTTATGGCCGACACTCTTGACCAATTTTGGTCCATATAATGTCAAGTAGGTGCCCCACCTGCTTGTCCTTTTAACTTGGGCCCTTTTGGACTTAATATTATTGGACCTTGGCTGTCCATTTGTCCTTTGTTCTTTTAATCAGCTTGGGACAGATTAGTGCAAGTAGGTGGTACACACTTGGCCCAATAACATGGTAAAACAAATCTTAGGAGGTCATGTACTTACTTAGTTTCACTTGGGCTTTATCCATAATGGCCAATTGGCAGATTTGGCTGTTGGGCCTTCTTTCATTCACATTTTCTTTAATAGGTTTGGGCTTCAAATGAGCCCCTAAATATAAGCCTAAATCTGGTCAATCAAACTTGGGCCCTTTAACTATAATATAGATCAAGTAGGTGATGCAACTGCTAGCTCAATTACCACCTTACTATAATTACTTAAATACTTTCCATCGGAGTTAACTTGCAATACATATGCTAAAACGTGCAAGGCATTACATCACCTTCCAAGCTAGTTTAAACCAACACTAATCATGTAAGAAACATGATCCCTCACCTACACTATAANTCTGTCCCAAGCTGATTAAAAGAACAAAGGAAAAATGGACAGCCAAGGTCCAATAATATTAAGTCCAAAAGGGCCCAAGTTAAAAGGACAAGCAGGTGGGGCACCTACTTGACATTATATGGCCCAAAATTGGTCAAGAGTGTCGGCCATAACACCTCCTTTTTCAAAGGATAAGGATCAAGTCTTATTCTCCATTTTGAACTTGCAAAATTTCAGATTTTCTTAAGTTTCTTTCTTGGTCTCTCTTGGCTTCAATAAGCAGCCCTAAAACACCTTAGGGATTCTTGAGTGCTGTCTCATTTTCAAGTAAGAAGTTTGAAGGAGAGTTTGAATTCTTGAAGTACAAGTTTAGAGGATAAATTTCCAGAATTAAGGTAAGACTTCAACCCATTTGTTTTCCTCTCTTTGATCATGTTTGGATTGGAGAATTTTGTATATATTTATCAAGAATTCATGGATGATGATAAATCTTTGAGTCAATATTCTCCTATTATGCTGAAAGATTTGAGATTGTTAGTGGCTGCCTTATGAATATTGTTGTTGAGGGCTGTTTGGGTATCTCTGGAAATGATGTTTGAAGTTGTATTAATGTGTAGAGGAAGGGTGTGGTGGTTCACCATTTATGTAAGGGTTGTATGGGCCTGATTTCCATCAAATATTTTTAGCTACTGTTTTGGAGAACCTTATTGTGATTAGCTGCTGATGTTAGCTTAATCATGACTTATGTTGTAGATTAGCACCCAATAAGGAAGGCTGAATCGTGATAGTGGTATTGGTCATAAATATAAGGTATGTAAGGCTATTCGATTCTATATCCTTTTGGCATGAAATCTGCCACCTGCAATTAATATCAATGAAGTGATTCTCATAAGTTCTATTTCTAGAAAAGAAAGCATGGTGGCAGCGTACTATCTCCAAATAGCTAACAATATTTCTTTCCCCATTCTAAGTACATAGAACTACTTCATTATATGTTCACTACTCTATACTTGTGTAATTTCCCCTTGTGCTGTTATAGAAATGGTATTTGCAAAAGAAAGTTTAATGAATCCTTCTCCTAAGCCAATTGATGTCAATTGTGCCATTAAGGTCTTAAGTAAGGTGTTGATGTTTCATAGCTCCTTATGTCATTGTTACTGCCTCAAAGTATTGTTTTCATGTATTCCACTACTGTTTTGTAATTTCATGTCTCCAAGATGATTATGACCACCAAATCAACATCTCAAAGTGTTACGATTATCCAAAATAACATCTCAAAAGAGTTATGAACTGATTAACAATAATCTCAAAGATTAAAGAATCTAAGTGAATAAATCTATTTAATTAAGGGTGGCAGCTCAGGGGCGAAAGCCTAGCATGGGCCGATCCCTATTGGTATAGAAGGGTGGCAGCTCAGGGGCGAAAGCCTAGCATGGGCCGATCCCAAGTTGTGTAATTATGAGGACCGCATCCCAGGGGTTAATACGCCTAGCATGGGTCATCCTCTTCTACCACTGATCAGCTGGTCACTTGTATCACATGCCCAACAAAGATTATAACATACAAAGAAGGTAAAGAAAAGAATCTAGCTTACTTGATTCCACAAGAGTAAGCAAAGGTGGTCTTCTCTCCTAATCTATGCACTCATATGTTGCTACTTGATTTCATTTGTGCCTTGTATTACATATACTTTTTGCCTTACATATTCAGTACATTTTTTCGTACTGACGTCCCGTATTGGGGACGCTGCATTTCATGCTGCAGGCTCAGGTACTCCAGCTAGTAGACCTCCTCAGTAGAAGCACTCGAAATTCTGCTACTTTTGGTGAGCTCCAAGTTGATTCGGAGCTTTATTAAGTCCTTGGTAAATTCGTTTGGTATTGTATCATAGTTAAGGGTAAGGCGGGGTCTGTCCCGACCTACTCTAGTCTTCTATCTTTTAGAGGCTTTGTAGACGTATGTACATGGTTCAGTTGTGTCTTAAGGAGTTGTGGCCTAAACGGCCAAGTCTTGTATATAACTTTTGGATCTACTTAAGTTGGTTTGTATCGCTGCATCCAAAGTTAACTTGTCTCAATTGTTATAGTATATGCTCAGTAAGAACAGGTTGTAGGTTGGTTCTCTCGGGCCTTTAGGGCATCGGGTGCCTGTCCGTCTTAATGGGTTTTGAGGCGTGACAGACGAGTATCAAGAACTCTTAATCATTACGTCAATAATACTCACATAAGAGGGTGCTAGAGTCCGTGAGACAAGTCTCACTCGCACCATGATGATAAAGTAAAGCTTCAAGATCATAATCATCAAGTAAAGATAGGGATGACCAGTCATCCATAGAGTAAGTAAACCTCATAACTAGAAGCAAGCTTCCATAATGTAATGAGTCAACTCTAAAAGATACGAAGATAAAAATCTGAGCATAGCACTGATAGACTAGCAATGAACTTATGCCAGAACATGTAATTCTCACGAGATGAGATCGCCAGGGTCTCAGTACGTCTCCTAGTCATAGAACTATGTTGCCAACATAGGGGCACCTAGCTAGTGGAGGCCACCCAATAAACACGCTAGCAAGTTAGGATTCACCTTGGCCGGTGATTCCACCTCTTTTCAGTGTGAGAGAGACACCAGATTTCATGTTTAGCTCACATGATCTATGTCGGTTAGAGCTCAGGACAAGTATCCGGTTCACAACTGCCGTGAACCCCCCTTTATGATGTGGGGAAGACATCGATCAATTCACCTTAGCCAGTGAATTCCCCTTTTCGGTGTGGGGAAGACACAGAGCTTGGTTCACTTTAATCGATGAACCACCCCTTTTCAGTGTGGGGGAGACACTGGATTTCATGTAGCTCGCATGATCTACTTCCGTAAATGCTAAGAGAATTCTTTATGAGAGTAAGGAAGAATAAGTAGCATGTTCAAAGTGAACGATCGAGGAAGGGAGTAGAATCCTATGTTCATAGTGAACTAAATAAAGTAAGAGCTTAATGAATATAAATCATTAGTGTTTGATAGACATAACAAGTTGGGGGTAGCCATAATGGAGCGTGGATTATGTCACAAGAACTATATTTTATGAAATAATCAAATAAGGGATATAGCCAATGAAGATTGGCTTATTAATGTAAGTTACCCAACAAGAAGAAAAATGAAAAATCTAACTCATAAGTAGGGTAGACAATCGTGTCCTTAGTCTTGTGAATTGCTTACTCGATTCATTGTAGGTATGGGACTACAATGAATCATTGCCCTTTTAAGCAAAACATAAGATCAAAGGAGATCATTGAACTACGCAACAAGAAAATAGAAGAAACTGAAAAATAAACTAAGTGTGGATAAGGGCACTCTCGGCCTAAGTATCAAAAAAAAAGAAACATCGTTTAAGTTGTTCTAAAATTATGTTCTTGATTGCAGGGTCTTATGTTAATATAGAAAATGAGTTGTATGCCTTAATTGCATGAGAACGTGTCATATTTACATCATTTAACAAGATTAACGTTTCAAGTGAATATTAACGTTGTGACCGTGACTTGACACTTGTTTAGGAAAAGAGCTTTCCTTGTTCATGCATCGTCCCTTATGTGTTATGTGCATACACCCATACTTAGTACAAGTGTGTACTAACCCATATATTTTTACTATTTTTATAGACGTAGGTTCTGAAGAAGATTGAAGTTCGAAGAAGTGGTTTGGAATAGCGATCTCCAGACTTTGGTAGATCCTCTTGAGTTCGAGGATGATACACTTTATTATTCCATCTTAGTACATTACATTTAGCTAGTGACTATTGTCCCTAGCGTTTCTTTCCAAGTATTTATCCAAAGCGTTGTAATAAGGCCAATTGGTAAACTATTATTATTACTATTACGATCATTTATTTCATTTGTTTAATGTATTGATAGATGGTTGTTGAGTTTGAGCTAGTAGAACATCACTCTTACACGAAACTGTATAAAGTTTATGTATACTTCGCTAAGTATTAAAAAGTTTTAAATTTTCCGCAAATTTAACTGTATGATTGTGATGAGAAGAGGCTTGTCTGCGACCTCTGAGAGGTTAATGATGCCGGTCGTGGTTCGGATTCCAGAATCCGGGTCATGACAAACTTGGTATCAGAGCAAGAGGTTAAATTACCTAGGATCTAAATCTCAACACAACCACGTTACGTAGTTTCTAACTTATGGTTGTGAAGTGCACCACAATCATGATTTAGAGACTGTGTGATGTTAAGAATCTTCCCTTCTTCTACTCTTTATCGTGCTATATAGAGCTTTGACACTTTGTGTCATTCTAAGTATATAACTCCCTTCTTGTGTATACGTGTGTAGAATTAACACAAGAAGAAACGCCAACAGAAGAGTCGAAGAAGCCACTGCTGGAGGCAATCAAGCTCCTCCTCAAGCCCCAGCCGCTGAAGCTCAAGTACCCTCCAATGTAGTTGGAATAAAGGATGAAGAAGTTAGGGTGGCACTGCTTCAGATGGCCCAAGCCATTACTGTACAAGCACAAGCCATCAGGATTCAAGCCAATAGAGAAGTTGCCCCTAGTGAAAATCCGCAGGTTAGCACTTTGGCTAGTAGGTTGAGGGATTTTACTAGGATGAATCCCCCAGTCTACTATGGGTCCAAAACCAATGAGGATCCTCAAGGGTTTGTGGATGAGGTTTATAAGATTCTATGTGCTATGGGGTTAATGAAGAAGAAAAGGCCTAGTTGGCTGCTTATCAACTCAAAGATGTGGCTCAAGTGTTGCACAGGATGTGGGGAGATGGTCAAACACCTAGGGATGTTCTAGTCACTTAGGACGTTCTCAAAACTGCATTCCTAGAGAGATTCTTTCCCCGAGAACAGAGAGATGCTAAAGTCGAGGAATTCATCAACTTAGGACAAGGAGGGATGTCGCTTAGGGAATACACTTTGAAGTTTGTTAAGCTTTCCAAATATGCTTCTTCTCTTGTGGTGAATAGTAGGGATGAGATGAGCAGGTTTGTGACTGGTGTGTCGGAGGATTTGGAAGAGCAGTATCAGGCAGCGACCTTGCACGATGACATGGACCTTGGTAGGTTGATGGTTCATGCACAACAAGTTGAGGAGAGTCATCGGAGAAAGAGAAGCCGAGAGAGCAAGAAGTCTAGGCCCTCGGATCAGTCCAGTTCGAGCGATGGTAATAGTTTCTTTAGAGTTCGGGATAGGCCCAAGTTCAAGAAGGGGCACAAGCACTCAAGTAATCCTACTTCTTCTAAGAACACTAAAAACAAGGAGGGCAATGATAGGAATGACTAACCTGACCGAAGGGCGTGTGGTAAGTGTGGTCGTGCGCATAGAGGTGAGTGCATGGTAGGGTTTAATGGATGCTATGGGTGTGGTAAGAGTGGTTACGTGGTTAGGGACTGCCCAAACGTGAGGAATTAGGCCAAGGCAAATACTCAGCCTCGTCCTAATTCCAATGCAGCAACTGAACCTCCTAAGAGGAACCAATTCTACACGTTGAAGGGAAGAGAGGAGCAAGAGAAGTCCGCGGATGTGGTTACACTTGCATGTCTTTCCTTTTCCTAGTTATGCATTATCGGATCCGGAATCTGCCTTGTATTTTGTTACTCCACTAGTAGCCAGTAAAATTGATTTGCTTCCTGAGATTCTGGATGAGCCATTTTTTGTTAATACTCCCATAGGGGTCAGTGTTAGGGCCAAAAGGGTATATGGAGAAAGCCAAATAGTTTCTAATCTTAAGCCAACAAGAGGTTATCTAAGGGTTGAGAAATAAGGAGGTTGCCACCGTAATAGTGTTAAGGGGAATCAACCTTGTTGAGAGGGCAACATGAGAGGACGAAGCCAATAAGAAATTCTGTGACCCTCACATATTCGGTTCTTAAAGTTGGACAAGCATTTTCTAAGTCCAATTTGGTTACTTCAAACTCTAAATCTTAGTGCATTAGGCGGGTTTTGGTGTTTTGAGTCCACAAATGTATGATTGTGACGAAAGCTAAGAAGAGGCTTGTTGGCAACCTCTGAGAGGTTAACGACGTCGGTCGCGGTTCGGATTCCAGAATCCAGGTCGTGATAATATCTAAATGTATTACTCCAAAATGTCCTTCTAATCTCAATTCAATAAGCTCATAACATAGGGTATGCCAATCAATTGGACAAGTCCCAACATACCCTATCCACACAACTTGTGAATGCCATAAAATCTTACAAAGAATCAATAACCATCATAAAGAATGATATAAGGTTAGTAAGTGACGTAAACAAGTTAAGGTGAGTAAAGAGATAACTAAGAGTTAAGTTATAAGATTGACCTAATATAGAGTGTTAGAAAGAAGTGAGACGAGTCTCAAGAACACTTAATCGTTACGTCAATAATACTCACATAACAGGGTGCTAGAATCCGTGAGACAAGTCTCACTCGCAGCATAATGATAAAGTAAAGCTTCAAGATCATAATCATCAAGTAAAGTTAAGGATGACCAGTCATCCATAGAGTAAGTAAACCTCATAACTAAAAGCAAGCTTCCATAATGTAATGAGTCAACTCTAAAAGATAAGAAGATAAAAATATGAGCTTATCACGGATGGACTAGCAATGAGCTTGTGCCAGCACATGCAAGTCTCATGAGATGAGATCGCCAGGGTCTCACTACTTCTCCTAGTCTTAGAACTATGTTGCCAACATAAGGGCACCTAGCTAGTGGAGGCCATCCACTAAACACGCTAGCAAGTTAGGATTCACCTTGGCCGGTGATTCCACCTCTTTTTGGTGTGGGGGAGACACCGGATTTCATGTTCAGATCACATAATCTATGTCGGTTAAAGCTTAGGACAAGTATCCGGTTCACTATCTCAGTGAACCCCCCTTTACGATGTGGGGAAGACATCGATCGATTCACCTTAGCTGGCGAATCCCCCTTTTTGGTGTGGGGAAGACACTGAGCTTGGTTCACTTTAATCGGTGAACCACCCCTTTTCAATGTGTGGGAGACACTGGATTTCATGTAGCTCGCATGATCTACTTCCGTTAATGCTAGAGAATTATTTAAGAGAGTAAGAGAGAATAAGTAGCATGTTCAAAGTGAACGATCGAGCAAGGGAGTAGAATCATAAGTTTGTAGTGAACTAAGTAAAGTAAGAGCTTAATAAACATTAATCATTAGTGTTTGATAGACATAAAAGTTGGGGGTAGCCTATAATGGAGCATGAATTATGTCCCAAGAACTATATATTATGAAATAATCAAATAAGGGGCATAGACAATAAAGATTGGCTTATTAATATAATCATACCCAACAAGAAGAAGAATGAAAAATCTAACTCATAAGTAGGGTAGCCAATAGTTTCCTTAGTCTTGTGAATTGCTTACTCGATTCATTGTAGGTATGGGACTACAATGAATCATTGCACTTGTAAGCAAAACAAAAGATCACAAAGGAGATAATTGAATTGTACAACAAGAAGATAGAAGAGACCAAAAAATAAACTAAGTATAGAAAGGGTGACTCTCGGCCTTAGAGCAAAAATAATAAAAGTCGTTTAAGTTGTTCTAAAATTATGTTCATGATTCCAAGGTCTTACGTTCGATAGAAAATGAGTTGTGTGCCTTAATTGCATGAGAATGTGTCATATTTACATCATAAAGAAAAGTTAATGTTTTAAGTAAACCATAACGTTAGTACAATAACATTTACACTTTGTTTAGGAAAGAGCTTTCCTTGTTCATGCATCGTCCCTTATGTTTTATGTGCATACAACTATACTTAGTACAACTGTGTACCAACCCCATATATTTTTACCATTTTTATAGACGCAGGTTCTCAAGAAGATTGAAGTTCGACGAAGCGGTTTGGAATAGCGATCTCCAGAGTTTGGTAGGTCCTCTTGAGTTCGAGGATGCTACACTTTATTATTCTAGATTAGTACATTAGATATAGCTAGTGACTATTGTCCCTAGCATTTCTCTACAAGTATTTATTCAAAACGTTGTAATAAGGCCAATTGGAGAACTATTATTATTATTATTACGATCATTTATTTCATTTGTTCAATCTATTGATAGATGGTTGTTGAGTTTGAGCTACTAGAATATCACTCTTAGACAAAACTATATGAAGTCTATCTACACTTCGTTAAGTAATTAAGAGTTTTAAATTTTCCGCAAATTTAATTGTATGATTGTGATGAAAGCTAAGAAGAGGCTTGTCTGCGACCTCTGAGAGGTTAATGACGCCGGTCGCGGTTCGGATTCCAGAATTCGTGTCGTGACATTTAATGAGTCATTCTCCTTAAGGGGGGATGGTGTTTTAAGGTATCAAGGGCGGTTGTGTGTTCCTAATGTTGATGATTTGAGGAACCGGATTCTTGAGGAAGCTCATGGGTTCCGTTATTCCATTCATCAGGGGTCAACAAAGAAGTATCATGATCTTAGGGAGGTGTATTGGTGGGAAGGTTAGAAAAGGGACATAGCGGAGTTTGTTTCTAAGTGTCCAAATTGCCAACAAGTGAAAGCCGAACATCTAAAGCCGGGTGGCTTACTAAAAGAAATCCAAATTCATACTTGGAAGTGGGAAGACATCAATATGGATTTTGTTGTAGGTTTGCCTAAGACCCAAAAGCAATATGACTCCATATGGGTGGTGGTTGATAGGTTGACCAAGTCCGCTCATTTTATTCCGGTCAAGTCACTTATTCGGCGGAAGATTATGCTAAGATCTTCATAGATGAGATTGTATGTCTCCATGGTGTTCCGTTATCCATCATATCGGATAGGGGTGCACAATTCACATCTAGGTTTTGGAGGTCATTCATAGAAGGGTTGGGTACTAAGGTGAAGTTGAGTACCGCTTTTCATCCCCAAACGGATGGTCAAGCGGAACGTACTATCCAAACCCTTGAAGATATGCTTAGAGCTTGTGTCATTGACTTCAAGGGAATTTGGGATAAGCACTTGCCTTTGGTGGAGTTTTCTTATAATAGCTTTCATTCATCCATCTCCATGGCTCCCTATGAAGCCTTGTATGGTTGGAGGTGTAGGTCTCTTATTGGGTGGTTTGAAGTTGGTGGGTCTTTGATTCTTGGTCCCGATTTGATTTATAAGACTTTGGAGAAAGTTCATATTATAAGGAATCACTTGCAAACGACCTATAGTCGGCAAAAGTCTTATGCCGATCATAGGAGGAGGGATCGAGAGTTTGAAGAAGGTGATAAGGTGTACTTAAAAATTTTGTCTATGAAACGGGTTGTTAGATTTAGCAAGAAAGGGAAGCTAAGTCCTCGTTATATGGGTACCTATTAAATCTTGCAAAGGGTTGGAAAGGTTGCCTATGAATTGAGGTTTCCTAGTGAATTGGCTTCGGTTCATCCAGTTTTCCATGTTTCTATGTTAAAGAAGTGTGTTGGTGATCCCGAGTCCATTCTTCCTATTGAGGGTCTTGGTGTCAAGGATAACCTCTCCTCTGAGGAGGTCCCGGTTCAAATTCTTGATAGGCAAGTAGAGAGGTTGAGGAACAAAGAGGTGGTTTCCGTAAAAGTGTTATGGAAAAATCACCTAGTTGAGGGTGCAACATGGGAGGTCGAGGCCTACATGAAGTCCCGTTACCCTCATTTTTTTATAACTAAGGTTAGTTATCCTTTTTAATAATATAAATATGACTAGAAATTTAAGTCTCTTGATTTTTGGAGTTTGCAAAATATGCATTTTTAAATACTTCACACTGATGTTACAATGAGAAGTGCATTTGAACTTGAAATTTTTGCTTTTGGCTTGTTTTGAGTTATGTTGTGCATTTTGATATGGTGAGTCTTTATGAAGTGATGTGTGGCATATAGATATGTTGAACCTTGTTCTAATTGACTCATGTATAGCATGTTAAGCTCATGTTATTGTTATTATGAGAAGGAAAAATGCCTCATGATGTAATGTTTGATCCTTATGATTAGTAATTGAAGTTTTGAATTGCCTTGAGTGAAATTATATGAATTATGTTGTATTGTATTGATGTTGTTGGTTGGGCTGCTAGTCTTGAGTCTATTCCTTCCTTCAAAAGAATTTTAGTGTCATTCGGGGACGAATGTTCCTAAGGGGAGGATAATGTAACATTTCGAAAATCCAAGACTTTGCTTAAAGCCTATAATAGGTGTATTGAGGTCTAGACACTGTTTTTAGAACTATAATAAAGAATCTATGTCATTTGAGAAGTGTAGAAACCAAAATGTCTAAGAACGTTCATGCCGTTTGCAGATGTGGTATAAGGACGTACTAGCGTGCCTTAGCCTATTTAACTAGCTTTTAGGAGTCGAAAATGCATGAAATTAGGTTTAAGGGTGTATAACATGTGTCTAAGATGTTTCATGGTCAAAATGTTCGGGTACGAACCCCCAATGACAAACCAAGGGCCCTTGAGGAGGACCCTTGCAAGTTTGTGTCAACACTGCCTGGGCAGTGTGCATCGACGAGATGCAGGCTACAATCCGTGTGTGGATCGAGGGGGCGTTGATGCCAACTGTCGTCCCACACTTAGCCAAAATGGAAAGGCCTTCACCTGTACAAATCTCTGACCAGAACTACGGATGTGCAGGACGGAGGGGGGCAAAGTCGTCGACTCACAGACGGCCCGTCATAGTGCTCTCAACCTAGAGGTCATAGTGCTCTCCAGAACATTAACCGTAGGCTCCATACTCAAAATCACTTGAATATTAACGGCTCGGGCTAAAGCAAGCAAAGCCTCTCTATCTCTCTATTATTCATTTTTGAATGAACCACGGGAACCTCATTACCTGCTTCCACAATAGGGATTTGATCACCTTGAGGAGGCACTTGAGCACCTTGGACTCCTTGAGCACCTTGAGGAACTTGCTCAACCTGCTCAACTTGAGGAGGAGCTTCGTCATTCATCCTCCCCTCTTCCAACCTTCTAGCGGCTATCCTTCTTGTATTCATCTCCTAGAAATACAAGTAAACACATTAACAAGGATACTCATAAAATTTACTCAACGGACATATGAGTAGAAAAGAAGGGAAACTATATCATCCTATAGCCTCTCGCCCATAGATGTGTCGCGACTCACTCTGATCGTCGAGACTCTAATAGACGTGACTTGATGAGACTTTTTGATTGCTAAGACTATTTTTATATTCGATACTCTGATACCAAGCTTGTCACATCCCGATACCACACCCTAGAGAAGATATGGCACTCTCGGAGTGCAACTGACGTACTTGACCTCTCGGAGGTCTTATACAAGCCCTTTCGTATCGTCCATCTCATAAACATAGTGAAAAGTAGTGCGGAATTAAAATTTTCACAAACATTTTCACAGTCTTTAAAATCTCTTTCATATAAAACTCATAGGAAATACTAAGTCGCATTTCATCAAATCTTAGACACAAGAGTACATGGGACACGGCCATACACAATAGAAATATGGTACTACTAAGTCTATTAAAATACTTCAATAATAGAAATATGGTACCTACTAGTTATATTACAATCCTAAGAATCACTTACGCAATATAAAGAGAGGTCGCCCATAGAACCTCTCTTGGCATGCCTAAATGATCCTCAAGACTACTTATAATAATACATACACACTTACAAGACACCAAAACACATAACATGTATAATATGACATTCTCCTTACTAAGGCTATCAAAAGACTTACTTAAGTACTCCTAGAAGAGAACACCCATACACTCTCTTCAAGGCTACCTAAATAATCCTTAAGACTACCTAAGTATAGATCATGCCCAAAGTATTCACAAACTTCCATAACTAGAGTCATTCTCAAGACTTCCTTATATAATATATGAAGAGATCATCCTTTATGGCCCCTTCAAACTTTAATTAAGGAATCCTTAAGTCACTCTAGATTAGGTAGTCATTCATTTACATGCTTTCTTACATAAGTCATTATTTCATTAGTCCCTTAAGAGGAATTCATCACATAGAGCACATTCAAGTAATGGTCTTAGAGAAGACCTAGGGACTCTCACTAACATATTCAAAGCCTATTGTGCAATGTCTAGATAGCGTCCCATACCCTCACCTAAACTTCATAGAACTTCTCTATTGCTATCCCATAAGATTAGAATACGCAATAACCGACATATACCACGATAGCTAAACATGGAATCCGGAGTTCTAACCTTCTCCGATGAGGGTGTTCTACTTGAGAATTGTAGAACTTGGACACATCCCATTTAGGCACATGGTTAAGAAATATGAAGGGCTTTTATGTACTCTAGTCTCATTCTCAAGTAGAGATACATTTTACTCTAGTCACCGTCTAAAGTAGAGATACTTCCAATAACATACTCACTCGGTGCTAACCTTTAATCTCATAGAGTAATTTACATTAAAGGATCACATGAAGAGGTTCCATATCTAATTCATAACCTAATTACATTCACCCTACCAAAGAGGTCCACTAGGTCTACCTTACAATGGCGACAAATATAGCTCATCATAACTATCCTAAGGATGATATGATGTCGTTCCATCCAATAAACCTTAGGTCCACCATTCATACAAGAAGGATACCATTACGGCCCTCGACTTCAAGGTTCACAACCTTACCACTAGGTTTAAGATTCCACATACATGACCTTCTTAACATAATTTAAGGTCTCACAATATCACTCATTCATACATGACAAGGGTGCACTAAGCCTACCTAGTCAAGACATCTAATATTCACATATCATTCATACATGTATCAAGTAAGGGACACAAGTCTACCAAAACAAGACACAACATACTTTACTTTATTACATATAGCATATCATTCTTTGAAGCACTTAGGAATTACCCTTATCATCTTTATGTAATCCTATAAATTACTATAACATAATCGATAAAACCATTATATACTCGTATAGTCGAGTAGGAACAATCATGCATCAACTCTAAGAATACACACATAAACACAAAGTCATAGTCTAACATGATAAACCTAAAAATATCAAACTTTCACATTACTAGCATGTAGATAGATATGATCATACTTCACATAATCAACTACACAAATTATCATAATAATTCAAGTAGTGCCGACAAGGCCATGATCATCATAATACGTAAATTAACGACGAGAAGGCCATATCAATTGCAAGTAAAACACATAGCACCGACACCATAAGTGGACCATACCAATAACAATATAAGTGAAGTCTAATTAACATAAAATAAAGAGAATTAGGGCAGCGTACCACCAATCCATTTTCACCACTTCAATCCATAGCTAAATCATCCAATTCAATACCATAAGACCCTTACACATGTACATGAAGATCAATTCAATACAAAAACTATAATACTCAATTAATCTAAGTCAATTAAATATAGATTTATCAATCTAAGACCAATTAGACATCAATTGATACAATTCTTACATCATTCAATAGTCCATAGAAAACTACACTAGAATTCATAAGGATTAAGAAAATATCACTTAAACCATAAAGTATTCAAAGGTTAATTAAGTTAAAATCATTTAATTAACAACAATTTAATCAATATTCAATGATTCAAAACCTTTAATGCAAGAACCCATGGATAGATCATAAAATTGGACAAGTTCATCTTTGAAAACTTTAGAAAACATCTTTGAATTTTGGCTCCTTGATGAATAGAGTTTCAAGGATCAAAAACCATACCTCAATGATGTAAATCCTCCAATTTTATGAATAATCACCATTCAAATCTCCAAGATCTTCCTTGAGTTTTGGCTCCAATGGAGTTCTAGAGAATTTCTAGGATATTTTGGATTTTGATTTTTGAAAATTAAATTCTTCTAAGTGTTAAAGACTTATTGTCACGACCCGAAAGTACCCCCTAGAAGTTGGGGCTAACTCACGGATCGTGGACGGGCATACTTGACCCCTTTGGGGTCTCATACAAGCCATTCAACTCTCGTTCATAACATAAAGCATGAAAAGTAGTGCGGAATTAAAACTTTTCACGATAATAATTAAATAAGAGAAGTCTTTCATAAAACTAGGAAATCTTATCGTCACAAGCCAACTTAAAGACACAACTTATAATCTTAGGGACACGGGCCTTTATAATAAAAGGAAATACATAAATACGTCTTAATGAAGAAACTAAGAAACATAAACTATGTCCTCGAATATATGAGGACATACAAAATTCTTGAGAGATAGAGTTCCCAAGCTTCAACTTCGATCATCCAAAAGGCTTTCGACCTATACTCATAAGGTATATAACAGTACGGGGTTAGTACAAACAATGTACTAAGTATGGCATATGCAAAAACATGTAAAAAGGGACTTTTTTAGCAAAATAAGCTTTCATGCCAATTTAATAAAACATTCATGAACTTATGAACAAAACAACATAAGAATCATTACTTAACACTTAAAGAAGAACTTCAATAATTTTACCTCAACATTACACTTTACAGTAAGCACACTTGACTTCACAGTGAACTACGCATGTATACCACTCTCACACAAGTACTCTCCTCCAATAGGACTCTTAGGTCACACTAAGTTCAATGTGAGAGTAGCATCCCATACTACCACTCCCACTAGCGCTCCTAATGGATTCCCAAGGATTTGAGCACGTTACAACAAGTTGCCCAAAAAGATGCATTTACAGTAAGCTTTACATTTAGCATTACAGTGAACCAATTTAAAAAATTATAGTAAGTTTAAAAGGTTTACATTAAACTAAAGACTCCAACAATGGTGAACTTCCAAAGTATTGCAAATGAGGAAGTGAGCCCATTTCATTAGGAGTTTCCCTACCTAAGGATAATTCCAAGATTCTCTAAGGTAAGACATGAAGGAAACATCTAGACACTTCCTTCAACGCACACCCAAGCGATCCAAAAGACTACCCCCGTTCGGCTTACTCACCTCGGGAGAACAAGTCATTACTCAAAGACAAGACCTTAGAAGAACACCCAACAAAATACCAAAGGCTTCCCTTTCGGAATGCCTACTTAGTGCAATGAGTAGGATGGCGTCTCATACCAGCACCTACCCTAAGTAGTACATTCTTTTAGAAGGTTTGGCACCAAGTCTTCCATTTCGGAAGGTCCTACTTAGTGCAATGGATAGGTAGCATCCCATACCACCACCGACCCTAAGTAGCACATTCTTTTAGAAGACATAGTTCAATCAAATCACATAGGTAACACATTAATTAGACAACTTATCATTTTCATTACTTTTGTGGGGGCTTAGCTTAACCGATAAAGACCATAAGATCTAGGCATTGAATCCCGATATTAACCCCTATCGGATGAGGGATCCTCACTTGCCTATAGTAAGGTCATACTTCTTAGCTTTTACATGGCTTTTCGAATAGCTACACCTTTGCGGGCACATAGTTAAGGGATAGAGAGATTGCTACTAAGTGACTCATTCTCTAATAACGAGGAGTACTCATATCAAAAGGTATAAGGGAATACGACATCTAGACTCACGAAGCGTATCACATCTCTTCTTCCTATCCTCTCGATGCTAGGCATAACTCCCCACTGATTCTCACATTATAGACTATAGGTTAAGGATAACTAGCGAATTCCACATCTCGAATCACAAAGTTCATTCATCCTCCGACCTATATAGGAAAGCTCGTTAGGAATAGTGAGGTTGCTACTAGACACTTCATCTCAACTCACGAAGAGTGTCCACCCCAAGACTCCCCTTATTACTAAACATAGATTCATTCATTCACTTAAAGTGTGTGTACATGTAAGCACACCTTGCACATAAGCATCATTTCATACACATTACTTCTAAACATGATTTAGACTTCCATTTATCAACTTACACACTTTACATACTTCACTTAGTCACATTCTTCAATTAGACCAAAATCTAGGTCAAACATACCATCCAAGCTTCACAACCACAACACAAGACCCATTTACCATTTATATTCATTCTATCATTTAGACCTTCAAGGTCACATACTCAATACATATTAAACATTACCAACTAATGAAATAAGCACCGCCACCTAGAAGGTGGACCATACCACTCAAGATCAATTTATCATAAGCATAAAACAATATAGCAACTCTTCAATTTACTAAGCCATAACAACCTACAAATATTTTTATCATTAATTCAACATAATAAATCCCTTAGGGCAGTAGCTAAACCAACATTACAACACAATAAAACCAAAGTTCATTTCATACATAAACATGATCATTTGACCCAATTCTTAAACCACCATTTGAAAGGAAACTTTAATATGATTTCATTACGGTTTTAGCATTAGAATCACCAAATAACACTAATAACATCATTAATTTATCATTAGAAACATTTTCATGCATGACCCATATTGGGTTGAAGATAATAGAAGTTAGGGTTGAAAACCCCTTTTTGAAATTCATTGAAAATGGCATCTTGAATGAAAGGGGTATTCAAGAATGGATACCATACCTCAATAAGCAAGAAAACATAAGAATTTTGGTGAATAAATCACGTCCAACCAGCCCTCCTATCCTTCCCTGACCTCTAGCTTTCAATGGTGACTTTGAGAGAGTCTTCTAAGAGAGAGGGGTTTTGGGTTTTAGGAAGACAAGTCTAAAATGAGGTCTTAGAGCTTAGAACACTTTAGTATACCTAATAAACACTAAAACTAACGTCCTAGGGTCATAAAAGACTTGGGGTGAATTTTCCAAACACCCCAAGCCTTAACAGGGAACTTACAGTTTTTGGACCCTTCAGAGACGAGACCTAACCAACGGACCGTCTATGCATCAACGGGCCGTTGGTGGGGTCTCGTGGGTTGACACTTAGCTCCAAATGGAGCCTGACTAACTAAACTTGCAGGTACAACCGACGGAGAAAGACGACGGGCCGTTGGTTGGACCACTGGCCGGCGTTGCCTTCGTTGGTGGACACTGCCAAGGCAGTTTTGGTCCAAGTCTTGGGCCCTTCATCTTGGGCCCCTTGTGGGTCCTAGGTGGGGTCGTACCCTGATGTTAAATCCCTAAACTAAGTCGTCTAAGTCTTAGGAACATATCATCCAAGTTTCAAGCAAAATGAACACGTAAAACTATTCCAAACACAACAAGACACACTAGTTCATTCTAGGGCACACATTCCGAACATCACGGACGTTTTAGGTCGATTGACCTCCAAACTCAACCAAACTTCATACACACCTTAGGAATACTAAACTAACTCAGTTTAACACAAAATTCACTCAAGCAACACTTATGAAGCTCTAGTTCACCTTACTTCGTTTTAGGGCATTACATTCTCCCACACTTGGGATAATATTCGTCCTCGAATGACACTTAAACTTCAAGAACAACAAGAACTCACTTAGCATCACATAACACCACACAATCATGATTAAATATCAACATCAAAGCATCAACTAACAAAGAACATCATTTCACACTTTTTCACACTTAGCAACATAGGCCATTTCTACCAAATTTCACAAGTTTCAAAAACTCATTCTTAACCTTCTTTTACGGAGGAACTAACTTCTCCAATATTAAACATGCTCGTATACAACACTTTTGCACACATTGAAACTTCAATTCAATATAAAACAATTTTCTTCAAAAATAGGAAATTTCACAGTGAGCATTCACTGTGTCACTGCCAAACATACCAAAATTTTCAAGATTTCACTCTTTGAGCACTTCATCAAGATAACATGATCATATGAACTATAAAACCGCATAAACTCATTCTATAACATCTTGAAACCATAATTCATAAAAAGTGCAATTTTCTCAAAATTTGGACTTACTTACAGTGAATTCAAAACTTCACTGTGTCACATGCTTTAAAATTTCCATAATACACCTTTCAAGCAACTTTAACAAGATAACATGACAATATGAGAGATAATACTATATTAACTTACTCCAAAGAGACTTGACAAGTTTCACTATGTGCAATGTGAGAGTAACATCCCATACTACCACTCCCACTTAGTGACCCTTGAGGATTCTCTTGGACTAAGTACATTACATGGTATTTTAGTCAACTCACTCTCCCCCACTTAGGGTAAAGCCATATTCAAGTCCTCATACTTCAAAGTACCATTATGTCCCTCATAAGGTAGGAACTCATACTACTCCTAACTCATGCACATCAAGTCTAAACATCAACCTTACAATTTAAGCATAACACTTCCCTTTTACAATTCAAGCCTAGACAAAAAATCTCTTAAATATCACCTCATTCAACACTTAGGCACCACTTAACTCAATCTCATTGAACAAAAATTCCTCACTAGATATTCATACCACATTTCCATCTTAGTGTAAGCCTACACAACAACATCTACCAATCACAAGAACAACTATGAAACATTAGTCACACAAGAGAGTTGCCTTCAACTTCTATAAAATCTCCACATTCTTTCAACCTTCCTCAAATTTACACCTTAAAGCATTTCTACCATCATTGAACATATTCACAAAATAACTCATTTGTTCTCAAAGGCACTTTATTCAATCCTTATAACTCTTACCATGCTTAGAACTACATCACCATAAGGTTTGTCATACAACACTTCCAAACTCGTAAATCACACCTAGCCATAAATGGCATCACATCACAATTCTTAAATCTTACCTTCATATTTACTCTTCTAGCCACAAAACCATCATTTAATCAAAACAAACCTTTTTCTCTCCCTCAAACTTAGAAACATATCCCTTTCCAAGCAATCACACCTAGAAAACCACCGGGCAAAGGATAAGAAGAGATCTTATGGAGTTAAGCACTATGGCAAGATTCAAGAGTAATGAAGAAAGTGAAACTCTATCGTCCTATAGCCTCTTGTCCATGGATGTGTCGCGATTCACACCAATGACCAAGATACTACTAGACTTGGCTTGTGAGACTTTTAGACCTTAAACTATTTCCCAAAACCTTATGCTCTGATACCAAGTCTGTCACGACCCGAAAGTACTCCCTAGAAGTTAGGGCTAACTTACGGATCGTGGCCGGGCGTACTTGACCCCTTTTGAGTCTCGTACAAGCCCTTCAACTCTCGTTCATAACATAAAGCATGAAAAGTAGTGCGGAATTAAAAAATTTCACGATAATAATTAAATAAGAGAATCTTTCATAAAACTAGGAAATCTTATCGTCACAAGACAACTTAAAGACACAACTTAGAATCTTAGGGACACGGCCCTTTACAATAAAAGGAAATACATAAATAAGTCTTAATGAAGAAACTAAGAAACATAAACTATGTCCTCGAATATATGAGGACATACCAAATTCTTGAGAGATAGAGTTCCCAAGCTTCAACTTCGATCTTCGAAAAGGCTTCCGACCTATACTCATAAGGTATATAAAAGTATGGGGTTAGTACAAACAATGTACTAAGTATGGCATATGCAAACACATGTAAAAAGGGACATTTTTAGCAAAATAAGCTTTCATGCAAATTAAATAAAAAATTCATGAACTTATGAACAAAACAACATAAGAAGCATCATTTAACACTTAAAGAAGAACTTCCATAATTTTACCACAACATTAGACTTTACAGTAAGCACACTTGACTTCACAGTGAACTACGCATGTATACGACTCTCACACAAGTACTCTCCTCCAATAGGACTCTTAGGCCACACTAAGTGCAATGTGAGAGTAGCATCCCATACTACCACTCCCACAAGCGCTCCTAATGGATTCCCAAGGATTTGAGCACATTACAACAAGTTGACCAACAAGATGCATTTACAGTGAGCTTTACATTTAGCATTACAGTGAACCAATTTAAAACATTATAGTAAGTTCAAAAGGTTTACATTAAACTAAAGACTCCAACAATGGTGAACTTCCAAAGTACTGCAAATGAGGAAGTGAGCCCATTTTCTTAGGAGTTTCCCTACCTAAGGATAATTCCAAGAATCTCTAAGGTAAGACATGAAGGAAACGTCGAGACACTTCCTTCAACGCACACCCAAGCGATCCTCAAGACTACCCCGTTAGGATTACTCACCTCGGGAGAACAAGTCACCACTCAAAGACAAGAACTTAGAAGAACACCCAACAAAACACCAAAGGCTTCCCTTTCGGAATGCCTACTTAGTGCAATGAGTAGGATGGCGTCCCATACCACCACCTACCCTAAGTAGTACATTTTTTTAGAAGGTTTGGTACCAAGTCTTCCCTTTTGGAAGGTCCTACTTAGTGCAATGGATAGGTAGCGTCCTATACCACCACCTACCCTAAGTAGCACGTTCTTTTAGAAGACTTAGTTCAATCAAATCAAATAAGTAATATATTAATTACACAACTTATCATTTTCATTACTTTTGTGGGGGGTTAGCTTAACCGACAAAGACTATGAGAGCTAGGCATGGAATCCCAATATTAACCCCTATCGGAGGAGTGATCCTCACTTGCCTAGAGTAAGGTCATACTTCTTAGCTTTTACATGGCTTTTCCAATAGCTACACCTATGCGGGCACATAGTTAAGGGATAAAGAGATTGCTACTAAGTGACTCATTTTCTACTAACGAGGACTACTCATCTCAGAATGTATAAGGGAATACGACATCTCAACTCACGAAGCGTATACCACCTCTTCTTCCAATCCTCTCATTGCTAGGCATAACTCCCCACGGATTCTCACATTATAGACTATAGGTTAAGGATAACTAGCGAATGCCACATCTCGACTCACGAAGTGCGTTCATCCTCCGACCTATCTAGGAAAGATCATTAGGAATAGTGAGGTTGCTACTAGGAACTTCATCTCAACTCCGAAGAGTGTCCACCCCAAGACTCCCCTTCTTACTAAACATAGCTTCATTCATTCACTTAAAGTGTGTGTGTGTACATGTAAGCACACCTTGCACATAAGCATCATTTCATACACATTACTTATAAACATGCTTTTGACTTCCATTTATCAACTTACACACTTTACATACTTCACTTAGTCACATTCTTTAATTAGACCAAAATCTAGGTCAAACATACCATCCAAGCTTCACAACCACAACATAAGACCCATTTACCATTTCTATTCATTCTACCATTTAGACCTTCAAGGTCACATTCTCAATACATATTAAATATTACCAACTAATCAAATAAGCACCGCCACCTAGAAGGTGGACCATACCACTCAAGATCAATTTATCATAAACATAAAACAATATAGCAACTCTTCAATTTACTAAGCCATAACAACCTATAAACATTTTTATCATTAATTCAACACAATAAATCCCTTAGGGAAGTAGCTAAACCAACATTACAACACTATAAAACCAAAGTTCATCATAGATAAACATGCTCATTTGACCCAATTCTTAAACCACCATTTGAAAGGAAACTTTAACATAATATCATTGGGGTTTTAGCATTAGAATCACCAACTTACATTAATAAAATCATTAATTTATCATTAGAAACATTTTCATGCAAGACCCATATAGGGTTGAAGATAATAGAAGTTAGCGTTGAAACCCCCTTTTTGAAATTCATTGGAAATGGCTTCTTGAATGAAAAGGGTATTAAAGAATGGATACCATACCTCAATAAGCAAGCAAACCCAAGATTTTTGGTGAAGAAATCACGTCCAACTAGCCCTCCTATCCTTCCTTGACCTCTAGCTTTCAATGGTGACTTTGAGAGAGTCTTCTAAGAGAGATGGGTTTTGGGTTTTAGGAAGAGGAGTCTAAAATGAGGTCTTAGGGTTTAGACCACTTTAGTATAACTAATAAACCCTAAAACTAACGTCTTAGGGTCATAAAAGACTTGGGGTGAATTTACCAAACACCCCAAGCCTTAACAAGGAACTTACAGTTTTTGGACCCTTCAGAGACGAGACCTAACCAACGGACCGTGTGTGCATCAATGGACCATTGGTGTGGTCTCGTGGGTTGACACTTAGCTCCAAATGGAGCCTGAATAACCAACCTTGCAGGTCCGACCGACGGAGCAAGACGACGGGCCGTTGGTTGGACCACTGGTCATCGTTGCCTTCGTTGGTGGACACATCCAAGGCAATTTTGGTCCAAGTCTTGGGCCCTTCATCTAGGGCCCCTTGTGGGTCCTAGGTGGGGTCGTTCCCGGATGTTAAACCCCTAAACTAAGTCGTCTAAGTCTTAGGAACATCTCATGCAAGTTTCAAGCAAAACGAACACGTAAAACTCATCCAAACACAACAAGACACACTAGTTCATTCTAGGGCACACCTTCTGAACGTCATGGACGTTTTAGGTTGATTGACCTACAAAATCAACCAAACTTCACACACACCTTAGGAATACTAAACTAACTCAGTTTAACACAAAATTCACTCAAGCAACACTTACGAAGCTCTAGTTCACCTTAATTCATTTTATGGCGTTACACTTATAAACATGTTTAAAATACCCAAAAGACCCCTTAGGAACCGCCTTTCTCTTATTTGGAGGTGGTGTGAATTTACAAATTCACCCTTGCAAATTACAGTGAAGCTGCGCAGAAGACAGCCTCACAAATGGTTGCCAAACGACGGGACGTCAGTCCAGTTACAGACCATCCTATCCTTCGTCGATTGGATCAGAGCCTGGAAAATAGTAACTTAGCTCTATAGGATAAGTATACATCGATGCCCTCAACCTAAGGGGCGTCGACCAGTCCACTGGCCGTCGTTTGCCATCCGTAGGTGGGACTGCCTTGGGCAGTTTTGGCCACCAACATGGGTCCTTCCTCAAGGACCCTTGGATGTTCCTTGGGGATATTTGCACGGACGTTTCCACCCGTAATATGTTCGTATATGAGTTTAAGACCTTTAACAAGAATTTCATCCAAAACAAATACGTAAAACTCAACGAAACATACCAAGACACACAAGGTTGTTTCAAGGCAAACCTTTCGAACGTCATGGACGTTCTTGGAATTTTGACCTCCAAACTTCACCAAACTTGACACACTGCCTATATACACTATAATAACTAATTTAAGGACCTCATCACCTCATGAATCACACATAAACACATAAAACCACATATGAGGCACATAGGTGACTTAGTCGTCAAACGTCTCAGTCGTCCCTTGACGTTTGACTTCAAATGAACCTAAACTCTTAGATACTGACTCAATACAACATAAAAGACCAATTTAAAAGCTTATAACATCGTGACAACCATGTTAGGATCTAGTTAACCTAAGTCATTTTTGGGATCTTACAGGTTTAAGAAGAGGTTTTCTAATCAAGGCTCTTCTAATGCTCCAAGGGTAAACAAGAGCAAGGTGCTTACTCCCAAGCCCCAAGAGGGGAATGGTGGAAGATATTATGTTGAGAAGCCTCTTTGTGCAAATTGTGATAAGAGACATGATGGTAAGTTCCTACTTGGCACGGGTAATTAATTGCTATGGTTGTGTCAAGAGTGGTCACATGAAAAGAGATTGCCCTATGATGAAGTCTCAAGGAAGGGAAAATTCTCAAGATCAAGCAAGTGCCCCAAATCTGGATGCTCCTAAGAAGAATCGCTTTGTGCTTTCCAATCCCGAAGTGATCAATAGAGATCACTGGACGTGGTCACCTTTATGTTAAAATGATTTTCCTTTTATGTATATGCTTTGTTGGATCTGGGAGCTACATTGTCATTTCTGACCCCTCTTGTAGCCATAAAATTTGAAATACTACCCGAAATTTTAGACAAACCTTTTTCGTTTTCTACCCTGATGGGTGATTCTGTGGTAGTTAATAGAGTCTATAAAGGTTGTCCTATTTCCTTGCCCTATGAGATACATTAGTCGACTTGATAAAATTTGATATGCTAGATTTTGATGTTATATTGGGTATGGATTGGTTGCATTCTTGCTTTGCCTCTACTGATTGTAAGACAAGGATAGTGAAATTTCAATTCCCAAATGAACCCATTTTTGAGTGGAAGGGAGGAAACTCAAATCCTAGGTTAAGATCATCTCATGTCTAAAAGCTTGAAAATTAATTGCAAAGGGTTGTCTATACCACATAGTAAGAGTTTGGGATCTTGAACCCGAGGTCCCTCCCATAGAGTCGGTACCCGTAGTGAGGGAATTTCTGGAGGTCTTTCCTGATGACCTTCCCGGAATTCCTCCTGAACGGAAGATTGACTTCGACATTGACTTGTTGCCGGATACACAACCTATTTCGATCCCTCCTTATCGGATTGCCCGATAAGAGTTGAAGGATCTAAAGGCTCAACTCAAAGATTTGTTAGATAAGGACTTTATTAAACCGAGCATATCTCCATGGGGTGCTCCGGTATTGTTTGTAAAGAAAAAGGATGGGTCATTGAGAATGTGCATCGACTATCGTCAATTAAACAAAGTCACTATAAAGAATAAGTAACCGCTCCCTAGGATTGATTACTTGTTTGATCAACTCCAAGGAGCGAGCTATTTTTCAAAGATTAACTTGAGGTCGGGTTATTAACATAGAGTGAGAGAGGTTGATATTTCTAAAACGGCATTCCGAACAAGATATGGTCACTTTGAATTCCTAGTGATGTCGTTTGGTCTAACAAATGCCCCGGCGGCATTCATGGACCTTATGAGTCAAGTTTTTAGAAAGTATCTTGACTTGTTTGTGATTGTCTTTATTGATGACATTTTGATATACTCTGGGAGTGAAAATGATCAAATGAGACACTTGAGAATAGTTTTGCAAGTTATCAAGGATAACAAACTTTTTGCTAAGTTTAACAAGTATGAGTTTTAGTTGAGACCGGTTGCCTTTCTTGGTCACATTGTCTCTAGTGAAGGGGTAGAGGTTGAACCAAGGAAGACGAAAGTGGTCAAAAGTTGGCCTAGACCGTTGAGTTCTACCGACATCCGAAGTTTTCTAGCATTGGCCGGTTACTATAGGAGGTTTGTTGAGGGATTCTCATCTATCGCATCTCCATTAACGGCCTTAACCTAAAAGAAATTCTAAAATCAAATGGTCGGAATCATGTGAAAATAGTTTCCAATTAATGAAAGATAGACTCACCCTCTACTCTTGTATTGACTTTACCGGAGGGTACCGAAGGGTTTGTGGTTTATTGTGATGCCTCATGAGTGGGTCTAGGATGTGTGCTCATGCAACATGGGAAAGTCATAGCATATGCCTCTAGACAACTCAAACCACATGAAAAGAGTTACCCAACTCATGACATTGAGCTGCTTCTGTGGTAATTGCATTGAAAATTTAGAGACATTGTCTCTATTGGGTAAATGTTGATGTATTCACCAATCACAAGAATTTACAATATGTCTTTACCCAAAAAGATTTGAACCTACGTTAAAGAAGATGGTTAGAACTTTTAAAGGACTATGACATGTGTGTCCTTTATCATCCTAGAAAAGCTAATGTGGTAGCGGATGCTTCGAGTAAAGTGTCCATGGGTAGTGTAACTCATGTGGTTGGGAGTTAGTAAAAGAGGTTCATAGGTTGGCTCGTTTGGGTGTCCAACTAGAAGACTCTCCAAAGGGTGGTTTCTTGGTTTTCCACAACTCTGAGTCATCTATAGTGGTTGGGGTGAAATCCAAGCAACACCTTGATAGTCTATTGATGGATTTGAAGGAAACAGTCCTTAGTAAGTTTAATGAGTCTTTCTCTTAAGGAGAAGATGGGGTGCTTAGGCACCAAGGAAGGTTGTGTGTACCGAATGTGGATGGTTAAAGGGAATTGATCATGGAAGAGGCTCTTGGCTACCTGTATTCCATTCATCCAGGTGCTACAAAGATGTACCGTGACTTACGAGAAACATATTGGTGCAATGGTATGAAAAGGGACATAGTGAACTATGTTTCTAAGTATCCAAATTGCCAACAAGTAAAAGTGGAGCATCAAAGACTGGGTGGCTTGACTCAAAATATAGATATTTCTACATGGAAATGGGAGGATATTAACATGGACTTTATAGTGGGGTTGCCTCGTACTAGAAGACAACATGACTCGATATGGGTCATTGCGGATAGGATAACCAAGTCCGCACATTTCCTTCCCATCAAAGTCACATATTCGGCGGAAGATTATGCCAAATTGTACATCAAAGAGATAGTGAAGTTACAACAGAGCCCCTTTGTCCAACATTTCGGATAAAGGCACTAACTTTACCTCTTATTTTTGGAAAGCTTTCCAAGGTGTGATTGGTATGAAGGTGAAGCTTAGTACCACTTTTTATCCCAAGACGGATGGTCAAGTGGAACGCACTATTCAAACTCTTGAGGATATGTTGAGGGTATTTGTCATCGACTTCAATGGTAATTGGGAAGACCACCTACCCTTGAGAGAGTTCTCCTATTACAATAGCTGCCACTCGACTATCTCTATGGCACCCTTCGAGGCACTCTATGGGAGGAGGTGTAGATCCCCAATTGGATGGTACGAGGTAAGTTAGTTTGCTCTACTTGGTCCCAACTTGGTCTATGAATCCCTCGAAAAGGTTCAAGTTATAAGAGATAGGCTAAAAACAGCTCAATGTCGGCAAAAATCTTATGTCGACAATACAAAGAGGGACCTTTAATTCTAAGTAGGAGATTGGGTCTATTTAAAAATTTCACCCATGAAAGGGGTGATGAGGTTTTGAAAGAAGGTGAAGCTTAGTCCCCGTTATGTGGGCCCGTATGAAATTTTGAAGAGAGTCGGTAGTTGTAACGGCCTGTATTTTGTATGTGGTAGTTCTATTCATGTTATACTTGACATAGACTTATAGTGTAGGTGAGGGATCATGTTTCTTATATGATTAGTGTTGGTTTAAACTAGCTCGGAAGGTGATGTAATGCCTTGCACGTTTCAGCATATGTATTGCAAGTTAACTCCGATGGAAAGTATTTAAGTAATTATAGTAAGGTGTAATTGAGCTAGCTGCTGCATCACCTACTTGAGCTATATTATAGTTAAAGGGGCCAAGTTTGATTGACCAGATTTAGTCTTATATTTAGGGGCTTATTTGAAGCCCAAACCTATTAAAGAAAATTGTGAATGAAAGAAAGCCCATGCAGCCAAATCTGCCAATTGGCCCATTATGGATAAAGCCCAAGTGAAACTAGGTAAGTGCATCACCTCCTAAGATTTGTTTTACCATGTTATTGGGCCAAGTGTGTACCACCTACTTGCATTAATCTGTCCCAAGTTGAATAAAAGAACAAAGGGAAAATGGACAGCCAAGGTCCAATAATATTAAGTCCAAAAAGGCCCAAGTTAAAAGGACAAGCAGGTGGAGCACCTACTTGACATTATATGGCCCAAAGTTGGTCAAGAATGTCGGCCATAACACCTCCTTTTTCAAAGGATAAGGATCAAGTCTATTTTCTCCATTTTGAACTTGCAAAATTTCAGATTTCCTAAGTTCTTTCTTGGTCTCTCTTGGCTTCAATTAGCAGCCCTAAGACACCTTACAGTTCTTGAGTGCTGTCTAATTTTTCAAGTAAGAGTTTGAAGGAGAGTTTGAATTCTTGAAGTACAAGTGTAGAGGATAAATTTTCAGAATTAAGGTAAGACTTCAACCCATTTGTTTTCCTCTCTTTGATAATGTTTGGAGTGGAGAATTTTGTAAATGTTTATCAAGAATTCATGGATTGTGATAAATCTTTGAGTCAATATTCTCCTATTATGCTGAAAGATTTGAGATTGATAGTGGCTGCCTTATGAATATTGTTGTTGAGGGCTGTTTGGGTAGCTTGGGAGATGATGTATGAAGTTGTATTACTGTGTAGAGGAAGGGTGTGGTGGTTCACCATTTATGTAAGGGTTGTTTGGGCCTGATTTCCATCAAATATTTTAGCTACTGTTTTGGAGGACCTTATTGTGATTAGCTGCTGATGTTAGCTTAATCATGACTTATGTTGTAGATTAGCACCCAATAAGGAAGGCTGAATCGTGATAGTGGTATTGGTCAGAAAAATAAGGTATGTAAGGCTATTCGATTCTATATCCTTTTGGCATGAAATCTGGCACCTGCAATTAATATCAATGAAGTGATTCCCATAAGGTCTATTTCTAGAAAAGGAAGCATAGTGGCAGCGTACTATCTCCAAATAGCTAACAATATTTCTTTCCCCATTCTAAGTACATGGAACTACTTCATTATATGTTCACTACTCTATACTTGTGTAATTTCCCCTTGTGCTGTTATAGAAATGGTATTTGCAAAAGAAAGTTTGATGAATCCTTCTCCTAAGCCAATTGAAGTCAATTGTGCCATTAAGGTCTTAAAGTAAGGTGTTGATGTTTCATAGCTCCTTATGTCATTGTTACTGCCTCAAAGTATTATTTTCATGTATTCCACTACTGTTCCGTATTTTCATATCTCCAAGATGATTATGATCACCAAATCAACATCTCAAAAGTGTTATGAACTGATTAACAACAATCTCAAAGATTAAAGAATCTAAGTGAAGAAATCTATATAATTAAGGGTGGCAGCTCAGGGGCGAAAGCCTAGCATGGGCCGATCCCTATTGGTATAGAAGGGTGGCAGCTCAGGGGCGAAAGCCTAGCATGGGCCGATCCCAAGTTGTGTAATTATGAGGACCGCATCCCAGGGGTTAATACGCCTAGCATGGGTCATCCTCTTCTACCACTGATCAGCTGGTCACTTGTATCACATGCCCAACAAAGATTATAACATACAACAAGGTAAAGAAAAGAATGTAGCTTACTTGATCCCATAAGAGTAAGCAAAGGTGGTCTTCTCTCCTAATCTATGCACCCTTATGTTGCTACTTGATTTCATTTGAGCTTTGTATTACATATACTATTTGCCTTACATATTCAGTACATTTTTTGTACTGACGTCCCATATTGGGGACGCTGCATTTCATGCTGCAGGCTCAGGTACTCCAGCTAGTAGACCTCCTCAGTAGGAGCACTCAAAATTCTGCTACTTTTGGTGAGCTCCAAGTTGATTCGGAGCTTTATTAAGTCCTTCTTAAATTCGTTTGGTATTGTATCGTAGTTAAGGGTAAGGCGGGGTCTGTCCCGACCTACTCTAGTCTTCTATCTTTTAGAGGCTTTGTAGACATATGTACATGGTTCAGTTGTGTCTTAAGGAGTTGTGGTCTAAACGGCCAAGTCTTGTATATAACTTTTGGACCTACTTACGTTGGTTTATATCGCTGCATCCAAAGTTAACTTGTCTCAATTGTTATAGTATATGCTCAGTAAGAACAGGTTGCAGGTTGGTTCTCTCGGGCCTTTAGGGCATCGGGTGCCTGTCCGTCTTAATGGGTTTTGAGGCGTGACAAAAGTGGTATCAGAGCAGGTCATCCTAGGGAGTCTACAAAGCCGTGTCTGTGTAGAGTCTTGCTTATGGATGTGTTGTGCACCACATCTATAAACAGGAGGCTACGGGACATATAGGAGTTGTCTCATTTCTTTCATTTCTTAGATCGTGCGATAGAACCAGTGTTGTAGGTGAATCATATCTAATTTCTCAATTGTTTTATTATAGCAAAGATGCCGATTACGAGAAGGAGTAAAAGTACTGGTAAACGAGTAGATGTGGCTGCCCAAGAAGGGACCAGCCAACCACCACCAAGTCAAGCTGTTCAAAGTGGGGCTCAAGATGAGTCTCTATCGCAGACTTCCTCGACGCCTCCATCTCCTGAAGAACTAAGAAGGGAAGATGAACCTCAGGAAACCCCTATTAATGCTACCGAGCAAGATTTGAGGAATGCAGTCCAATTATTGACTCGTATAGTTGCTGGTCATGGCCAAAGGCAAGAAGGTCCAGTTGCAGGTACTAGTGGTGTAGTTAGATCAGCTGGAACACGGATACGTGATTTTCTTAACTTGGACCCTCCATCATTTACCGGGTCAGATCCTAATGAAGATCCCCAAGACTTTATAGATCAAATCCAACGCACTTAGGATATTATGCATGTAAGTGGTAAAGAAGCACTTGAGCTAGCTGCATACAGATTAAAGGGTGTGGCTATATTGTGGTATGAAGCTTGGAAGCAATCTAGGGGAACAAATGCACCTTCAGCTATGTGGCAAAAGCTTGTACATGAGAGAGAGAGAGAGAGGTTTTCAGAATATTGTAAAATTATCTGATGCCCTCTAATGGAAAATTCAAACTCTTAAATAGAGAAATAAAATCGACTATTTTGATCTTAATCTAACAAATGTAAGGCTAAGATCTTGCCGACACTGAAAGGGGGACCTACTAAAGGATAATGGAGTTTTGTTTGCTTTATCTTTTGTCGGTTGAGTGGGAATCTCTTTTTCTGAAAAGAGAAGATTTGAATATGCTTTTCCAAAAGCGTTTTGTCTTGTAACTTTTATGGAAGCCAGCCATGAAATAGTGAAAGCCAATTGGTAAAAGATAATTCAGGCTTTGCCTCTATCTTTTACCCAACGGTTATTTCCTATTCATAATCAGGTTCCATGTAAGCCAAGGCTAAACCTTGAGGATCACACATGTCGCCGTTGTCATCGGTGTCGCTTTCTGTTGAAGCAGCGTCTTTAACCATTTTCATGATTTGGGATTCTGAATAACTATCGATATTATCCATTGCTTCTTTCAGCTTCTTCTTGAGTGCTTCTTTGGATAATTTTGATGGAGAAGTTTGGACCTTCTCTGAAACTTGTTTGTTTGGTTGTTTGGGAACCCAACCTTTTACCTGGACTTGTTTACACAAGTATTGAATACGATCTATATCATTCTTGGAAAAACTCCAAGTAATAATATAAGAAATTCTTTTCTTAATAAAGTATTTGCATATTTTAATATGCTCTGGTAAAGTTGTTATCTCCTCCTTGGTTTGAAATTCTTCATACCTGTTGGAGAATTGTTGTGGAAGGATTTCTTGAATACCTCCGAATAAAGTCCACCACTCGTAAAACCATCTTGGAATAACGGCTTTGGTGATAGCTGAGCTGTATTTTACAAACCAAGTATGTCTTGGTCTAAGATAAATAAAATTCATCCATGCTGCCTTATAATCATACCAATTATAAGTGGGAGTATGTAAATGGTCTGCATACCATTCAAATGGATCCAAAATCTTCTTGATAGTAAATCTTGAGTATTGGATTTGATTATTAACATCTGTAGAATGTTCAATGTCTATAGAATCTGTATCCACTAGGATTGCTTCATAGAATCTCCTGGTCTTGAGCGGATTATCTGTATCCACATAATTGAAGTCTGTATAACATGGTTTTGCTAAAGTAATAGCATCCATGTGAGCAAACTCTTTGTTTATTGCCATTAAAGGCAATACCTTTGAGACCTGAAAATCAAAAGATTCTTCTTTTGTATTGGTTTTGGAAATACTGGGTTTTATTAAATCAGGTTTGACTGCCTGTGCGAAAGACTCAGGGGTCTTCATTGTATAAGCTTCTTTTGTTTGAAAAGAACTGGATGATGCTTCAGGAGCAACAAAAGATGGTCTCAGATTTAATTTCTGGGGTTTTGGAGGACAGTGTATCTGTGGAAGTTTTTGGGAAGTATTTGGTAACTTTGGATAATCAGCTAAGGCTGTGAATTTGTTTTGAAATGAAAGAGAAGGTCTTGGAGGAATTTCCGCCTTCATTGGTGTAAGGGGAGGGAGTTGGAATGGTCTAGCCATTCGTTGTTTTGGAGAATTCTTTTCTCCTGTAGGCTTAAATGGCCTCATGTTTACCCTGCAAGAATTCACGGGTTAAGAAATCAGGTAAAGAATTATCTTCTCCTTTGATAAATTCAATATCAAAATCAAAACTAGATAGTGGAGCTTGCCATCTAGCAAAGATTTGTTTTGAAACAATGTTTTTAACATCTTTTTGCAAAATTTCTTTTGCAGACTTACAGTCTACTCTTAATAAAAATCTTTTGTTTATAAGATCGTCTTGAAACTTTGTAATACAAAGTACAATAGATAAAATTTCTTTTTTAATAGTTGAATAATTCTTTTGTGAGGAATTCCAGATTCCTGATGTAAAACGAATTAATTGCTCTATAGATTCATGATCTATTTTTTGTTTAAGAATGCCTCCATAACCTGCATCGGAAGCATCAGTTTCAACAATCATGACCTAAAAATCTTATTTTTGTTTGGAACAAAACTATTTTTCTGGCACTGACTACTAGACCATTGTTTTTAATAACATTAAAGAATGTGTTTAGATGTTTAAAATGAGAATCTATGTTCTCTGAGAAAATTAACACATCATCAATGTAAACAATTGACATATAAGAATACTCATTGAAAATGGAATTCATGATGTTTTGAAATTCAGAAGGGGCGTTCTTAAGCCCAAAAGGCATAACATTCCATTCGAACTGCCCAAATGGAACATTAAAAGCAGTTTTGTATTTATCTTTTTCAGAAATCTGTATTTGCCAAAATCCTGATTTCATATCAAATTTGCTAAATACATTTGCTTTAAAAGTTCTTTTTAAAAGATCTCTTTTGTTAGGTATTGGATACCTGATCCATTTTAAAACAGAATTTAAAGGTTTGTAATTGATTACAAGTCTGGGAGCACCTCTTTCTTTTTCAGAATTTTTATTAACATAAAATGCAGAGCAACTCCAAGGAGATTTTGAAACTCTAATGATATTATTTTCTAAAAGAGATTTAATCTCGGTTTTGCAAAATTCCATCATTTCTTGATTCATTTGAATAGGCCTTGCCTTAGTGGTAATAGCCTGTTCATTAAACCCTTCAATGTATGGTAAAGAAACAATATGTTTCTTTCTTTTCCAAAATGCATTAGGAAAATCAGAACATATTTCTTTTTCAAATTTTTCTCGAAGATTTGTTATCTTGTTAACTATCTCCGGGGGTTTTAAAATCTGTTCGATTTTCTTAATACGAATCTCTTCTTTTAAAAAATTAAGATGAAGAGAGAGTTTGTTTATTTTAAAAACAGTATTTTGTCGAACAAAATCACTTTCTTTTTGTGAAAGAGTTTTTACAAAAGGGAAGAGTAATTCTCTTCCTAAGATATTAGTGGAAATACCATCCAGATTAGTAGAATACGGTTTTATCTGTGTAATAAAAGGTATTCCGAGGATGATATCTTCATTAATATCTTCTGTTATAACAAAATCATTTGTTAAACAAATGCCATTATTACAAATATGAGCCTTGGAGAGCTTGTAATTAATTTTTAAAAGTTCTCCTGTAGCGGAGTATAATTTGGAAGTACTTTTTTGTAAATACTGAATAGGAACAATACCTTTCATAATGCAATTCCTATCTGCACCGCTATCAAGTAAAGCAACTTTGTTAATAACAAAATGTTTATTGATAACTATCTTAATAGGTATATGATGACTCTGAGGTCTAATTGAGGAAATTACCGTTACCCCTGGTGCTGAAGTAGAGACGTTATTTCCTGTATTAGTAACAAATTCTTTAAGATGATCATTATTGATATCAGAAGGATTAATATCATTGTCATCTTCATAGTCCTTTGAAGAACTATGTCGAGACTCTAAGTCAGGAAAAGCTGATTTCTTAGAATCCTGATGAATGGGAATATCAGCTTCTAAAATGGAAAGACGAGATTTGATGTCTCTAATTTCTTCCTTAAGAGTGGAGACTTCATGACGAAGGTCTGAAATAGTGGGTTCAGAATTATGATCAGAACGATTCATAATTTGTTTCATACTGAAAGGCTCAATATTTGGACGAGGTTTAGGCTTGTCCGTATTGATAAGAATGTTTTTGAGTTCTAGTAGAAAACAATTTCTAGCCTCATTATCATTGATATGTTGAATAACATCAAAGAGAGCTTCTTTCGAATGATCTGAGAGAACTCTAATTTGTGGCTTGCTATCACAAGTACAAAAAGTTTCATGACAGGTACATTCTTTGCCTTATTTGCTGGAATCCGAATCATAGTTCAAATCTATGTCTTCACTATCACTGCATTCATCAGAAGTAAGTGAAAATTCAGAGAAAGGTTCATCAAGTATAGCAAGAAGCTTACCTTTCGTTTCATCATCAATGTTAAGAAGATTAATTTTCTTCTTCTTTGTTTTTGAATGACATTCATTGGCCCTATGACCTGTTTTGCCACAATTCCAACAAACATCTTCCTTCTTGCTAATAGATCTTTTAGACCTATGTTGTTTTCTTCTTGGTTTAGAAGAATCATTCTTTCTTCGTGATTTTCTTCTGTAAGATTTTTCTTTATCCTCCTTTTTAATTTTATCTGAAGGAGTAATGAATCCAAAGTCTTTACAGAAACTTCCAAGTTCCTTTCTCGAAGAGGACTGTTATTTTTTAAGCTGATGTTTTAGCTTAATGTCTGTGCATAGTTCAAGAGCTACAACATTGATGGTACTTACCAAATCACCATAAGTAAGGTTACCATAAGGAATACTTCCATTATTCCTGTCTTGTATTTTGGTTCTTACCTTATCTGCGAAAAGAGGAGGTAAACCACTAATGAAACGTTCTTTCCAATAATCCAAATTACAATCTGGACGAATCATAACTTTACTTAGAAAGGCATGATTATAGTGAATAAAGTTATCTAAGTTTGGGCAACTTAGATTGCTCAGAATCTGAAGACTTCTGTCTTGAAATAATTTTGGTTCTCCAATAAAATGTTTTGCAATATGGTAAAGTAGAGTAGCACAAGCATCTTCTCTTGTTTGGGTAGAAGTTGTTTGTGTATTACCTTCCATCTTTACAACAGTCTCATTTGCCATTGCATTAATAATTAAATGCTTGATTTCATCAGTGCAATAATTATCCCACCAATGTTTCAACATTCCTGTAAATCCTGCAATAATCATATTAGCAGCATCTTTGTCTGTTGATCCACGCATTTTGTACGCAGTAATTGCAACACCCATTTCATGGAGCTTATTGTAAACTTGATGTTCTGCAAGACCATCAATATTCCATTCAGTGATGCTTCTTCCTTCATGAGATGAAGTAGATAAAAAGGCATTTTCCTCATACTGAAGATCAGGAAAGGATGGTTTAGAATGGTAGTTTTTCATATTATGAAAACGACTACTAGCAAGTTTTTGGATAAGAGTGGTTTTCTCTTTGGATGAAGAACTAGGTTCTTTTTGGATAGTAGAAACCTTCTTGGGTTCTTTATCTTCTTTGGTAGATATGTTAAAATTATTAAGTTTAGCATTGATTTTTTCAATGATATGACCTGTTACTTCAAAAGTATCAGAAAGTTTTGGGAATTTTTCTTTGGAAAATTCTGGTATTCTGAATCCTGGATAGGTTTCAATACTATGATTGGATGAAGTAGAAGCCGGTGTTGGTCTTCCACTAAGATTTGGTTTGGTATCTTCTATTTGTCTAGAGATAACATGGAGAATTTGGTTTGAATAGTTATTTTGTTCAATAACCCTATCAATATCCGCAGATGTGAGGAGAGCACCTGTTTTATCACTTTTCTCCTTGAAGGGAGATGCTTTGATCACTGTACCTGCAATAGGAATATTGATTCCTTCAAGAGGAGGAGTAGTAGATTCAACTACTTTGTTAGAAGATGTATACCATTTGTTAATGATAACTTGTAAAGACTCAGTACAATTTTCAATTCTACCAGTCATTTCAAACCATTTGAAGAATTCGATTTCGCAACCGATTCTTCTCATATCTTTCATCCATATATCTCTAAAATTTTCTCTTTCCCTAAGAGTATAAGAAGAGACATACCATTTTCTTTTGACTTGGTTGTCAGGATGAATCCATTGTTCCTGTAAAACACTGGGATTAGGTTCAAAAGGTTTGTTTACCTTTAACATTCCTAGCCAAGATGGTTTATCAGCAGGAGGTTCCATTTCACTAGCAGTTGGACTTCCTGAAATATCTTGATAATAAACTTTAGGTACAGTACCTGTAAAGTCTACACCAGTGACATTACCTTTACTATTGTCTGTAGAGTCAGCAATAGTGATGTTATCTTCTTCTTCTTCCTCCGGGGTTTTTGAAGAAGGTGGTCTGGGAACCGTTCTCGAGGGACACGAAGTAGACGGAGAAGACCAAGATGACCTTCTAGCAGATGAAGATCGAATTGATGGATTATCTAGGAATTTAAGATCAATAGATCCATCTGGAAACTGAATAACTCTTTCGATCTGAGATCGTTGAGGTTGTGAAGAAAACGGTTGGGTGATATTCTCAAAATGCCAATCATTGTTAGAGAGAATATCCTTCCATTGCAAAGTTCTAGGAACAAAGATAGAACTATGCGAATGGTTTGCTTCCATAAGCATGGTTTCACCCCTAGCGCTTTCTAAACAAGCTTTGGGAGCAAGCTGAGTCTTCATGAGACGATAATAAACTCGGTAAATAATAGCTATTTCACGAGAGTCAAGTTTGCTATTGAGATTTTTGGTTTTGACATTGAGTGTCAAAGTATCCATGACATTAGGATCATTAATGTCAACAGAGAAATTGGGATAACAATTAAAGTAAACTGGCCCATTCGCAAGGTTACTCTGAATAACTCCTAAAAGTGAGTCGTCAAAATTTAAAAATCTGTCATCTCTAAGGAGGACACAAACAGGAATATCAAGGCCTCTTCTAAATAAAGGCTTAACAGCAACTTGTACTAAACCAATATGCAAGTAATTGAAATTAGATTTATATTTATCTAAATCTTTTTCTTTAAGCAATTGAATAATTTCAGAAGAATTATTAATAGCAATTGTAGACTCACAAGTCTTAATATTACAACGAGTAAGGAAACTAAAATTACCTAACTGGTAAATCTTTTTAAAAGGTTCTTCTGGAATACTCCAGTTTTGTAAATCCATTAGACAGTATTTCTTATCCTCAAGGATAAAAATCAAGGTAATTGCAAAAGAAAGTTTGATGAATCCTTCTTCTAAGCCAATTGAAGTCAATTGTGCCATTAAGGTCTTTAAGTAACGTGTTGATGTTTCATAGCTCCTTATGTCATTGTTACTGCCTCAAAGTATTATTTTCATGTATTCCACTACTGTTCCGTATTTTCATATCTCCAAGATGATTATGACCACCAAATCAACATCTCAAAAGTGTTATGAACTGATTAACAACAATCTCAAAGATTAAAGAATCTAAGTGAAGAAATCTATATAATTAAGGGTGGCAGCTCAGGGGCGAAAGCCTAGCATGGGCCGATCCCTATTGGTATAGAAGGGTGGCAGCTCAGGGGCAAAAGCCTAGCATGGGCCGATCCCAAGTTGTGTAATTATGAGGACCGCATCCCAGGGGTTAATACGCCTAGCATGGGTCATCCTCTTCTACCACTGATCAGCTGGTCACTTGTATCACATGCCCAACAAAGATTATAACATACAACAAGGTAAAGAAAAGAATGTAGCTTACTTGATCCCATAAGAGTAAGCAAAGGTGGTCTTCTCTCCTAATCTATGCACCCTTATGTTGCTACTTGATTTCATTTGAGCTTTGTATTACATATACTATTTGCCTTACATATTCAGTACATTTTTCGTACTGACGTCCCGTATTGGGGACGCTGCATTTCATGCTGCAGGCTCAGGTACTCCAGCTAGTAGACCTCCTCAGTAGGAGCACTCAAAATTCTGCTACTTTTGGTGAGCTCCAAGTTGATTCGGAGCTTTATTAAGTCCTTGGTAAATTCGTTTGGTATTGTATCGTAGTTAAGGGTAAGGCGGGGTCTGTCCCGACCTACTCTAGTCTTCTATCTTTTAGAGGCTTTGTAGACGTATGTACATGGTTCAGTTGTGTCTTAAGGAGTTGTGGTCTAAACGGCCAAGTCTTGTATATAACTTTTGGACCTACTTACGTTGGTTTATATCGCTGCATCCAAAGTTAACTTGTCTCAATTGTTATAGTATATGCTCAGTAAGAACAGGTTGCAGGTTGGTTCTCTCGGGCCTTTAGGGCATCGGGTGCCTGTCCGTCTTAATGGGTTTTGAGGCGTGACAAAAGTGGTATCAGAGCAGGTCATCCTAGGGAGTCTACAAAGCCGTGTCTGTGTAGAGTCTTGCTTATGGATGTGTTGTGCACCACATCTATAAACAGGAGGCTACGGGACATATAGGAGTTGTCTCATTTCTTTCATTTCTTAGATCGTGCGATAGAACCAGTGTTGTAGGTGAATCATATCTAATTTCTCAATTGTTTTATTATAGCAAAGATGCCGATTACGAGAAGGAGTAAAAGTACTGGTAAACGAGTAGATGTGGCTGCCCAAGAAGGGACCAGCCAACCACCACCAAGTCAAGCTGTTCAAAGTGGGGCTCAAGATGAGTCTCTATCGCAGACTTCCTCGACGCCTCCATCTCCTGAAGAACTAAGAAGGGAAGATGAACCTCAGGAAACCCCTATTAATGCTACCGAGCAAGATTTGAGGAATGCAGTCCAATTATTGACTCGTATAGTTGCTGGTCATGGCCAAAGGCAAGAAGGTCCAGTTGCAGGTACTAGTGGTGTAGTTAGATCAGCTGGAACACGGATACGTGATTTTCTTAACTTGGACCCTCCATCATTTACCGGGTCAGATCCTAATGAAGATCCCCAAGACTTTATAGATCAAATCCAACGCACTTTGGATATTATGCATGTAAGTGGTAAAGAAGCACTTGAGCTAGCTGCATACAGATTAAAGGGTGTGGCTATATTGTGGTATGAAGCTTGGAAGCAATCTAGGGGAACAAATGCACCTTCAGCTATGTGGAAAGAGTTCAAAAAGGCATTCCTTGATCATTATCTGCCATTGGAGATCCGAGAGGCCCGTGCGGATCAGTTCTTAAATCTCCACCAAGGAAATATGAGTGTGAGGGAGTATAGTCTCAAATTTAATTCCTTGGCCAGGTATGCTCCTAATGTAGTAGCTACTATGGAGGATAGAGTTCATCGTTTTGTGGACAGATTAGATTCATATCTGGTTAGAGACTGTACAATTGCTTCGTTGAATAAAGATATGGATATAGCAAGGATGCAGGCTTTTGCACAAAAATTGGAGGATCAAAGGCAAAGAAGAAGAACACAAGAGTTGGAAACAGGGCATTCTAAGAGGGCCAGATCAATGGGGCAGTTTACACCATCCCAAGGTGAGTTTAGGCCTCGGTTCTCTAACAGACCACCTAGGCCATCATCTTTCTACTCTACAGCTAGTGCTCCACCACGGTTCCAAGGGTTTAGAGGCAATCAGTTTGGGCAAAGAAGTGAAAGCCAAGTCAGTCATCAAGAGCAAGGAAGTACGAGCCAATCAAGGCCTCCACGACAGCCTTGTAAACAGTGTGGAAGGAATCATCTAGGTGCATGCAGGTTTGGGACGGATGTTTGTTTTTGGTGTGGCACACCAGGGCATATGATGAGAAACTGCCCTTATAGGGGAGTGGGTGGCGTTGTTCAACCAACTAGATCAGTTGTTGCGTCGACCTCATCAACCCCTTCTTTAGGTAGGGGACTACATATGCCTGCAGGTCGGGGTAGAGGAGCTAGGGGAGCAGCTAGTTCTAGTGGAGGTCAGAATCGCTCATATGCACTAGGGGATCGACAAAATTTAGAAGCCTCGCCGGACGTGGTTACAGGTACATTGTGCATCTTTTCACATATTGTATATGCATTAATCGATCCGGGGTCTACACTATCATATGTTACACCATTGATTACTGGAAAGTTCAAAACAACACCAGAATTATTAGTGAAGCCATTTGAAGTGTCTACACCGATTGGTGAATCTATTATAGCTAGGAGAGTTTATCGTAATTGCATTGTAACTGTTTGTGATCGCGATACATTGGCTGACCTTGTTGAAGTAGACATGGTAGATTTTGATGTTATAATGGGTATGGATTGGTTAGCTTCTTGTTATGCCACGGTAGATTGCCGAACTAAGATAGTGGATTTCCACTTTCAAAAAGAGGAAGTCCTCAAATGGAAAGGTAATATTGGGATGCCAAGAGGTAAATTTATTTCTTATCTTAAGGCAAAGAAGATGATTTCCAAAGGATACATATGCCATCTGGTTAGAGTGAAAAATGTAGATGCAGAGCCACCAACCCTTCAATCCATTCCGGTGGTAAATGAATTTCTAGATGTGTTTCCTGAAGATCTTCCAGGTTTGCCTCCAGAACGAGAAGTAGAGTTCGGTATTGATGTGCTTTCAGATACTCAACCTATCTCAATTTCTCCATATAGAATGGCTCCGGCAGAATTACGAGAGTTGAAGGAGCAGTTAAAAGACTTATTACAAAAAGGATTCATAGGCCCAGTGTGTCCCCATGGGGAGCGCCAGTTTTGTTTGTACGCAAAAAAGATGGCTTATTAAGAATGTGTATCGACTACCGACAGTTGAATAAGGTAACAATTAAGAACAAATATCCCCTCCCTAGAATTGATGATCTGTTTGATCAATTACAAGGTGCTAAGTGTTTTTCAAAGATCGACCTGAGGTCAGGTTATCACTAAGTGAGGGTCAAGGACAAAGATATACCCAAGACAGCTTTTCGAACACGGTATGGTCATTTTGAGTTCTTAGTCATGTCATTCGGGCTAACAAATGCACCAGCAGCTTTTATGGATTTGATGAATAGGGTGTTCAAGCCATTCTTAGATGTGTTTGTGATAGTGTTCATAGATGACATTTTGGTGTATTCAAGATCGGAAGAGGATCATGCTAATCACTTGCGGCAGGTTTTACAAATTCTCCGTGATCGTAAATTGTATGCAAAGTTCTCTAAATGTGAGTTTTGGTTGAAATCTGTGGCATTCCTAGGTCATATCGTATCCGAAGAAGGAATAAGGGTTGATAACCAGAAAGTAGAAGCCGTAAAAATATGGCCAAGACCTACAACGCCTACGGAGATCCGTAGTTTTCTTGGATTGGCAGGTTATTACAGAAGGTTTGTTGAAGGATTCTCTTCCATGGCTGCACCCTTAACAAAGCTAACACACAAAGGAATCAAGTTTCAGTGGAGCGATGAGTGTGAAAGAAGCTTCCAAGAGCTGAAGAGTAAATTAACTTCTACACCTGTGTTGGTACTTCCAGAAGGTACAGAAGGCTATGTAGTGTACTGTGATGCTTTGGGAGTGGGCTTAGGTTGTGTATTGATGCAGAATGGTAAAGTTATAGCTTATGGCTCAAGGCAGCTGCGGCCACATGAGAAAAATTATCCAACCCATGATCTAGAGCTAGCAGCAGTTGTGTTTGCTTTGAAGATATGGCGCCACTACTTGTATGGATTTCATGTTGACATATACACTGATCACAAAAGCTTGCAATATATCTTTAAGCAAAAAGACTTAAATCTGAGGCAGCGAAGGTGGCTGGAGCTATTAAAAGATTATGACATTGACATCTTATATCATCCCGATAAAGCTAATGTAGTAGCTGATGCTTTAAGCCGTAAAATAATGGCAAGCACTTATGGTAAGACTGTGGAAAGACAAGGAATGACTAAAGATCTGTCCCAACTAGCTAACTTGGGTGTTCGCCTTCTTGAATCTCAAGACGAAGGGGTTATTGTGCAAAATGCGGCAGAATCCTCGTTAATAGTGGAAGTGAAAGAGAAGCAGTACACTGATCCAATTCTTTTACAACTTAAAGAGAATGTACTACATGGTATGACAAAGGCGTTTGAGCTTAAGCAAGACAGAGTACTTCAATGTCAAAACAGATTGTGTGTACCTAATATAGATGAACTAAGAAAGAGGATCATGATGGAAGCACATAATTCAAGGTACTCTGTTCATCCGGGGTCAACTAAAATGTATCATGACTTGAAAGAAATGTATTGGTGGGGTAACATGAAGAAGAACATTGCAGAATTCGTGGCTCAGTGTCCAAACTGTCAACAGGTAAAAGTAGAACACCAAAAGCCCGGAGGTTACATGCAGCGTATAGAACGTCCAATTTGGAAATGGGACATGATCAACATGGATTTTGTTACTGGTTTGCCTCGCTCATTCCGGAAGTTTGACTCCATATGGGTAATAGTTGATAGACTTACC